>JAJHJA010000034.1:0-587978 GCA_021202915.1 Heliconius himera
TATACATAACTGTAATATAATATAAGTAACTTCAATCAGATTTCAATTCAAAGCTTCATATATTTTATATGGCGAAACTAAATTTGACATTTCCAACATTTTTGTTACGTCGAACATCCCTTTGTAATGACTGTATATAATCTGCTGCCTTTTCCACGTTAACTTTAGTATTTTTCTTTTTGAATTTCTGATGCAATCACGCCTGAAACAGAATTGGTAATGTAGCCGATCGGGTTCGGCTGCTACTCAATGCAGTTTTAGAACTAACTGGATTCGACCAGGTATTGGAGCTTGAAGTAAGTAGAAAAAAGTTCAAAAGGGAATTGTAATAACAAAAACATACGGCGTAAAAAAAATCGTTAATTTTTCATACTTTACTTAAGTAATGAGTCATGTTTTTGGTGAAATGATAAAGTTAAACTTGATTAATATTAAGCATTTAATTTCTTTTTTCTAGCCTACTTTCTTTCATTTTAAACTTCTTTTTTGATTCTACAGACAGACAGGTAGGCAGAGGAAGCCAAGTGTTAATACACTCTACTAATTTCCGCCGAATTTTGGAGGCATTGCTTGTTGAGTGGCGACAGTCAACGCCGCGCTTTGCCTCGACACTGCAGCGCAGAAAATGAAAACATGAAATATTTCATTTCCGAATATTTAAAAAAATATAAAACGAATTGAAATTTATTATTTTAAAATAATTTATAAAAGTATATAGAAATGGAAAGGGATATAAAAACTGCTATATTAACTTTAAATGCTTCAAAGCTCGATATAAATAAACATGGAGTCGTTTCTGTGCTCTGTCAGATTGTTCCTGTATGCATTGCACTAGAATGAACTTTCAGGAAAGGTGTGTGGCAAATATTTTCCGAACCATAGTATTCAAAGGTGAAAGTAACAAAAATCAATATTGTGAAGCTGCAAGGTTTGATATTTCTCTTTAGACAAAAGCAGTACTGGCGAAAATTCTATTTATGATTTTATCCTTTCTCTTTTTTCTACTTTCTCAGGACTTTTCTCAATCTAAGCATATATTTGTAACGTTCTATACCTACTCAGGGAAAAGTGTAAATTTTTTTAACAATTTTTTTTCACAAAGTGTGACTGTAAAATCGACTGGTTGTGAGTTCGATCCTCACTCGAGGAAGTGAAATATTTATTAACATTTATATATTCATTTCTTCGTTCTGGTTTCGAGGCAAAGCGCGGCGTTGAGTACAGCCACTCAACGCGCAATGCCTCCAGAACTCAGCCGAAAGAGGGAAGCGGAGTGTCTTAAGACTAGGTTCTCTCTACCTACACTGCTGTGTGCGGGACACAACGTGAAGCTGATTTTTTTTTTAATTAATATCTACATACGAGTATATACTTGCGACAGGTAATTTTTAATAGATACCTACTATAGATAATTCAAAATAATTCTTTTTAGTAGCTTATTCCTAAATATTACAGCAATAATTATCTCAATAATTTTTTAAAGTGTCCCAGAACTTTGAAGAAATTCTATGAAATATGATAAAATATAGTTATATTACACTTTTTTCAACTTATATATTATTTTACCAAAAGAAACAAGCACTTCTCAAAATATACAAAAACAAATGTTGTCGCATACATGTTTCTATTTAATTTCGGGAAGAACTTTAAAGAAATAACATAAGGCAAAAGTGGGAACCAAGAGAAATTATTCATACAAAATATAAGCTTATTTGTGAAATGTGAGGAACTTGCCTCCACAAACATTATGTCGGCTGTTTTGAATGTGCGGCAAAATTGAGTCCATTAAAACTTTTAAAAGCGCTTCTAGCTTAGATAATAATTTACGGTACAAGTCGTATATTCTATAATACCATATTGTAAGTCCCAATTTACAATGTTGAATGTATGAGAAAAAAATTGTGCGGCGTTGAGTTCTGCGGAAAATATAAAAAAGAACATAGTGTCTTAGCACTAGATTTTCAGGTTCCCTCTGCCTACCCTTCTATGGGGGGTGCTGTAAAGAAAAAAATAGTTTGAGATTATTAACGCGTTCAAAAACGTAACAAATGTACATAAAAATGCTCTATCTACGTATTTTTTTTTT
Source organism: Heliconius himera (assembly GCA_021202915.1). Classification (NCBI taxonomy): domain Eukaryota; kingdom Metazoa; phylum Arthropoda; class Insecta; order Lepidoptera; family Nymphalidae; genus Heliconius; species Heliconius himera. Next base: position 2,087 of record JAJHJA010000034.1, read on the forward strand.
TTGTTTTTAGTTCTTGTAAACAAATTATATAATACACAATATGGTGACTAATAATGTAGGAGGCGCAATATAAGTTTATAAGTCGTTTTTTAGCATATAATGGAAAAATACAATTACGTCTTTGTTGCACGTAATAAGCAATATAGGAAAAATTCGAAATATAACTAAACAAACAAACAAATGTTTAAAAGTAAAAATATCCTTCGATTATAATAAAACACAGCTAAAACCACCAACATGAACAAGGCATTCGATTGAAAAAAGCGCACTCAAATCGTATCACTAATTCAGGAGCTAAAGTGCCACAGACAGACAGACAGACAGATAGATTAAACTTATAATACACCATCAAAAAGTATTCCTTAATTTTAAAACAGAGTATTCTCTATGGACAGTTATAAGATAATTTTTCGAGATGAACTTAACAAAGTGTTTCAGACACATAACTAACTGGAAATAATTTTTATTTCAATACCAAATTGGTTCCATTAAAAGTTTTAATGGAGTACAAAAAAATACTTATGAGACAGACGATAAATTCGTAAAAGAATCAAGTTTATTACTAAACCTAATTTCGGCACAAAATTTGTTTAGAAGCTTACATACCTATTTAACTTTTACTTTATTACTTATTCTCTATAGGTACATCATTTAAAAAAAAATCAGCTTCACACTGTATCCCGCACACAGCAGGGTAGGCAGAGGGAGCCCAGTATTAAGACACTCCGCTCCCCACTTTCTGCCGAATTCTGGAGGCATTGCGTGTTGAGAGGCAGAACTCAACGCCGCGCTTAACCTCGACACCAGAGCGAAGAAATGGAAATATAAATTTAAGTAAATATTTCATCTCCTCGAGTGGGGATCGAACCTACAACCAGTCGGTTGTACAGTCACACTTTGTGCCGCTGCGCCTCGGCTGGCCTCACTCAATTTATAACGTCGCATTATATTTTAAAGTGGGCTGAAAGTGCAGAAGGGAGTGATCTATCACTCGGTCCTATATACAATTACATACTTCGGAACAAAACACAGATATCCTTTAAACCTATTTAAAAAGATTATTAAGGCCATTATGGCGCAGTAGAATAAAGTGATTGTAAGGATGGACGAGGACTATGATTGTGGGTTTGTTTAATAAATGATGGCTATTTCTTCGCTCTGGCAAGACTAAACACGCTATTGAAATGAAAAGCGGAGAGCGGAGTGTCTTGACAGTAGGTTATCTCTGCCTTCCCTGTCATATAGGAAAAAGGGCAGGGCTGCTTTTATAGAAAAATGTTTTAAAATAAACACTAATAATATTAATATCGACGGGAGTTCTATGAAGTCTATTTGTCTTTATAAAATAATGTCCTTATAATTACCGCACATAAATTCGTAGCTAGGACCGACGTTGCACCCTGAGTTATGAGCGTTGCTTAAACTTTTGAATACGTTTAGTTAGCTTAGTAGCTAACGACCTGTGCATGATGCTATCTAGACGAATTAGCAGGTGTTTTATTTTATAAATAGGTACTGTATAATACACTTATAAACCTGGTAGAATATTATGACAGTCAATTCGTTTTTTTTTCAATTCACGCTATGTCCCGCATGTACCAGGGTACGCAGTAGAACCCTAGTGTTACGACTCTCCACTCCTCACTTTCCGCCGAAATCTGAAGGCGTTGTGTAGAGTAGCGTATTTAATTTCTTCGAGTTATAATCGAACCCACAACCCGTCGCGCTTACAGTCACACGCTTGTTCCACCGCGCCACGACTGGCCTCAATTCTATTTTTAAAGTAATTATATTTACAATATGAACGTTACCTTCAGTTTAATAGAAGTAGTACTATGGTAATTGATACCAGAGCCAGACAATATACAATACCTTAATAAAGGATGAAAGCATTTAGTGATTGTGGAAATTGTAAAAAAAAATTGTCAAGAACGTTTCATTTATGACTACCCCCAACTTCTTAAGGGTTATTTTTATCCATATCTAATTACTTGAGGCCGATCGTGGCGCAGGGGCACGAGGTGTGACTGCAAAACCGACTGGTTGTGGGTTCGATCCCCACTCGAGGAGATGAAATATTAACTTAAATTTATATTTCCATGTCTTCGCTCTGGTGTCGAGGTTAAGCACGGCGTTGAGTTCTGCCACTCAACACGCAATGCCTCCAGAATTCGGCAGAAAGTGGGGAACGGAGTGTCTTAACACTAGGTTCCCTCTGCCTACCCTGCTGTGTGCGGGATACAGCGTGAAGCTGATTTATTTATTATTTATTTATCATACACAAAGTAAGTATAATATGTACTATTCTACAATAATAAGGCCTGCAGAGAGCTGATTTAATAGATTTAAGCATTTTGTTTCTCGCTTGCCGCCTAATCTACGAGATATTACGGGTTAAGTGGAAATTTTATGATGTTACTACAGCAAGAATATAAAAATACTTCATTCCCCTGAATGGGAACTAGAACCTAGAACCGTCGCGTAGAACCAGAACGGCCTCAAATACCTATTTTTTTAGCGTAAACAAATTGAAACGTCAAATATTTATATATTAATTTAAGATTGTGTTTATTTTAATTAGGCTAAAGCTTATATTTTCATAATTTTTACATAAAAAGTTTGTTGTGTGTTGTAACGTTTAATTTTTTTCTATGTTATCACACTTTCAAAATTGCTTTTTGTGTACACTGCAGTAGAACAAATTTTACTCAAAGCTGAGTGGCTACCGTGTATCGTAAAAATCGCCGGCTATCAATATCCGAGACCGATGAAAGGAACATATTTTGAAAGAAAAATATTTTTTATCAATAACTCCGTATGTACTCTTGTATAAGATTGCGTACATATCTTAAAAAAATATATGAGTAATTTATTTATTCCATACATTATGAAAAATATAATACGAGTAGGTAGGACTATTATACGTTGATACCATCTTAGCTTTGGTTGGCCTATATACGTGATATTTGTATGTTAAATTTAGAATATTTTCGTTTTCTGGTTAGATTATATAAAATTCGACAGTGTTTTTCGCCATACAACAACGCTATGTAACTTTTATTATGTTATAGGTGAACATCTATAATTGACTTTGACTTTGATATTGATTGGGGAAAGTGATAAGAAGCTAAATTGAAAAAAAATATTATGATTTCAATTGAAATGAAGACAAAAAAAAGGAATTAGAGTTACTATTTTTTGTTGATAAGTACTCTCATTGACACTTATTTGTATATACCGTTGTGGAAATAACAATAATATATACATAAGTGAGCTAATTAATACTCTGTTACCTCGAGAAATACATTGACAAATTATAAAAATCTCACAATTTAAAAATATTAAATTTAAATTTTTCAGAAATAAGGTAAATTTATAGTAATGTTTTCATAGATCTGACCTACCTGCCTGCCTAAACGTACGGCTCATTGGCTATTTTGAATGCAAAGCCAAATTGACTCCATTAAAACTTTTGAAAGCACTCGTAGCTTAGAAAATTTACCGAACGAGTTGTGCCTTGTATAAAGGCATGTATGCTGAACGTTCCAAATATTAAAAGTTTAAAGATTCTTGTAAACGAGCGTTTATAGTTTTGGAATAGGTAAGTACTTAGTCTATATTCTAAAGTTTGACCACGTTCATAGAATTAGGTAATTTGAATTAAACCTCGAAATCACTCGTGGTGCAGCTGGTAAAATTTTAATTTATGTTGGTCATGAGGTGTGTATTCGATTTCCACTTGAGTTTTCACAAAGCGAAGCGTAGATTTTCATCATACATGAAAATACATACAATATCTATTTATATATACATATATGAAGGCCACTGGTCGCCCATTTAGACCATCCTCCAGTAAGACATTCCGTCTTGCTACTAGGTTTTTCTCCCTTTCTTCTAATTGTGAAAAATGTATTAAGATTACAAAAGCATAAATATAACAACATACAGAATAAAACTTTATTTTATCTAGAAGTGAACAATGTTGTAATACGCAATATTGTGGTACTTAAAAATCATACGATTGGTCTTTATCACTCATCTTTAATGGAAGTCAGGGAAGTTATAAATATAGGAAAATTATATATAAAGTCGTGTATTTTGAAGCACAGCTATGCTCGTGCTAATCACATACTTAATTATCTTGAAATAAATAGTTATCAGATAATGGCGCATCAAAAGCTGATTGTACAAATATTAATTAAAAAACAGGCATAAAAAATATAGGAAAATGTTCAGTTCATTTGTTTTGTTTGTTATATTATCTAGTGAAGCTATATAAATATATCACTAGTAGGTATTATATACACCAAGGACCTACTTGTTTACTAGAATATATTTTCTTACAAAGTTAAGTCACTGTTGAATTAGTCGGAAAAGTGCTCATTAAAAGGTTTGCTTTGTATTTGTTCGAACAGAAAAGGTAAATAAGTAACATTTTAGAGAAAGGATGCTATCAGAAACAGAATTGCAATTAAAAAAACTCGTGTAATTAAGCGCCGTGGTTGATCACCTTGACGTCTTATGCTTTACTTGTAGGTAATAATAGAACGGAAAATCTTTATTTAGTTAAAATGAATAAAATTGTATTGAATGAACTAGTCATGTCCGTCTGTATTTAGACTGTATATCCCACATAACTGTGGAGGTCGAGGGTTTTGCAATGTCGAGAAAGTATGCTCACGAGGTATTATGTAAAAATCAAATCAGCTTCACGCTGTATCCCGCACACAGCAGGGTAGGCAGAGGGAACCTAGTGTTAAGACACTCCGTTCCCCACTTTCTGCCGAATTCTGGAGGCATTGCGTGTTGAGTGGCAGAACTCAACGCCGCGCTTATCCTCGACACCAGAGCGAAGAAATGGAAATATAAATTTAAGTAAATATTTCATCTCCTCGAGTGGGGATCGAACCCACAACCAGTCGGTTTTACAGTCACACCTCATGCCGCTGCGCCACGACTAGCCTCATATGGAGGTATTATGTATTCTAAGAATATTTTTTCTAGATTATGGATCCTCATTACTTTGGTAAATAAAAGTGATGTGACATGAGTGACTTGTAATAGATACATATTTACTCTTTTGATCGAATAGATGTATAGAAAGAAGCTGCGTTACATTCCTCAGAACCTTAAAAGGTTAGGACGTAGATTCAGCTTTTTCTTTATCTTATGTTCAGTTCCGTTCTTTTATTATGGAATTCCGAGCATGAATTTTTTACCTTTGTTACTAGTTCAGTAGTCTTTTTGAAATGTTGTCTTGAAAAACAGAAAATTTGCTCCGTCAACTACGTATGAAGTTATCAAGATAGAGATTATCAGAGGTACATTATGAAAGATGGAACTGTCGATATATCGGGCGTGTCCTCGTCTTGAAGAGTCTATTGTCTCTTATTGTTGTCACCTAACGGTAAGCAGGTCTGTGCCAATGCTATTGGTCAGTTGTTACTGTAAAATCTATCTAAGAACATGAATCAATCAAATCCAAACCCATCACTGAAAAACGCCTTAAAATCCCCCCACTGATTTTGTAGATAAATGGTTGGTTTTTTTGTTGGTTGGCACAAACACATACACACAAAGACAAACAAACATCCTCTCCCCCCAACGCATATTATTCAATCTCCGTTTACACGTGGTTAAAATAAACTAGTCTGGCAAGTGCAACGCCCTTTATTTGTAGTACCTACTTTCTCATTGTACGACTCAAAATTTAGTTTTTTTTATTCATTCAATCAAAAGAGAACCTCTAAAAAAAATTGTAATGTTAATTAAACATTTTTTAACATTAAATATAAAAATTGCATATGATCATGTGATAGCAATGATGACTTTTTGAATTAAACATATATTTTTTGATGTTTGAAGCCAGTATTTTAACTAGATTTTTTTTTTATTATGCATTCTTCTATTGTGTAACTACTAAGTCATTGTACACTAGCTCAACTGCACCTCCTTTTGATATGCTTTTTCCTACTTTTTATTGGCCATTAACTACGAACTGAACTGAATTATTTTTTTTAATATATAAACTTAATTGTCTATATTTTTGTCCTTAGAATTATATCTTTGTTATTCCAATGACATCTGTATAGATAATACACAAATATATAGATACAAGTTCATTGAGAACGGTGAAATTGTTTTCTAAAATATGAAACTAATATATGTAGGTAGTTTTTATAGTTTTTTTGAACATTACAATATAAACGTTTAGTAATATTTTAGGTCTGTGGCATATTTATTATCTTTTAAATTTTTGTCTTCTATCAATTTGACAATGACAATAGGTGTAGTCATTAAGTTGAAGCTTGCACTTTAAAATGTATTTTTTTTAACAAAAGCTCAAAAAACGTTTGCCGTTCCTTATTTAAAATTAATTTGGCAGTAAATTATAAATAAAACATTTACCAATACGCTACAATGACTTACGGTGATGTTCATAGGTTCTTTTTGCGAACTATAGCAAATCGTGGAGTGCTAACTATTGCAGAATCTGTAAAATTTATAAAGAATTTTACAGGTATTTTAAAACATTTTCATTGATATTAGATACTCAGTTCCTGTGTTTTTATTATTTTTATATTTTACAGGACAAAATGAAAATGATTATACTTCATTAATTCGTAAGCTAGTCGCAGAAATAAATAACGAAATAAGTCCGTTACAGCAAAGAATAAAAATTGTAAAAGATAAGAACATGGAATCCTGCGAAGAAACTTTAATTTTTATGATGATCGCCTCTGATAATGCCACAAAATCTCAAAGGATTTTTACGGAAAAGGAGCTTAATTATTTTAGAACTCTGTTAAAAGAAATAATATCAAATGATGACAAACAATTACAGTCTGTTGATGCTCTTTATTATGCTCAAGCCATCACTAAACATGAGGCTGAGGTAAACTAATTTTAAGTTAACTTTTTTGTTTTGTAAACACTTACAATAATAACATTTTATCATTACTTTATATATTGCATATGTCACTTGCGGTCATGATATATTTAAGCCACCTGTAAAATAACAACAAAAGAATGAATGAATATATTTTTTTCTGCTACTATAAAAAAGACCAAATGCAAATCAGACTTGTGCAACAAGTGACCATACCAATTTCTTTTTGACTTATTGTAGCCTAACAGAAAGTAAAATCATGTCAAATTAGAAAGAAAACAGTTTTGTTAGTTATGGAATTTTAATCTGCATCTCTTGGAGACTGTCTACACATAGAATGCACTAGTTTTCGATAAAATGAACTGTGCATATAAGTTTTAATATTTTTTTTTTATGTTTCAACTGTAAATTATTAATTTTAAAGTTTTTTCACTTTTTGCCATATTTCATGACTATAGGTCTATGTCACTTGACATCCTGTAGGGTACTCACCCTGTAGGATTTGTTTCCCTATAAGCGGGCTACAGGTTTAAATCAAGGATAAAAGGCCATATCTTTTAATTGTATCATCATAACCCAAATATTTGATAATAATTGTAATTTGATAGCTCCATGCATTTCTGAAACAAACTGACAGTCATATATCAAAGAGTTCCACATTTTTTATTTTGAGATAAGAAGCCATAAAAACTATTATAATTAACAATGTTAATAAAAAAATGATTCAAAATATTAAAAAAAATTGTTTTGAAAATGCTTAACATAAATACACTTAATGTTTCTTTCCTAACATTTAGAATACTATGAAACATGTAACTTTAAATAAAGTATATATAATTTTAGAGGCCAGTTGTGGTGCAGCGGCACGAGGTGTGACTGTAAAACCAACTGGTTGTGGGTTCGATCCCCACTCGAAGAGATGAAATATTTACTCGAATTTATATTTCCATTTCTTCACTCTGGTGTCATCTCTCTGGAACAGCGTTGCCAGATTCTTTCTGGTCGAGGTTAAGCGTGGCGTTCAGTTCTGCCACTCAACACGCAATGCCTCCAGAATTCAGCAGAAAGTGGGGAATAGAGTGTCTTAACACTAGGTTCCCTCTGCCTACCCTGCTGCGTGTGGGATACAGTGTGAAGCTGATTTCATTTTTTTATGTATAATTTTGTATCTTTCAGATTCTGTTAGAAAGGTGGTGTAATATGCATTATCTACATAAATTCATAGAGTTACAAGAAAACACACAAACAAGCAGAAAAGGAAAACAATTAACAACTGCTGAAGGAATTATTTATTATACAATAGGTCTTAGAGCAATGTATGAATTTGAAACATATTTCACAGACAATTTCAAAGATTACATTGAAAAATGCAAGCAATGTAAGGAAATTGTATTTAAAGTAAGTAAAAATTCATATTTCATATTTGTATACCATGTTATATGCACATTGAGGCCAGTTGTGGTACAGGGCCACAAAGTGTGACTGTAAAAGCAACTGGTTATGGATTTGATCCCCACTGGAGGAAATAAAATATTTGTTTAAATTTATATTTGCATTTCTTCACTCTGGTGTCATCTCTCTGGATCAGCGTTGCTAGATTCTTTCTAAATAAAAAATGGGATTTTTGAAGATTTTAAGTAAAAAAAGCAGGACTTTTACACCAAAAAAATTAAATAATAAGTATTTAATTTATTACTTATCCATTTATTAAAGTTTTAAATAATAAAAAGTTTTAAACAGTGATATATCAATATAAAATATTTTTTAATAGAATAATGTTAATATGCCTAAAAAAATATACTTTTCGTTTACCATATGTAATGCAGTTAAAAAAGTTTTCAGAATAATTATACTTAACTTACGAATATACTTATTTTTATTTCTATGAAATTATTAGTTACTAATTAAAATATTAAAATAATAACAAAAGTTTTTTACGGGATGTGGAATAATATGTAAAAAGCTAAGTTTTACACTAAAACTAAAAATTAAAAAAAAGTTATAAAATTGGAAACATTACACTTTCAGGGCTCTACTTGCACAATATGCAAAGAGGCATTACATACACCTTGCTTAGAAATTCATATGGAAAATCAACATGACAATATAAGGACCCCTGATACTGATATGTAAGTAAACAAATAATAAATGTATGTAACTAATTTAAAACGACTGTCGAGGTGCAGGCCACAAATTTAATAAAATCTAAAAAAACTCAAGTGTTGTGATTTTAAATGAAACTATTTCAACTGGATTAATCGCATATATTTCGTAATTTTACAAGTTTTTGGAAACCCGATGTTTCGAACACTTTACAGTAGTCCGTGGTCACGGGTAGACTGAGGTGGCATTTGTCTGTCAGTTGATATAATTATTATATCAAACTACCGCCTACAATTTATTAATTTCCTTGCGTACTGCCCTGGATTCTTGCAGAATGAGCTAACTGTATCTTGCCCTCTGGTATGGTGGGTTTGAGACTTCAAAGATTTTATGAGTGGGTCCCAGGTGTTAGAAAGTTTCCAGCTGAATTCCCTTCATCAGAACAAGCTGCCAGTTCCCCGCCAGCATTGTCAGAAGACCAACAAGCCACCCACAGTAGAGAGACAGCCGGCACTTCTACCATATGTAAAGGGGGTTACAGACAGGATTGGCAACATCTAGAGAAGAGCTTCCATAAAAACTATATTCAAGCCTAACAATAAAGTGAGCCAATTATTGAGACCAGTGAGAAGAAACATTCCTTTACAGTGTGCAAATTAGATTGTGACTGTGGCTTGTGATACATTGGTCAAACAAAGAGAAGCATCAGTGTTAGGGTGAAGGAACACATCTCCGATATCAAGAATTGACTTTGCCTTTTTGAAATGTTTATATACTCTAGCTGATCTTTTGCAGCTTCACATCAAATCATCCGGATTTGGGCATAACAGATTCATGGCCACATACATTAAAACATTGCTTTAGACATTTCTTCAAGCTAGACTTATGTGAATATAAAGATACAGATTTTTTATATATATCCTTAAATTACTGGAGTCATTCCTTCAAGTTGCTTGACTTTGCTAAGATCTTATACTTTAATATGCCAGTAAAAATCCTTACATATGAAATTGGCGTTTAGTCATACTTGTTTACACTCACACACATATTTGTTTAGCCAATTTTATCACAAATTTCTCCTGATTAGTTAGAAGTTCTAACGAAACAGCCATTGATTACGCAATGCCTCCAGAATTCGGCGGAAAGTGGAGAGCAGAGTGTCTTAACACTAAGTTCCCTCTGCCTACCCTGCTACATGCGGGATGCATTGTGAAGCTAAAATAAAGAACTCGAATATATAAACAATAAAACATTAAAAGATATTTATTTAGTTCACAAAGGTGGACTTTGTACAAAGACACTCTTTGGCATTGTATGTTGAGTGGCAGAATTTAACGCCGCGCTTTGTTTTGTTTGACTAGAGCAAGGAAATAAAAAAATATTCATTCCCCGAGCGGGAATCGACCCCTCAACCGTCGCATTACAGTCAGACTATGTATCGCTACATTACGACTGTGTCTGTATAATGTTTAATCTTTTTTCGTTTTATTTACAGGGAAAACGAATCACTTATGGACTCTGATTCTGATGACGAAGAGAATCCACTTAAAAATAGTAGAAGAAAAAGAAAATGGTCCTCAAGTAACAGTAGTGTGGAGGAGAGTGGAGGGGAGATAATAAACAACAGTGTGAAGAAGAGGAATAGTAGAAGAAAAAGAAAATGGTCCTCAAGTAACGGTAGTGTGGAGGAGAGTGGAGGAGAGATAATAAACAACAGTGTGAAGAAGAGGAATAGTAGAAGAAAAAGAAAATGGTCCTCAAGTAACAGTAGTGTGGAAGAGAGTGGAGGAGAGATAATAAACAACAGTGTGAAGAAGAGGAATAGTAGAAAAAAAAGAAAATGCTCCTCAAGTAACAGTAGTGTGGAGGAGAGTGGAGGGGAGATAATAAACAACAGTAGTGTGGAAGAGAGTGGAGGAGAGATAATAAACAACAGTGTGAAGAAGAGGAATAGTAGAAGAAAAAGAAAATGGTCCTCAAGTAACAGTAGTGTGGAGGAGAGTGGAGGGGAGATAATAAACAACAGTAGTGTGGAAGAGAGTGGAGGAGAGATAATAAACAACAGTGTGAAGAAGAGGAATAGTAGAAAAAAAAGAAAATGCTCCTCAAGTAACAGTAGTGTGGAGGAGAGTGGAGGGGAGATAATAAACAACAGTAGTGTGGAAGAGAGTGGAGGAGAGATAATAAACAACAGTGTGAAGAAGAGGAATAGTAGAAAAAAAAGAAAATGCTCCTCAAGTAACAGTAGTGTGGAGGAGAGTGGAGGGGAGATAATAAACAACAGTGGTGTGGAAGAGAGTGGAGGAGAGATAATAAACAACAGTGTGAAGAAGAGGAATAGTAGAAGAAAAAGAAAATGGTCCTCAAGTAACAGTAGTGTGGAGGAGAGTGGAGGGGAGATAATAAACAACAGTAGTGTGGAAGAGAGTGGAGGAGAGATAATAAACAACAGTGTGAAGAAGAGGAATAGTAGAAAAAAAAGAAAATGGTCCTCAAGTAACAGTAGTGTGGAGGAGAGTGGAGGGGAGATAATAAACAACAGTAGTGTGGAAGAGAGTGGAGGAGAGATAATAAACAACAGTAGTGTGGAAGAGAGTGGAGGAGAGATAATAAACAACAGTGTGAAGAAGAGGAATAGTAGAAAAAAAAGAAAATGCTCCTCAAGTAACAGTAGTGTGGAGGAGAGTGGAGGGGAGATAATAAACAACAGTAGTGTGGAAGAGAGTGGAGGAGAGATAATAAACAACAGTGTGAAGAAGAGGAATAGTAGAAAAAAAAGAAAATGCTCCTCAAGTAACAGTAGTGTGGAGGAGAGTGGAGGGGAGATAATAAACAACAGTGTGAAGAAGAGGAATAGTAGAAGAATAAGAAAATGGTCCTCAAGTAACAGTAGTGTGGAAGAGAGTGGAGGAGAGATAATAAACAACAGTGTGAAGAAGAGGAATAGTAGAAGAAAAAGAAAATGGTCCTCAAGTAACAGTAGTGTGGAGGAGAGTGGAGGGGAGATAATAAACAACAGTAGTGTGGAAGAGAGTGGAGGAGAGATAATAAACAACAGTGTGAAGAAGAGGAATAGTAGAAAAAAAAGAAAATGCTCCTCAAGTAACAGTAGTGTGGAGGAGAGTGGAGGGGAGATAATAAACAACAGTAGTGTGGAAGAGAGTGGAGGAGAGATAATAAACAACAGTGTGAAGAAGAGGAATAGTAGAAGAAAAAGAAAATGGTCCTCAAGTAACAGTAGTGTGGAGGAGAGTGGAGGGGAGATAATAAACAACAGTAGTGTGGAAGAGAGTGGAGGAGAGATAATAAACAACAGTGTGAAGAAGAGGAATAGTAGAAGATAAAGAAAATGGTCCTCAAGCAACAGTAGTGTGGAGGAGAGTGGAGGGGAGATAATAAACAGTAGCGTGATAAAGAGGAATAGTAGAAGAAAAAGTAAATAAATATTTAGAGAAGATTTTAGGTAAAATACTTTGTTTATACTACTTTTAGTATATATATTATAGTATTTTTTTACTATAATATATATACTAAATAACATAGTACATAAGTAGACAAACCATGTATAAAATTGAATCCACAGTATTTAATTTATCTTTAAAAATATATAAAGGCCAAAAACTATGTTACAAATATTTATACACCACCACAATTAGACTAATGAATATATTATTAAGAAAAATAATTATAATTTACACTGTTATTAGTTCAAAAGTACTAAAAGATGTTTAATTGCCCAAAAAATAATAGTAAAATACTGAGAGTGACCAAACAAAAGGTTCTCTCTGCCTACCCTGCTATTTGGACCCTAGAAACAAAAAAAAAATATAATAATTGAGCACTAAAACTGGATAAGATTATCGGAATTTTGTCAATTCTGTGTTAAGTACATTTATGTTAAATTATTACGCGCGGTAGCGTGTAGCCAAGTTCAATAAAACAGAACTGGTGAGCAGCACCTTGAGTAATTTTACACAAACCATTTGAAGCCACTTTTTACCCTTTCTTAACTCAAAAGCTATTCCACCTAAACCTATCAAATTTGGCTCAAATATTTAGACCCGCTAATTGTATATGTGCATTAAATTTTATAAACACAGCTCAAACGGTTATTTAGATAATTATGTCCGAAAATCGTCAATTTTAGCAGGAGGTTGACTGACCTATAGACATTAATTCTAACCCAGTTCTAGATGACCTAGAACGGTAAAATTTGGCATCCACTTAAATAATTGGGTGTACATAAAGAGAAAACTCCGAAACTAGTATTTTTTTTATTATTTTCTTATATTTTTTTCAATAAATAGATTCTATTAAGAAACATTTACTTATAGTGCCTGTAATAAGAATAGCAATCAAAGTTGATGACAGCCTGTATTTAGATTAGGGGTCGCAATCCGGGATATTAAAAAGAGTGGCCATGAGTTTCTTTGCCTGGTTCTTCTCATGAGCTCAACTAACCGAACAGGCTTATTTTTCCTAAATGTGCAATTTTTATTATTAATTCTTTGTTTATATAGTTAATTTTGACGTGTCCAAACAAATATTAAGCATTTTTATGGAATAAAGAATTTTTGACTTTGACTTTTGACTTTGGATATCCGGCATATCGGACCAAATATAGGTCTTAAAAATCCCGGTTTAAATTTAACAGAAAACCGGGATTTTCGATATTTTCGATTTCGATCTGCTATTAAATCCAGGCTTCTTTAAGATATACAATGGTACATAACATACATCGGCAAAAGTAAGCGATGAGTTTTCCACAAAATTCGGAATTTTACGACATTAACCGTGTTTGACCGGCCCGACCAACGAACGCACGAATACCGTATTTTCTCGTTGCGCGTCGTTGATGTTCCAGGTGTCATTATTGTTTTTCGTTAATCTTGATTAATATAATATATATAATAATATTTTTTTTTTGTTGTAAATATGTTAAATAATATACCTATAAGATATTTTTTATAGCAAATTATCATATTTTTTTTTGTTGTATATTTGATAAATATTATTACTAAAGTGATTTATTATGAATCTGTTTATTATAATTAAAATTGTTTTATTTAGTAAATATAATTTAATTTACTACTTCCCTAAAATTAACCTCCTAACTTAACTTTAAAAATAAGAAGAGGCTTGGAAACTACTACTAATTATGTCAAATCCCGAAAATTTCGAAAAAACCGGGATCCCGGGATTTTTGTGAAGTCTATATAATAGGGGAAGCTTATATTGGAAATTTGCAAGGAAAGGAATTTATTTGTGGCAAATATTATTGAGAATATGATTGACCGACATATTATTGAGAAAGGAATATGTGAAAATAGGTGGTAGATCACCATACCATGTCCAATCCAATATTTTTTATAAAACACATACATTTTGGTATTCAAAAAGGATATAATGTAGATTTTAAATTTTAGTAGGTAATTGATAATAAAACCTTCAATTATTAAAACAGTTGTTGTTTTTGTCCGCAACCTCTTTTGTGTGGACTTTATGACCTTTACTATAATTATAATACATCAAGACTCTTCATTCTCACTCACTCAGTGTAGAATCACTGCGTGTTAATTTGCAACTAGGCGCCACGCTTTGTGTTACGGAAGCGATGAAATCAAAATAATTTGAATTATACAAAAGTTGTAATAGTATTTCCATGGGTGAATATAAATTCTTGACTATCGCAATTATAGTCAAACGATGTTAATTTTTCGTATTCGGTTACTATTTTCAATATTAACGTAAATTACTTTTATTAAAAAAACTATTTATTGTACAATTATACTTTTTTGTTTTATTATAGGATAGATTTCTATTATATAAAAAAAATATATATATTATTAGATATAAGGACGGATCGGAGTAACTCGCCAGCCAGGAGTGTTAAGCAGTAGTTTTCTAGCCACTGATAAAAATTGTATGTATATGTCTAGTATTTTCTTTCAATTAGTGTGACCAGCAGCAGCAGTTAACAAAAAACTACGAGTAACTAAAACTACAATGTAATATAAAAAACTAAAAATACAGGAATCACTAAATGCTTTTTTAAAAGAGTCCAGACTGCACCAAGAACTCAAGTTCGTGATATACTTATTAAAATTGTTATTACTGCGAATAAATAGTAAATCTTCAATGACTTCGTCCTTCATTTAGAGTTTGTAATTAGATACAACGAATTTCAGAGAAGAAAACAACCTTCTACACTAACTTGGGTCATTGGTGCTGCTACTAGCACGATAGAAGTGACTTTTCCCAGTACTTTAAAACACTGTAGACTGCAGAAGTGGCTCTTTTAAAAATGCATCTAATGATTACTGTAAGCTATTTAGCATGTTAAGATTATCTCTATTCATATCTAACAAAATCCATTAAATCATCGTGTTTATTAATATAACTTGAATTTAAGAAATCATCTAGTTCCATCTGAGCTTCAGAATGTTCATCTGTTGATGTGTGTGAAAATTTGCTATATATTGCAGAATTAAGTGTTAAAACGGCATTAACTCTTGGGTCTAAAAACATCCCATTAATAAAAATTTCAATTTCAAATTAAAGTTTTTTCTCTTTCTATCATTGAATTTACCATTTTATCGGAGAGTCCAGTCTTTATTTTAGTTAGACTAACAGTCGGTGATTTCTATCTTACATTATCCATGGATTATATATTACTTCCTCTTGGAGTTTTTTTGTTAAGTATTTTGCAGGAGTCAATGATTTTACAATTTCTGTTTAAGGATCCCATGTAGAATTTGATAAATGAAGGCGAGCATTAGTTGGTTGAATAGAGCATATGTCTCTCAATGATAATAGACTTTCTACCATGTCTATTACAGAATGCCATCGGGTAGAGCAGTCTAATTTAGGCACGTTTTTGTAATTTTCTCTTAAAATTCTTACAAAATGTGGTGTTCGTAGGCGTCGTACAACTTCTCTACAACTTGATATTGTATTACAAAAGGATTCATCAGCACAAGCATCACGTAGCGCTAAACTACATTTTTTGTGTAATTTAAAGCCAAGCTTGAGCCTATAACTTTATTAATTAATTAAAAATTAAATTAAATCAGCACGCTGTATCCCGCACACATCAAGATAGGCAGAGGGAACCTAGTGTTAAGACACTCCGAACCCCACTTTCCGCCGCGCTTTTGCCTAGACAATAGAGTGAAGAAATGGAAATATACATTTAAGTATATAAATATTTCCTATAATTATTAATTTGCGAATATACAAATTAACTTATAAGGTTTTCCCCTGGGGGCGCTAAAAAAATATTTTGCCCCGGGCGCGAGTTAAGCTCACTACACCACTGGGTTGTGTTGGTACAGCGTGTTGGGTTCCCAAATTTAAAATTACTTTACAGTTTAAATGCCTTGCGACCTTGGTTTTTCGATCAAAAATTTACTGATCGGAGAATTATAGTTACAATCTGTCGCTTGCGCCTTGGGCATGCGTGTACTCCAGTGCATCTGGCCAAGATCAGGGTCAGGGACCATTCACTTTGCGAATGTGGCCTGGACGAAGGTTCTGTTTCCCATATCCTTTTCCCCTGTCTAAAATTAATTCATCCTATCTATGATGTCCTCCCCCATAAAGTCCCTCGTCTCCTTAATGTTTAGTGTGTGTGTTACTGTTTGTGTTTTGTCCCCTTTATACATTCTTATGTAAATATATTAGACATAATAAAATTAAATTGTGAACTAATCTAGGTATAGATTATACTCACACTTTTTCTTGTTGTAGATTTACTGTATATTAGTTTTTAATATCATGTTTTTAATTTTTTCTTTCAGGTGGTGGTTTATCTAATTACACCTTCTATTTTTAAACGTTTTATTCAGTCTTTTAAGTGATATTTTCTTTTATTTTTAATTTACCAATCTTCATCGTGTCTTCTCCATTCTACGTGACATTGGCGAAATAAACTGTGCTCTACTGGCACGCCTAAAAGCCATAAAATAAGAAATATAGCAAGAACAATAGCAAAAAAAAAACTTTTGCCGTTCCTTATTTAAATTTAATTTGGCAGTAAATTATATAAAACATTTGTCAATACGCTACAATGACTTACGGTGATGTTCATAGGTTCTTTTTGCGAACCATAGCAAATCGTGGAGTGCTATCTATGGCAGAATCTGTAAAATTTATAAAGAATTATACAGGTATTTTTCACTTTTATTGATATTAGATACTCAGTTCCTGTGTTTTTATTCTTTTTATATTTTGCAGGACAAAGTGAAAATGATTATACGTCATTAATTCGTAAGCTAGTCGCAGAAATAAATAACGAAATAAGTCCGTTACAGCAAAGAATAAAAATTGTAAAAGATAAGAACATGGAATCCTGCGAAGAAACTTTAATTTTTATGATGATCGCCTCTGATAATGCCACAAAATCTCAAAGGATTTTTACGGAAAAGGAGCTTAATTATTTTAGAACTCTGTTAAAAGAAATAATATCAAATGATGACAAACAATTACAGTCTGTTGATGCTCTTTATTATGCTCAAGCCATCACTAAACATGAGGCTGAGGTAAACTAATTTTAAGTTAACTTTTTTGTTTTGTAAACACTTATAATAATAATAATATTTTATCATTCCTTAATATATTGCATATGTCACATGCAGTCATGATATATTTAAGCCACCTGTAAAATAACAACAAAAGGATTAAAAAAAGGCCAAATGCAAATCAGACTGTGCAACAAGTGACCATACCAATTTCTTTTTGACTTATTGTAGCCTAACAGAAAGTAAAATCATGTCAAATTAGAAAGAAAACAGTTTTGTTAGTTATGGAATTTTAATCTGCATCTCTTGGAGACTGTCTACACATAGAATGCACTAGTTTTCGATAAAATGAACTGTGCATATTAGTTTTAATATTTTTTTTTTATGTTACAACTGTAAATTATTAATTTTAAAGTTTTCTCACTTTTTGCCAAATTTCATGACTATAGGTCTATGTCACTTGACATCCTGTAGGGTACTTATCCTATAGGATTTGTTTCCCTATGAGCGGGTTAAAGGCTTAAAGCAAGGATAAAAGGCCATATCTTTTAATTGTATCATCATAACCCAAGTATTTCAGTCAGTTCAGTTATCAAACTGACAGTCAAATATCAAAGAGTTCCAAATTTTTTATTTTGAGATATGAAGTCATAAAAACTATTATAATTAACAATGTTCGTAAAGAAATTATTCAAAATATTAGAACATTTTGTTTTGAAAATGCTTAACATAAATACACTTAATGTTTCTTTCCTAACATTTAGAGTACTATGAAATATGTAACTTTAAATAAAGTATATATAATTTTAGAGGCCAGTTGTGGTGCAGCGGCACGAGGTGTGACTGTAAAACCAACTGGTTGTGGGTTCGATCCCCACTCGAGGAGATGAAATATTTACTCGAATTTATATTTCCATTTCTTCACTTTGGTGTAATCTCTCTGGAACAGCGTTGCCAGATTCTTACTGGTCGAAGCGTGGCGTTCAGTTCTGCCACTCAACACGCAATGCCTCCAGAATTCAGCAGAAAGTGAGGAACGGAGTGTCTTAACACTAGGTTCCCTCTGCCTACCCTGCTGTGTGCGGGATACAGCGTGAAGCTGATTTCATTTTTTTATGTATAATTTTGTATCTTTCAGATTCTGTTAGAAAGGTGGTGTAATATGCATTATCTACATAAATTCATAGAGTTACAAGAAAACACACAAACAAGCAGAAAAGGAAAACAATCAACAACTGCTGAAGGAATTATTTATTATACAATAGGTCTTAGAGCAATGTATGAATTTGAAACATATTTCACAGACAATTTCAAAGATTACATAGAAAAATGCAAGCAATGTAAGGAAATTGTATTTAAAGTAAGTCAAAATTCATATTTCATATTTGTATACCATGTTAATGCACATTGCACATAATGCACATTGAGGCCAGTTGTGGTACAGGGCCACAAAGTGTGACTGTAAAAGCAACTGGTTATGGGTTTGATCCCCACTGGAGAAAATAAAATATTTGTTTAAATTTATATTTGCATTTCTTCACTCTGGTGTCATCTCAGGATCAGCATTGCCAGATTCTTTCTAGATGAAATACGGGATTTTTGAAGATTTTAAGCAAAAAAGCAGGACTTTTATGCCAAAAAAATGTATAATGTTTGAAATCCTCTCTACAAAATATATCTATCTGTGTTATTAATAACATGTTTTTAACATGTTATTAATAATATCACTCATTACTCTGTTAAGGAATAACTGAAGTATCAATACTATACTACTGTACTATATATAATTAGAATTTCTGCAGGATATTTGTCCACCATTCTATATTTGAAAAGCACAGTTTTTTGCTAGCTTCTGCACTGGTTAATCAAAGTATTTAATTTATTACTTATCCATTTATTAAAGTTTTAAATAATAAAAAGTTTTCAACAGTGATAGATATCAATATAAAATATTTTTTAATAGAATAATGTTAATATGCCTAAATAAATATACTATTTTGGTTTACCATATGTAATGCAGTTAAAAAAGTTTTAAGAATAATTACACTTACCTTACGAATATACATATTTGTATTTCTATGAAATTATTAGTTACTAATTAAAATATTAAAATAATAACAAAAGTTTTTTACGGGATGTGGAATAATACGTAAAAAGCTAAGTTTTACACTAAAACTAAAAATTAAAAAAAGTTATAAAATTGGAAACATTACACTTTCAGGGCTCTACTTGCACAATATGCAAAGAGGCATTACATACACCTTGCTTAGAAATTCATATGGAAAATCAACATGACAATATAAGGACCCCTGATACTGATATGTAAGTAAACAAATAACAAATGTATGTAACTTAAGTTATTTACTATATTTAAATTGACTCTGTCGAGGCACGGGGCCACAAATATTTGATTATTACTAGAGGGCTGTGAGTTGAGATATTTAACTATTTAACTTCAACATACAATGCACCAATTATTCAGCGGAAAGTGGGGAACGAAGTCCTATTAACACCCAAAATGTTGTAATTTCAAAGTAAATAAAAATAAATAAAATAAAAATAAATCAGCTTCACACTGTATCCCGCATACAGCAGGGTAGGCAGAGGGAACCTTGTGTTAAGACACTCCTTTCCCCACTTTCCGCCGAGTTTTAGAGGCATTGCGTGTTGAGTGGCGGAACTCGATGCCGCGCTTTGCCTTGCCACCAGAGCGAAGAAAAAGAAATATTTCATTTCCTCGAGTAGGGATCGAACCCACAACCAGTCGATTTTACAGTCACGCTTTGTGCCCCTGCCGCTACGACAGGCCTCGTAAAGTTCATAAAAATGTTGAATATACACTGTCTGGACTCTGGAACCAGGATTGGATTTAGAGTTCATTTTTATCTTGTTTAATTTTATTTTATATATTAAATTGGCGTTTAGTCATACTGGCCACTTTAATCACATATTTCTTCTGTTTGGTTAGAAATTCTAAATATTTTTTTATAGCTATTTACACATGTATTGGTGTGGACCAGTGTGCGTGGAAGATATTTGTTTCTCAAAGGTGCACCTAGTACAAAGACACTTTGGCATTATATGTTGAGTGGCAGAATGCAACTCCGCGCTTTGTCTTGTTTGACTAGAGTAAGGAAATAAAAATATTTTTTTCCCCCGAGCGGGAATCGACCCCACAACCGTCGCATTACAGTCAGACTATGTATCACTGCATTACGACTGTGTCTGTATAATATTTAATCTTCTTTCGTTTTATTTACAGGGAAAACGAATTACTTATGGGATCTGATTCTGATGGCGAAGGGAATGTACTTAGAAATAGTAGAAGAAAAAGAAAATGGTCCTCAAGCAACAGTAGTATGGAGGGAGTTTTATTTGAAGGTTAATGTATTCCATACATTACGTTGTGAAATCCTTTTGTAATGATAATCATAAATATTTAGACAAGATTTTAGGTAAAATATTTTGTTTATATTATTTTTTGTATATATAATTTTGTTATAAATAAAAACATAAGTGAACAAACCATGTATAAAATGTAATCCACAATATTTAACATATCTTAATAAGTTTTTTGATTTTCACAATTCTTACACATTTTAAATGAAACTATTTAAACTGGATTAATCGCGTATATTTGAGATTATACATTTTGGAAACCCGACATTTCGAACACTTTGCAGAAGGCCGTGGTCACGGGTAGACTGAGGTGGCCTGAAGTTAACATATCTTTTAAAAAATATATAATGGCCAAAAATTATGTTACAAATATTTGTTCTCCACCACAAATAGACTAATGAATGTATTATTAAGAAAAATAATTAGAATCCATACTGTATTTGGTTCAAAAGTACTAAAAGATCTTTAAATGGTCCAAAAAATAATACTATTGTATTATTATTTCTCAGTATTCTGAGAGAGAGTGTCTAAACACAAGGTTCTTTCTACCTACCCTGCTATTTGCGGGAAACAGTGTAAACGTGGAAACAAAAAAAATAATAATAATTGAGCACTAAAACTGGATAAGATTATTAAAAAAATTCTCAATACTGTGTGTACTTACATTTATGTTAAATTTGATCTTTTATAGTTTTTGTAATGCAACTAGCAACCTTGAATTACTTCATTATTAATTTACTAACATGCATACTTTCGTTTTCTAATAATAATATCCTTTTAAAAATAATATCTTCACAATATTGAAAAATAAAGTTTCAGCCAATTCAATATTTACAGCAATTTTGTCAACTAGCAACCTTGAACTACTTCATTATTAAGTTTATTTCTGTAAAATGGTATAATATTTTTTTTATAAACAAATTAAAATAAAACAGTTCAAACACACTAAATCTTAAAGAACCATTGCTAATATAAAAACTGCAATTTAGGTGGTTAAATAGTTTTTGAAATTAGCGTAAACAAGCACACAGACAATCAAAATAAATATTTAAAAGTATTTGTTTTTGGTTCCATTTAATTATTAAGTGCCACAAATAACACAATTTTATACATATATATATTCTATATACAAAGACCCATCAGTTACAAGATTATTATATAATTAGGAGACTACCGTAGATATATATTGTATATGTCAACTGTCAAATATAGTCTGCAATGTGTCAACTGTCAACATTTCCCGCTCTTCTCTTTTTTTGCTATAAGAGTTATTATGGGAACTCTTTTAAACATGCATTTTTCTGTTATGTAATTTACTGTACAACGTATTTGTCTTTTTTTACCGTACAACCTCTTTTGTGTGTTCTCCATTCAACGTGACATTGGCGAAGTGATTTTGTGCTCAACTGACACGCTCGGAACGCGTTATAGTCCGTCAAAATCATCGTCACCACATTAAAGTACAGTCAAGCCAGTTCTTTAATATGAAATATGAATGTAATATCGTATGATAGCGTCATAGATTCAAAATGTTGTAGTAGAGCATATTTACCTCATAATATTACAAATAATAATTAGTGTGTTAGTCTTAAGGAACATGCAAAACCAAGATATGGATAAATATTTTTTTATATAAAATGTAGGTCTTAATAAATTAATTAAGTTCATCAATCAATCCATATTCAATCAAAAAAATCATATTTAAAAAAATATTTATTACTGTTTTATTTAAAAACATTAATTAATGCATGCAAGAAAGTTAAAAAAAGGTTTAAATAAAATTTTACAAATAACAAAGCAAGCATTTATAAACGTAAAATGCATTTTTGTTTACAAAAATATGCATACTATAAATAGGCATAGTATATGAGCTTCCATTACGCATATTGAAAGTTTATGTTGTACATTGATGTATATACAAAAATATAACGATTCATCTGTGCATATTGTATATACATAAATATCGTAGTTCATTAGTTATATAAACAGAATTTTACTTTTTATTTTTATTTTATCACAAAAAGACATCATTTACAAAAAGTTTTTACTTTACGTCAGTCTCGAATTATTCTCGACAACGATGAAGCTGATTATTTTTTGATATTTAGATGTCCTAATAAAATTTCCGTTTTGTATAATTTACGACAATATGACGATCAGATATTTAAATTATCATTTAAGAGAGATTTGCTGAGCATGAGGTAAAACAACATAACAGGGTAACATTGATCGAACGTTTTCTGCGCATACGTATTCTGCGAAATTTTATGCGAGTACCTCCGATTATCAATAGGGATTTTGACGGACTATACTGATGTAAGCCAGAAGGCATATTTTCTTTCGCAAACGTTAGTACATAGCAGTTGTACTCGATGTTATTTGTTATTAGGTTGTTACTAGTTCATTGTTAACAAGTTATAAAGTAATTTAAATGTTTTTAATTCATAAATATTGGGAATTGGTTAAAAGTGCTGCTATAATTAACACTGAGTAAATACCTATATATGTTGTCAAATGTTATTGGTGTTTTATATTAGTTTCTAGTCAAAGCTGAAATTTTGAGAATTATTACTAGTCTTTTTAAGTTAAGTTATTACTAGTCTAATTTGTAATTAAGACAGTACGCTTACTTAGTAACTTGAAAGTTAACTTAACTTAGCTTTGCGCTTTATCCCTAGCGGGGTAGTCAGAGAGAACGGAGCGCCAAACACTACGGTCTCTACAGACCTCTTTCGCCTCGTCCACTGTCATCAACCTCTTCATACATGCCCTCCGGGGGGTCCTCATGCTTTTTACGTGACCTTCCTCCAGTATCTTTGATACTGTGTTTTCGAAGGTCAACCGAGGTCTCCCCCTACCTCTCTTACCGCTCACTTTTCCATCATAAATCTTTTTTGCCATTCTTTCATCACTCATTCGTTTGACGTGCCCAAACCAGCTGAGCACGTTCTTCTTCATTCTTACCGTGACATCCTCGCTAGTACCTGCCATTCTGTGTACCTCTTCATTGCGGATTCGATCAGCTAAGCTGACACCGCATATCCTACAAAGAGATCACAGCATCTCCACAGCATTAATCTTTCTTTCATTCTTCTTCTGTAATACCCACGTTTCGCTGCCGTATAACAGAGTCGGTACCAAAACTGCATTGTTTACGGCCAAACACGCAGCTGTGTTGACGTTTCGCCGTCTCATCAATGCAGCTAAGGCTCAGTTAACCTTGTTACTGGCAGCAATACGCCTTACCACATCCATCTCGTATCTTCCATCTCTACTGAACATACTTCCCAAGTATACCACTTCATTCACTTGTTCTAATATCTTACTATTTACACTGATCTTGCATTCCGTCCTTTCTTCATCTCTTTCAAAAATCAGAACCTTTGTCTTATTCGCATTAAGGCTTAGACCATTATATTCACACCCTTCTTTCAGAGTGGTGACCAATGCCTGCAACTCGCATTCTGATGATGCAATAAGCACTGCATCATCTGCGTACAGCAGGCAATTCACACTTTGTTTCACTCCTTGGAGACAGCTATCCAAATACAAATTGAACAAGCAAGCTGACATGGCGCAAATGTCAAACCAGGGCGACATGCCAGCTCCTACTCGCACGCAGGCTGAGTGATCTCTGTAAAGAGACTACAGCCTGCAGCAAGGGTCCGCTCACATTGTATATATTTTATATCCTACTAAAGGTATATCTTTCTCTGGAATGATCATTGAGCCATAGGTTTTGGTCTGGTGCTAGGTTTTGGTTTTGGTTTGGTATAAGAGGTCTTGAAATAGTCCTGTAAATTATAAATGTGAAATTGAGACGTTATACTAGATAACGTAGCTTTCCCCAATTTTAAACAACAACCTTTAGGACGTCTGGCGTGAGTAAAGGCTCAAAGAGTCTGACAATAATAAATATACAATTTTTACATTATTTATAAAAACATTTAAATACGAGCGTTTTTACATCAACGTGGGTGAGCGTATAGCTTTAGTTGGCGCCACGTTTAAAAGGACGTCATTTGCAAATTTTCATCCTCAAAATTTCATCTTTGTTAAAATTTCGTAGGTCTTGGGGCCCTGGGATCTCAGCCTACAAGTTGTGACCGCCCTAATTTTGAACTTGCGCTTTGTTCACTCAGTAGTAAAAAATGTATATAAACTATAGAAAAGTAATGGACAATTGTATAAACTATTAAAATCATTGTGCCTTTTGTTTTCAATTGAAATTGTGGTTAAGAAGAGACCATCTATAATTTTAATGTTAGACACATTCAAACAAAACTTATAAAATTATTTGTAAAATTGCCAGTTATTTAATTTAACGAAATGCTATTGTAGTAATTGATTTTGTTTTTTAGATATCAAACGTCACAAATTCTACGAATCGAGATCAACAACGGCGCCATCTTGTATCAAGAATGGATAAGCTAGAATTAAGGCCTAGCCAATTTATTAAGTAAATTTGTAGTGTCGTATGATAAAATCATGGATAACGTTTTAAACTAAATTCTGTATTAGTGAACACTAAGTAATATGTTAAAAATATTTTTTACCTTTTCCCCCCATAATATTCTGTTTAATTTATTGTAGACAGTGAAATAAAAGTGATTATGATCTTATATAAATAAATGATATTATTTTTTGTATTAAAGTTTTCGTGTTTTATTCTACCTTCTGTCTTGTTTGTTTTTTAAACCGAGATATATTATTTTAAAAAGAATACAAATGATATATTTTAAAATTTTTATTGAACTATTTAAACGGTAAGCATTAAATAAACACTATATGGCTAGATAAGCATTTTCTACTTTTCTTCGTACGATTTTCGCAGAATGTGGATAAAAATCTAATAAATACTTCCATTCATCTAATACCAAATATACTATGTCCACAACAGTCCGAGCTCGGAATGAAAAATGATGGGTGATACCCACAAATAAGCCCTGAAATTAATGTAATTTACAATATAAGTATATACTTAAAAATAATGAAAGTGTGGATGTGTGGATGGTGGTGTTGTGGGTTCGATTCCCACTCGATATCGAGAGAGAATTATATTTACACTTCCCTAGTCTGGCAAGACAAAGCGCAACGTTGAGTTCCTCCACTCAGCTCGCATTATCTTGTATAGGTAGAAAACACCCAGTTTTTGACACTCTAGTTTTCTGTGTCTCCGCTGGAAAGCGGTACAAAGCGTGAATTGAAAGAAATTATATTTTCTTTCAATTCACGCTTTATACCTTTTTTTACCTGTATTTTATACGTTTTATGTCTCTAAGTCTAGAGATCGATAATAAATACCTGTGCTACACCAAAACTGTCCTCTGGTCCAAGGACATCGTAAATAGATTCGGTTAGATTTTGATGAACGGTTAATACCTCAACCTGAATAATTAATGATCAAATTAAATTTATTAAAAAAGTGTAAAAAAATAACAGCACAATTTCTTTATAATAAGTAGGTCTTATATAAGTCTATACTTTTATATTTACTTATTTATTTTATCTTTCTAATATAATATATTATAATTTAGAAAGAATACGATGTTTTAAATATTCCATAGACAGGAATTAGGTATATAAACGTCCTCTGGATAAGTGTTGAGAGGCCAGAATAAGCCCATAATTTTTATAAAAATTATAAAAATTATGATATATTTGATTTTAGGCTCCAAGGTCAAATGGCATAAAGAGTGAGTAAAAGGCACCTAGTAGTGTACAGACACTCCGTTTCACTTTTTGGCCATTGCATTGCGAATGACAGAACTCAACGTCGCGCTTTAACTACTAGAGCAGAGGAAAAAAATAAAGTTATTATTATTCTCAAGAGATATATAGATACCGTTTGTGTTTGTCGTTCCTTGCTCTCTGGCTGGAGATAGGCTTTACTAGATAGGCTAGATCCGATAGAGGTAGTCTAACGTGAAGCTAAAATAAATTATCATTCACCCCAGTAGAGATTGAACTCACAACCATCATGTTATCGGTCACAGTCTGTCCCATCGCGTCACGAAGACTTCAAATATAGAAGACTAAAAATATTAAGCAACAAATATTACCTCTCCTCTATGTATGAAGTAAATGCACTGGTCGGCGTCTCCTCTTTGCACTATATAGTTGCCAGGGAAGAAAACGCAATGTTTTAGCCACTTTGTCAACATCCTTTTAAAGTCGTCGTTCGTTTTACTAAATATTAAAGATTCACGTAAATGAATCCCGTACACAGCCTGCTTCACCTGAATCTGTAGTCTACATGGCAATTTGCACACAAGTTTGGGCATCTTAAACGAGTAAACAAATATTTGATTGTGTAAGAGATAGTTGTAAGTTCGATTTTCATTTATTTACAATATATAAAATAAATAAATAAATAATAAATCAGCTTCACGCTGTATTCCGCTCGCAGCAGGGTAGGCAGAGGGAACCTAGTGTTAAAACACTCCGCTTCCCACTTTCTGCCGGATTTTGGAGGCATTGCGAGTTGAGTGGCAGAACTAAACGCCGCGCTTTGCCTCGACACCAGAGCGAAGAAATGGAAATATAAATTTAAGTAAATATTTCATCTCCTCGAGTAGCGATCGAACTCACAACCAATGTATAGATATATATTATTCTAATAAAATGTGTACGCAGATGCTAGCAGGCAGGCAGGCTTAGTACAAGGAGGCAAGGCCTGGAGGGCAGCAAATTGCCTTTTTTATTGTAGACTTTATAAGTTTAAATAGATGGTTGAATTGAGAAATGACAAGTACGCAAAAAGTTATCGATAAAAAGTGTTTATAAGACGTACGAAATTAATCATATAGATATTGATTTCAATTTATATGTTTAAGCAAAAAAAAAAAAACAATTGTACGAAATTTTAGCCGCCTCCTAACGTCTGCGGCCCAAACTATAGCCCATTCAGCCTGTATTAAATCCGCCACTATTATAGCCATTCATTTAAAAAAATATGCTGAGAGAAACTAAACAGCGTTTATAGATACCTGTTTCCCTTGTTGTCTATTCCACAATTCACGTACGTAGTCCCACATTTTGTTCATTTGATGGTCACTCAGATCGGTATCTCTGAGTCCGTCTCTTAATTCATTAATTCCATAGTCATATTTGATTCTTGAAGACGAATGTGCAGTTATCATCGCCGACATTTCAGATATAAGTAGACCTAACATTTTAAACTTATTTAGGTTTTTGTGTAGCAGTTACATGACATAATTTAAAAAAAAATATATATTTTTTTATCAGCTTCACACTAACTAGCTTCACGTTAAGACACTCCGTTCCCCACTTTCCACCGAGTTCTGGAGGCATTGCGCGTTGTGGGACGGAACTCAACGCCGCGCTTTGCCTTGACACCACAGCGAAGATATGAAAATATAAATGTAAATAAATATTTAATTTCCTCGAGTAGGGTCGAACCTGCAACCAGTCGATTTTACAGTCACACACCTTGCGCTACGACTGGCCTCAAAAATAAATATATTTGTTATTTGTTTGCCACGAGTAATTATTATAGTGTATATTCATAAACTCAAACTCCAAAAATACTTTTTAAACATTGAAAACTTTACCTGTACAGAATTTTATTATAATAGTTATGAATACAGTTTCAATAACTTCAAAATCATTTTGCGATGAAACATCGCCTGTTCCAGTAATAGTTAGTAAGTTTATCATGTACCATAATGATGCGATATAAAGTGAAAAGAATTTTTGCTGAAACATTAAAATCTCCGAAATATTTTGAATGTAATTAAACAAACATTTTAAAAATAACTAACAGATTTTGTTATCAGCATAGCTAATATAGAAATAAATAATATTTTTTTTATTAAATTATTTATTAAAAATATGAAATTTGAATATATCGATTTAATTAATAATTATTTAACATCTGTTTTATACGTTATTTAACTTCTGCTCTAACTAATTAATTTACGATGTGAATTACCAAAAATCCTATTTACATTAGGTAATAATAAAAAATATTTAATAAGTTACCTAACCTTATATGCCTGGGTAAGAGTATTTACCTTACCTGTACGTAACTAGCGCTCAAATTTAATTCTTCCTTGGTCATCCAATTAGCTGAAGTACATTGTACCGGAGTAAGACATGACATTTTGAAAAATAAACATGCGTTTACATGAGTTAAAAGGGAAGCCCATATTCCGATTGTCCTATAATATTAATGCCTAATAAATATATCATAAATTATTTTTAATTTGACATTTTATTTAAAATTGAATTGTTTTGTGACTGAAGGAAACGGTTTTTCTAGTAGTTTTCGCGCCGTATTTCGCTATGTGCAGAGGCAGAGGGAATCTAGTGTTAAATCACTCCGTCCCCCACTTTCCAATTATGGGGGCATTTTTAAATGACGAAACTCAACACCTTTTCATTTTTACAAGATCTCATAAACGAAAATAATAATAATATCAATTCCCCGGGAATTCCATTTACACTGTCGCTGTTAAAATGATGCGGTTTTAGGATAGCTGACTTATACACAGTACAGTGCGCCAAGCTAAAATTTTGATCATAGCCAAAAAATACATTTTCAACTTTACGCAACTTTTCGCACAGCAGGTTGAGCGGGAAACCTGTTGTTAAAACACGTCATTCTCCACTTTCCTAAATTCCAGACACTGCATGCTGATTACCGAATCTCAACACCAGAAT
Source organism: Heliconius himera (assembly GCA_021202915.1). Taxonomy (NCBI): domain Eukaryota; kingdom Metazoa; phylum Arthropoda; class Insecta; order Lepidoptera; family Nymphalidae; genus Heliconius; species Heliconius himera. Next base: position 31,682 of record JAJHJA010000034.1, read on the forward strand.
TTGAACCAACACCCTTCCTGTTTATAGTCAAACGCTGACCAAATAGTTCTAAAAAAAAATTATGAAAATTTATGAACTTACGTCAATTTCAAAAATAAACTCGACGATCCAATATTAATTTTCCGGTGCTGTCGATATGTGAACAAATAACTGATTCTCACTAATTGGGGTGTCCGCATGTAACAGAACAGTGCATTCTGTATCGGTTGACGCAAAGGCAATGCAAACGCTAAATAGCAAAGTGGTAAATTGCTTAAAAAATCACGTCTCCGAAGGTAGACTTTCGAAAAATACCTAAAATTAAGTAATATATTTTTAAGTTAAATATAGAGACCAGTCGTGGCGCAGCGGCACGAAGTGTGACTATAAAACCGACTGGTTGTGGGTTCGATCCCCACTCAAGGAGATGAAAGGAGATGAATATTTACTTAAATTTATATTTCCATTTCTTCGCTCTGGTGTCGAGGTTAAGCGCGGCGTTGAGTTCTGCCACTAAACACGCAATGCCTTCAGAATCCGGCAGAAAGTGGGGAACGAAGTGTCTTAATACTAGGTTCCCTCTGCCTGGGTAGGCACACACAGCAGACTTGCTGTGTGCGGGATACAGTGTGAAGCTGATAAAAAAATATAAAAAGTTAAATATAGTTTTATAGAAGTGCCTTCATAATTTCGTAATATGTATGTAAAGATGTAGTAACTCTTTGATTTTATAAATAGTCGATTTAATTAAACAAATATAAACAAATTAAGACTTACATTTGCACAAATAACTTTTGTTTAAAATTTTGATATTTATCAGTCTAATCCCAGTTACGTAGGAAAATATATTATGTACCTAACTTGATGAAAATAAATACTTTAATGAAAAAAATAGGTTATAAAATTTTAAATAAATTTATAAACTATGAACAATTTCATAGTAAAGTAAACTGCCTTCACAAAAACACGAGTACATTTTAGTAGATCCGAATTTGAATTCTACCATGAAACTACACCATAAAAGCTTTAAAATATTTTTCGTTTTACAAAAACAAAGGAACTACGAAAATGCAAATAAAAAATTCAATACTTACATATGGCGAACTCTTTTCGGATTCAATATATAGTCTCCATATCGGTTCATGTAACCGGTATGGAAGTCTAAGAAGATTTTATAAAGAAAAACGACGTCCACAACAACACATATATAAAAGAAATATGCGTTAGACAGAAACGCCATTTGATATACGAGGATCATAAAATCCATGTAGGACAGAAATATAATCAGATAATCTGTAAACGGAAAGGAAATTTATATTTATTTATTTTAGTTTCTTGCTGTATCATGTATCCCGCTCATGGTAACCTAGTGCTAAGACACTCCGTTCCCATTAAGACACTTCTATTCTCCACTTTCCGTCGAATTCTGGAAGCATTGTGTGTTGAGCGGCGGAACACACAGCCGCGATTTGCGTCGTTACCAGAGCGAGGAATATGACAATATACCAGTCGTGGCTCAGTGGCACGAAGTGTGACTGTAAAATCGACTGGTTGTGGGTTCGATCCCCACTCGAGGAGATGAAATATTTACTTAAATTTATATTTCCATTTCTTCGCTCTGGTGTCGAGGCTAAGCGCGGCGTTGAGTTCTGCCACTCAAACATGCAAAGCTTCCAGAATTCGGCAGAAAGTGAGGAACGGAGTGTCTTAACACTAGGTTCCCTCTGCCTACCTTGCTGTGTGCGGGATACAGCGTGAAGCTGATTTAATTTAATTTAATTTTTAATTTAATTTAAATATTTAATTTCCTTTGGGGAATTGAACCTCCAACCTGCCGCCGTAGTCACACGCTTCTGCCCCTGCACCACGACATGGTTTAAATTTAAGTAACTAAATGATATAGAATGAACATTACATAATCTGTCATTAAAGAAGCAATGTAGTTATTCCTAAGAACTTATTTTACTCTCAACATCTTAATAAATAAGAAACTGATTTCTAGTATACTTTGAACTCATAAAAAATATATAAATATCAAAATATTCAAGAAAATTCCATAAGTACCAATTAATATAACCCATAGACAATCTGGCACGACGCCGCTGCGAAACCATCTGTAAATACATTTGTTTTAATAAAAATCTGTATTTGAGGCTATCGTGGCGCAATGGGAAAGCGTAAACATGATAATTGTGGGTTTGATCTCCATTCGGGTGAACTAACATTTTTTATTTACACGCTCAACCCGCAACAACTCGGCCCAATAACTTGACACTAAGAACGTGAAAACTAATATGAATTAAATGTTGAATAGAATTTAATACTTTTAAGATTCCCTTTTGCTTTTAAAAATTCGCTTACACGCAGTTTTTAATATTTTAACCTAGTAGCAAACAAAAAACATAAAAAAACACATTGTAATTTTTCACTAACCTGTGTGGTTTAAATATTAACCAAACAGCAGATATGTAATCAGCATTGTCCGCAGATGTAATAGATCTGGAACCGTGAGATTCGGCAATACTCTTGTCGGGGCTCTATTTGGAGGAAAAAAAAACTTTTAATTGAATCCAATTAAACAAATTAGTAAAATTAGCTTCACGCTGTTCCCCGCAAAGTGACAGAGTTGGCAGAAGGAACCTAGTGTTAAGGCACTCCGTTCCTTCACTGTTACTTGTGATAAAACTTAGATTCTAATCTAAAAGGTCCTCTAAAAAAATGTTTTCTGTTCTCACCTAACAATATTTGAAATTATCCTACTAATACCGTTTTCGCAAACCGTTCTAGAAATTAACTTAAACAAGCTTTCTAATATATATAAACAAATAAAATGTAAATTATTTAATATTTTCATTTCTTAGCTCTGGTAATATGTCAGTGGCGTTGATTTATACCACACAATACGAATTGCCTTAATTCGTCGGAACGTGGGTTTCTTCTGTCTATTTTACTATATGCGGCGGGCACTTGAAAGAAATAAAACATAACTTTATTTTCATTTTAAAAAATCTTTTGATTCTGTAATAATTAAACGCTGTTTCAGATAAAAAACAAACAATAAAATCATATCAAAAAATAATTCATTAGAAGCCAAGCCATCTTTTCCATGCTTGTCGGGCTAGACCCTTTAATGAGACGTTTTTACCAACTCTTAATATAACTATAGTTTTATCATTATGTTTTATTAAATTACTGTTTTATTATTTCTACTGTTTCATTACTTTTTTTTTATTTTATGTCTATTTTTTTCTTTTGTTTTTATTTTCTATGTTTTTTTTAATTTAAAATATTTTTTTATATATTGTTTTTACCTCTAAGAAAATGCTTGGATCAATTTCGTCATTCTCTTCATCTTCATCTTCTTCATATGTTAAAGGATAAGGCTCTAACTAAAATAAAAATCTAAATTTAATAAATTAGTAGATTTAAAAAAAAACTAAATGATCATGTTATAAAAAAATATACTTCTAAACTGGATTTTTCGGACATCACCGTGGGTAGCACATAATCTTTAGTTGCTGACTTAACTGAATACTTCACTTTTCTTAAAACTGAAGGATAGCTCTGTAATAAAAAAAGTTCTTTACGCATAGCCGCAACAAATTATTAAATTAATAATTAATTCTATTGTTTTCTACAATAGAAAACATATTATTTATCTGATTTAAACGTTTATTGCGAAAATATTTTCTACATTTAAGTATTTTTTGTACAATTTTTACTAACTGTTTATTAATGTACCTACTTAAATAATAAATTTACTAAATTAATCATCAAAACGTTTATAAATTAAGAAAAAAAATCTTTTTGAGGACAGTCGTAGCGCAGGGGCACAAAGTGTGACTGTAAAACCGACTGGTTGTGGGTTCGATCCCCACTCGAGGAGATGAAATATTTACTTAAATTTATATTTCCATTTCTTCGCTCTGGTGTCGAGGAAAAGCGTAGCGTTGAGTTCAGCCACTCAACACGCAATACCTCCAGAATTCGGCAGTGTGGTGAACGGAGTGTCTTAACACTACTCCTAGGTTCCCTCTGCCTACCCTGCAGTGATTCGGGATATAGCGCGAAGCTGATAATTATTTTTCCTAGATAAAACAACCAATATCTTACTTTTAAAAGTGCATAAAATTCTGCTCCTTTTATGTACAACAAGTCTATGTTTCTAGAAGCAATTATATTTGACATTGTCAAGTATCGGGTCGCGCCGTGAATGTTCCCGAATATACCTCCTGGTCCCATACAGGCTTCCACTTCATTAATATTCGTTATAATATCCACCTTAAAAATACATACTAAAAATGCCAATATTGTGACCCAAAAAAGAAATTTTAAAGACATTTTACATACTTTACCGCGATAAATTATGAACATGTTGCTGACGACCTCGTTAGATCTCAGAATCATATAGCCTTTTTGGAAATATCGCTCTTTGAGTTTCTTCGCGAAAGCCCTAAAGAATGAATATTCGACATCTTCAAATAACGGTATTTCGCGCAAAGTTTTTTCGTACATATACAAGACGGCGTCTTCGTTTAAGTTGGCATGTAGTTTACCCAAAATTTTTTGATGCTTTAAATGGATAACACGATATAATTAAAGTTTTTACATAATTACAATACTTAAGAAAATCATATCGGACACTTGAAAAATGATACTTATACTTAATTCAATAAAATATTCCGGTTATCGAATTTCGGTCATTTTAAATTATCTCGAACACAGACTTTATTTTTTTTGTCTTCTTTATGTAATTAATGTTTATAATAATTGACTGTTTAATGTTTTGATAATAATATTTTTTTTATTTCTATTTAGCTTTTTTTGAGTAGCAAATTGTGTTTCTTAATTGAACTGACGTATTGCGTTTAAATAAAAAATAAATACATTTTATAATTATTTGTCAATAATCTCTATATATAATAAGACAGTAAAAATATTTTGTCTGTACATTTAGTAATTTTGACTGAAATGGATAGAGGGACACTTAAAAAGACTAAAAGAAAGCAAAAAGATTTTTTTTGAATTTCTTGTCTGTCTGTCTGTCTGTCTGTCTGTCTGTCTGTCTGTCTGTCTGTCTGTCGGCATATTGTTGTCCGCATTTTTCTCTGAAACTACCGAACCGATTTACTTGAAAATTTCACCAATTGCTTTGTTTTAACTCAATTTAGGTTCTAAAGTTTGGTTCATCAAAATCGGTTCATTAAAAAAAAAGTTATCGTCATTTGAATGAACTCAAGGCATTAGCTTGCCAGCGAATGTTATATAGAAATCGCGCTGGTATGACCCTGGCTAAAGAATGACGTTCGAAACGTTTATTTAAACTTTATATTTGTTTGTCATTCTATTATAGGGTGTGAGGCCAGTCGTGGCGCAGCGGCACGAGGTTTGACTGCAAAACCGACTGGTTGTGGGTTCGATCCCCACTCGAGGAGATGAAATATTTACTTTAATTTATATTTCCATTTCTTCGCTCTGGTGTCGAGGTTAAGCGCGGCGTTGAGTTCTGCCACTCAACAAGCAATGCCTCCAGAATTCGGCAGAAAGCGGGGAACGGAGTGTCTTAACACTAGGTTCCCTCTGCCTGCTATGTGCGGGATACAGCGTGAAGCTGATTTATTTATTTTAAGTAAACAAAATTGAATTGTTAGTAGAGATTACCTTCATAAATCATAACAGTGAAGTTTAAATCGTAATTAATTCAACACAGAGATAAAGAACGATTTGATCTTCAAAGAAATATCAAGTAAATACATAGATTTTTTGGTTCGTTCGTTCGTTTGAAATAAATCTATATAAAAATGCCTAAAAACATCCTTTCTACGTGTACTGTGTAATAACTACATATTTACCAATTATTCATTTATCTAATAATATGCAAACAGGAGTTAATATACAAACATTACAGTTATTTTACAAAGAATATTATGAATCCTTAACCAAATCAATAATTTTACATTTAAGGCTGTTTCTGAAGCAGTACATTAAATTATTAAGTGACGTCAGCACATTTAACAGAGCTTTAAAAAACATAACATAGGTAAAAAGAACGTAATGTTACAAAAATATATATATATAATAAATAATTAGCTTTATGTATATTTTATGAATATCAAATATCGACATTGGTCATATTTTTTAGTTCGAAACAATCAAAAATTCTTACAGAAGTTACGATAATGTCGTAAAAAAATCATAATAGAATATTACAGATTAAAGTAACAAAAAATCATATTAGAAGTCATTATAGTTGTCTTTATATTATATATGTTGTTGTATGTTGTCTTTATATTTGTTTGTCATTCTATTATAGGGTGTGAGGCCAGTCGTGGCGCAGCGGCACGAGGTGTGACTGCAAAACCGACTGGTTGTGGGTTCGATCCCCACTCGAGGAGATGAAATATTTACTTAAATTTATATTTCCATTTCTTCGCTCTGGTGTCAAGGTTAAGCGCGGCGTTGAGTTCTGCCACTCAACACGCAATGCCTCGAGAATTCGGCAGAAAGTGGGGAACGGAGTGTCTTAACACTAGGTTCCCTCTGCCTACTCTGCTGTGTGCGGAATACAGCGTGAAGTTGATTTATTTATTTATTTTATTATAGTTGTCAATCAATTCTGCTTATTAAATAATCATGTATTTTAAGCGGGCGAAGCCGTGGGCGGGCCGCTAGTAACTTAATAAATAAAAAAAAAACAAGAGAAACTAGATTACTACTACTATATTTAAACTCGTAAAATATTTTTTTGTTAAATAATTGCAGACTAAAATTAATAAATTTTAATTTGTATAGAATTCAGACAAAAAGGTGGAGCATGGAGTATTTTAACACTAGATTATCCCACCCTACCCAGATTTACCCTGTCGACAGAACGTCTTACCGACCAACCACCAGTTCTTTTCCATTGATACTTCCAATAATCAATAATATTCTTTTTCAAAATATATGGTACTCTTTCTCTGTTCAAAAATAGCTGTAAATGTTTTAAATTTTCTTGAAACATGGTAACTACTTGATCGGCCATCGCTTTCAAAGATGCTATCCGAGCATACACATAGCTGTAAATAAATACATTGCTTAAAGATAATCTAATTGCCATGGATTTTTCAAATATATATTTGTAGAATATTTATAGGTAAAAGTTAATAAAGTGACGAAATAAAATATTAATACATCAAATAGATTAAAACAGAGGATTCACCAACTAACTGAGTAGAACGGTAAATTTTTAGTTTGGACCACGGACATATAAACTTTATATTCTACATAAATCAGCCAATTTGTTATCCTCCTAACCAGTAAATTGGCCTCTGCTCATACTTTTTATTAGTGAAATAAGACAGAAATTGCATAAAATATCACAACGAAAAACGATTTCTTGTGCAGTGTTAATGAAATTGTTGAATTGTAATCTAGAAACTGATAATAATAACTATAGAGCCAAAGGCGACAAAAACTTTACTATCTACTTTTTGAAAATGTATAAATCCACCACTGCCTTTATCACTACATATTATTGATATAATATTTATTTTCAAGATAAAGGTTTTCTGAATTTTTAAATTATTTGAAGATATAAATTAAAAAACACTGATAAATAAGCCTCTAATATTATTACGTGATTTGTGACTGTGAGAAAAGGTTGACACCTAATAAGGATAGGGCAACAATCTATGACGAATCAAATCACCCACCCAAAAAACAAAACTCCATGTATGTTGATGCAAATTGAAAGTATCATGTGGGCGCTGTCCTGGGCCGTGATATCTCCAAAACCAGCGCCAGTAAAGCTCGTGCTTGCCCAATAATACGCAAGTAAATAAACCTTTGATGGACTTAAATATGATTCCTTGACAATTTTCCCACTGTCTATCCATGAACCTGTTATTTTAATGTTATTTATTTATTTTTTTTTCAGCTTCAAGCCCAGAGAAAAAGAAGAAACCCAGTGTTAAGACACTTCGTTCCCCACTTTCCACCAATTTCTGGCATTGCGCGTTAAGTGGCGGAACTCAACGCCGCGCTTTCCCCTCGACACCAGAGCGAAGAAATGAAAATATAAATGTAAATAAATATTTCATCTCCTCGAGTGGGGATCAAACCCACAACCAGTCGATACAGATTACAGTCACACTTTGTGCCCCAACGCCACGACTGGCGACTGTTAAAAGCATAAAATTAAATTGTTTATATTTTTATGCTATATTAGTTGCCACTCGCGAATCTTTTTACAGGGACCATAAAACGTTAAATATATTGTTTCCTGCTCCAACAGAAATTTTGGAGAAATTTAGTGCTATTCTACCCTCTGAATAAAGATAGATTATATATTAAATAAATCATCTAAATTAAGGCCAGTTGTGGCGCAGGGGCACAAGGTGTGACTGTAAAACCGACTGGTTGTGGGATCGATCCCCACTCGAGGAGATGAAATATTTACTTAAATTTATATTTCCATTTCTTCACTCTGGTGTCGTGTACAAGCGCGGCGTTGAGTACTTCCACTCAACAATGTAATACCTCCAAAATTCGGCAGAAAGTGGGGAACGGAGTGTCTTAACACTAGGTTCCCTCTGCCTACCCTGCAGTGTGCGGGATACAGCGTGAAGCTGATTTTTTTTATTCATCTAAATTAAAGATAATATATTAAAAAAATACCAAGTTTGCAGACCATATTTCCATCAGGATGAAACTTCGTTTCCATATAATGTCCATCAACTGATAATTGTCGAATCTTTCCAAGGAAATCATCATTATCGTAAGCTATTATGTATCTGCATGACATTATTATCAATACAGAAGTGTAAAGGTTCAAGAAGAAAAGCGTAAGAAGAAGAAATTGGACGACACTCATTAGATATGCCTATAGAAAGAAAATAAATTAAAACAATATTATTTTGTAAAAGTATTCAAAATTATTTATTAATTCCTTATGGAGATATTTCAAAAAATCTTATATTTAAAAAAAAATTAATAATAATATTGTAGAAATAGAAATCTGTATAAATTGTGACATGTTATTGTGACATCCCATTTGGAACTGGAAAGCAAGTGAGGTGATATAAAAATAATTTCTGTAGTAAAAAAATATTTAAGTCTCGTGCTGTGTCCTCAATGTGAAAGTAATATAATTAACAACAATAAATGTTATTTATGAGGCCAGTCGTGGCGCAGTAGCATGAAGTGTGACTGTAAACCGACTGGTTGTGGGTTCGATCCCCACTCGAGGAGATGAAATATTTAGTTAAATTTATATTTCCATTTCTTCGCTCTGGTGTCGAGGTTAAGCGCGGCGTTGAGTTCTGCCACTCAACACGCAATGCCTCCAGAATTCGGCAGAAAGTGGGTAACGGAGTGTCTTGACACTAGGTTCCCTCTGCCTACCCTGCTGTGTGCGGGATACAGCGTGAAGCTAATAAAATGTTATTTATTTAATATTAAATGTATGTTGATAGTATGAAGCGAAAAAACAAAACATGGCTGTGATGAAATACCAAATATGGATTTTAAAGTTAAAAATAATTTAAAATATTATTGAAAATGATTAAACAGTTCTGTTCAGTTTGAGCACTAATCACTTCACCAATGTCACGTTGTGTGGCGAACACACGAAAGAGAGGAAAAGAAAGAGAGAGAGAAAGGAGATAATGTTATTCAAAGAGAAATTGCATTTCAAAAGGAGATCCAGTTAAAATAATTAAACAAATAACTATAAAATAGATACAACTGTGTCAATACGATTGTAAATGATTTTTTTTGTAGCTCTATCATGCGTAAACTCTTATACCGTTTGTCTCAACTCAGTAGTTAACTAAAGAACAGGATATTTCTAATGATCTATTGTTAAATGATTTTCCCGTAATGGCTGTATTGTTCTGTTACATCATATTTGATTTAGATGTCATGATTTTGCAATAATTAATATATAAATATTCTGTTTGACAACGTTTGCAAATGAAACGTCAAATTAAAAAAAAATCTATTTTTGTTGTGTTTTGTGTATTTTGTGTTGTAATAATTCATTACTAGTACGTATTATTTTTACGTGTGAGGTACATTGTTTCATGTTATCATTTTTTTAACGATTTTCTAATTCCTCTTATATATAAGTCAAAGCGCGGCGTTTAGTTCTGCCACTGAACACGAAATGCCTCCAGAATTCGGCAGAAAGTGGGGAACGCAATGTCTTAACACTAAGTTCCCTCTGCTTACCATGAGTTGTGCGGGATACAGTGTGAAGCTGGTTTTTTTTTAATTCTTCTTATAGCTCTATCTGATAACATACGTCCTTACCTGATCGAGCTACATATGAAACGCTGGTAAAATATTAAGTACATGATGTTAATGATAATAATGACAATGTGTGTGATCAAATACGCTATAATATAAGTAAAATATAAATGTAAAATACATATTTCATAAAAAAAATATAAAGTTGAAATAGTTTTTTTTATAGAAATGTAGTTAGTTACTTCAGTTAATGTATGATGAATGAATGTGAGTTATGACTCATATTCATACTCATAAGTCTTATTTCGATTAAGTTTGGCAATTTCTATAAATAGATATGATATCATATATAAATAGTCACTTCCAGTATAACATCATATGATCAAGGGCGCCCTATCGTATAAATATAATATTGATTGACAAGGACAAAATGCTATATATACTCTTTACCAATGAAGACTTTCTAGGAGATGAGGAAGGAAACATTTAAGTCATCCTACCTACATATAAACACTATCGATCTAGCTGAGTTACAGTTAGGGCTACTTCCCAATCTTCATCACATTTCAAGTACATTCATATTTTTTTCAACTTGTATTTGTTGTATTGTGCTGTATCCTGCATGTAGCAGGGAAGGAGTCTTGTGTGGAGTCTTGGATTAAGATACTCCGCTCCCCACTTTCCACCGATTTCCATTTCGGAAGCATTGCACGTTGAATGGAGAAACTCAACGTTGCGCTGTGCCTCGACACCAGAACGAAGAAAAGCATATATTAAATACCTCGAGTGAGAATCGAACACACAACCCGTCCCGTTTACAGTCACACATATACTATGAAGTCTTTTACGACAATAAAAAAATGTAAGTATTATAATAAACTAACTCGTTTCAATGCACCAATAGATTCCGCCCAAAAAGCTGAATATAATTTATAAATTTGCAAAACGTTAGACATTCTGATAATGCAGTGATACATGTGGAAGCTTACAACGTGATCTTCCTCACTGTGGCTTTCATTATGTTTTGGTACAAACAACTTCCATATCGCATACCATGGGAAACATGTAAGAATATCTGCTGCAAATGTTCTCTGAAAAATAAATATTTAATAAGCTTAATTAATAAGCTTTATTAAGGCATCGAAGACGCCATTTACCCTAAATATATGAAAAAAATGTAACATACTAAAATCTCTCAAGGTGCTCTAAAAATTGCACAGACATTGTTTTCATGGTTCAGTACCTCTTAAGGACAAAGGGACCTTTATAAGATCACTTTGTTGTTCATCCGTCTGTCTATCTATCTGTCTGTCGGTCTGTCTGTATACCTGTCTGTTTGTCTGTCACGAACCTTTATCTCAAGAACGCTTGGAGATATCGATTTGAAATTAAAACCATATACTCAGATCTACGGTCCCTGGATTTTATAAAAAAAAAACATATTTCTACATTTACTTAAAATAACGATATGACCGATTATATCGCAAACTAAAGGGAATTAATTAAAATGAATAGGATACTTCGGGTTGTATTATGAAATGAGGCAGCTAGTATCTACAGGTAGTACTAGTTCAAGATGATAACTATACATGTGGTTAAATTCTAACAAATAATAGCCTTAAAAGGATGGCAAAATTTGGTATTAAAGTCGCTAGTCCAAGTGAGGTATCAGTTGAAAGGGCTCTGGCTAAGCTAAGTTCCAATTTTTGTACGGAAAACACATTTAGAACTATCTTTGAAGATATAAGTATGTTAATTTATCCTCGATTCCCACTCAAGGAAATTAAATATTTATTTAAATTTATATTTACCATTTCTTCACTCTGGTGTCGAGGCAAAGCGCGGCGTTTAGTTTCACCAGTCAGCACGCAATGCCTCCAGAATTCGGGGGAAAGTGTAGAATGGAGTGTCTTAACACTAGGCTCCCTCTGCCTACCCTGCTGTGTGCGGGATACAGCGTGAAGCTGAAGCACTCTAGATTGTTAAGTTATACATTAACACTTTTAAAATCTAAATATAATATTCACAACTACATTCTACATTTTATAGGATTTTTTATAATGTATAAATGATTTCTTCCACGTTTGTTCCCCCCTAAATGTTTAGCAGAAGGAACTTGTCAAGACTCCATTTCCCACTTTTTGGCCAATTTTCGAGACATTGCGCGTTGAGTGGAGGTCGCCGAACGCCGAGCTGTGTCACCCAGTTTCAGAAAAGCCAGTACCATAAAACAAATTAATTTAAATATAATTTTAACATACTCTTAGATAGTTTTTTGCAGTTAAATATGGATGATAAATAAGTTGATTCTTGGGGCCATAAAATGCTACATGTAACATCACATATAAATCCACATAGCATATAGATTCTAATACAACGATTGCTGTATTAAATTGTTTGCAAGTGGGTGCCATTGATACCACAATCTGAAAAAGGTAAATGAGGAAATATATTAAAATCTATAAATCTTGTCTTTAGTCCATATTATACTGATCTCTAATTACAGTCATTGTGACTGAATGTGTTGGTTATATATTCATCTTAGGGTATGCTAATATATATAATATACCTTCCACACTTCTTATATGACTCTCTTTCTCAGCTTCACGTCGTATCTTGCCTATAGTAGGGTAGGCAGAGGGAACCTAGTGTTAAGACACTTCGTTCCCCAATTTACGCCTATTTTTTATTAATCTTATTGATTGTCATCTTACAATAGTAAACTTTAGGAATAGGAAGGAAGAGTTAGATAAAGTAACTTTAAGTATTTTTACACATACATTTTTAAAGTATTATTCCAAACTTAGGATTTAAAACACTTTTTTAAAAAGCATCTCTTTGGAAGCATCAAAGCTATGAACGTATGCTTAGTGGTATTAGCGCTTGAAAGCTTTCAAGAAGACGCGGAGTCAAATCCCGTTACGTTCAAATATTTAGGTCAGTCGTGGCGCAGGTTCACAAAGGTTTGACTGTAAAATCGACTAGTTGTGGGTTCGATCCCCACTGGAGGAAATTAAATATTTATTTACATTTATATTTTCATTTCTTCGCTCTGGTGTCGAGGCAAACCGCGACGTTGAGTTCCGCCACTCAACACTAGGTTCCCTTTGCCTACACCGCTGTGTGCGGGATACAGCGTGAAACTGATAAAAAAAAAGAATATTCAAAACCACTCACAGGTATAAGGAGACTCAATACATAAGCAGTACAAACTCTGAGAATAGCCCAAGTTTTCAGAAAAATACCATTAGGCCTTATAATAATAGGGACTAATAAATACGGCGATAAAGTATTAAAAATATTGAATTGTTTATAAGATTTTATGTAATTTTCATTTTTTTTTCTATAGTCCTCTAAAACGTTTATGAATGAATCTAAAAATGATTATATTATAATTTATTATAATTATACTAAGTAAATTAATCATTACTTATTTAGAAAACTTAAAATTAATTGAGGCCAGTTCTGACGCAGGGGAACAAGTTGTGAGTTTGATTTCCACTCCAGGAAACGAAATATTTCAAACTCTCATCTTCTCTCTCTGGTACCGTAACAAAGCGCGGCGTTGAACCACTCAACAGATAATGCCTCTAGAATTCGACGGTAAGTGGGGAACGGAAGTGTGTTAATGGGAACGGAGTGTCTTAACACTAGGTTCCCAGGTTCCTTATGTATACCCTGTTTTGTGCGACATATAGCGTGAAGCTGAATAATACAGGTTAAGATATAGGTCATTAAAGTAGATTAATATATCTCTTACTATTGAAGAAGTCTTGTAGAATACTTGTAATGTGTTTCCGTTGACTCGCTATAAGTCGGTTGTAATGTTTCAAATAACCATCAGTGTTTTTAGTTTTAGCAAGAACTTCAATTTGGTTTAATTCCTCTTTAGTCAATAATCCTTCATGTTCTCTCATATCGGGGAAGAGGTTGAGGGCAGAAGTGTATGCAAAATGATTAATGCTTATCAGCTGAAAATGATTCTATACTAATTGACTTAAATAATCGCAATTTTTTTAACGGAAAAGATGAAATATTATATATTTCATTTCCTTGAGTGGGAATCGAATTTACAACCTGTCGCTTTTACAGCTACACACTTGGCCCCTACGCCACGACTGACATAAAAGGTTCAGTATTTAAATTGAAATACTTAAAAGTACCAAGTAGAGGCCAGTCGTGGCGCTGCGGCACAAAGTGTGACTGTAAAACCGACTGGTTGTGGGTTCGATCCCCACTTGAGGAAATGAAATATTTACTTAAATTTATATTTCCATTTCTTCGCTCTGGTGTCGAGGCAAAGCGCAGCGTTGAGTTCTGCTACTCAACACGCAATGCCTTCAGAAATGGGCAGAAAGTGGGGAACGAAGTGTTTAGCACTAGGTTCCCTCTGCCTACCCTGCTGTGTGCGGGATACAGTATAAAGCTGATACTTAAAAGTAAAAAATATTAACATTTCGTTTGAAAATTGTATTTTACTTTAGAACCTATATAAAAGCAAGTATTTTATCTGTACCTTAAAACCAAAATACTTGAAAAAGCAAGCTCACACTCCATACGAACTTAAGAAAGGATCATTTGTTCACATCCCATAATCCTCAACAGATGTTAATTCACTGTAAAACAACTTACTTTGCAATGCGTTAGTGTAATTACAGTACTGACAGCCGGCACGCCATACAACAATACTAATAAACCCAGATGGTTCCCGCGGCCAATGACACGCTCGGTCTTGGTTTCTCTCATCTCCTTACTGGTCACCAGGCAGTAACCGCTTTCGATGATGTAGAGCTCACGTGTGACAGTTGCTCCGTAGTAAACGATTTCTCCAGGCGGAAGTATTATGTCTCGTGCAGCTTGAAAAATGATTTTTTTTTGTTATAATTTTTAAGGAAATTGGTTTAGTTTGTATAATTTTATATATCATTTTTCTTGTAAGCTTAATAAACTCAAAATTGAGGCCAGTCGTGGCGCAGGGGCACGAGCGTGTGTTTGTAAACGTGACAGGTTGTGAATTCGATTCAGATTTTAAGAAATGAAACAATAATAATAACTCCCATTATATACCCAATACTAAAATATTTAATATTTTAAATTTAATTTCTTTGTTCTGGTGTCGAAGCAAAGCGTGACGTTGAGTTCCACCAATCAACACGCAATGCCTCCAGTTTTTTGGGCAGAATTTGGTCAGCGGAGTGTCTTAACACTAAGCTCCCTATGCCTACCTTGCCACTTGCGGGATACAGCGTGAAGCGTGAAAAAAAATGTATACTAATAAAAATCTGAACTAATTTTACCAGCACACGATTATGAAAATGTAACGTTTGATCCATTTTGGAACCGGCAGTAATTAGCTTGGCAGACGCCAGTTTTATTGACACAACTAGGTCGGACGAGATATGTTTTACACCCCAATAATTACTCAAGACACCAGTACCATTCATAAATACGTACTTTCTGTAAGCGTATGAATAAAAGCTTTGTTCTTCACTTGAAAGAACTGTATTGAAGTCAGCGTTTTGAATCTGGCCTGATGAAGAACTTTCTTGCGGAGCTCCGAAGGCACCACGGTTTTTTCGAGCCAATTTTCTCCAGTCAATTCCACGCCCTTTAATTAGTAATCAGATATTATTTTTATTTCTTAATAAACTTAAACAAATGTATACGGATATTAATACTATTTGAGGCCGTCGTAACGGAAATGCAAAAACGTATGACTGTATTGTGACGATTGTGGATTAGATTCCCTCTCGAGGGAATAAATTATTAGTTACTAGAGGGCGCGCGCGGCTTTGCCCGCTTATTAGGAGTGAATTCTAAAAAACCACGAAACACGTGTTCAATAAAATATTTTTAACAGTCCGAATTTAAATTATTGTAATAATCGGTGGCAATTTAAAGATTTTTCCATATAAACTTTCAACCCCTTATCATAAGGGTTCAACCTTAGGGGGTGAATTCTTAAAAACCATGAAACACGTGTTCAATGAAATATTTTTAAGAGTCTGAATTTCAAATTTTATAGAAATCGGTACAGATTTAATTTTTTTTCCATACAAACTTTCAACCCCTATTTCATCCCTTTAGGGTTAAAATTTTTCAAATTCCCTTCTTAGTGGATGTCCAGAATATGAAAATAAACATCTGCCCAAATTTCACGTTTCTACCATCAGCGGTTACGGCTCTGCGTGCGTCTTACCTCAGTCAGTCAGCACAAATCCTTTTATATATATAGATTAATATTTTCATTTCTTTGCTTTAGTTCCAAGTCAAAAGCGCGGCATTGAGTTCCGCAACTCAATACGCCTCGAAAATTCGGCGGTAGGTGGGGAACGGAGTGTCCTAACATTACAGTTCCTCTGCTTATCCTGCTATATGCGGGATACAGCGTGAAGATGAAAAAAGATCAGTTTAGAAATATAGTCTTACCGAATTATATTGCCATTGTAATTCATAAAAAGCCATTATTCTTGATTTTATAGCCGGATGGATATTATTTTCTTTTATAAATCTATCTATTGTGATAATCACTTCTAAGAAAGCTGTTTTCGTTCTGTAAAAATTGAAAAAAAAAATGGATACTATTTCACTTCACATTTTATTGAGCTTTCATTTGGAATGTAATTGCAAAAAAGATTTTACAATAATTTGTTTTTAGCTTCGCAATGTCTCGAAAATTAGGTGGAAAATGGAGAACAAATTTTCTTTTCTCCTCTCTCTCTCATCCTTCTTTTTCCAGGTATAGCTTGAAGGTAACAATTGTGCAAAGCAAATTCACGTACAAAATTATTATAATAAATATTCTACGTACTCGTACATTCATATAGTATTACTTTAAGTGATAGATAGATTTGAAATGTTTAAATTTTAATTTTTAGCAATAATTTTTGTGTTTTGAAAATTAGTTGTGGTTGAACTACTGCCTTAAGTGTGGAATAATACTTTAGAAAAATGTTACAAATATTTAAATGAAATCTTCTGGCTATGTAACTACATATTATGTATGTAACTACTTAATATAAAATTTTATTTCAATCTATTCAGTTGTATAAAATGAAGCCTAAATTAAAAATAATTGTAGTATATATATAGAAAATCAATTTACCGTGACCAATGTGTGACAACTGCTGAAAATTCAGAAACGCAGTAACCTATAAGCAAAACTCCGTATAAACTCAGGAATCCGACAAAAGCCATATCGAATTGATCTCCCGGTGCGAAGTCTCCAAATCCAACCGACAACAGCGTTGTAGTTGCAAAATAAATGGCTGCGAGAATACTGTACTTCGTTCTATAACAATATGTGAAATGTGATACAAAATTATATTGAAAACACAGTTAATAGTTAAAATATCAGCTTCAAACGGACATTGTGTACTTCATTTTCCGCTAAATTTTCGAGACGTGTCAGAGCTCAACGTCACAATTTTTTAAAGAAATGAAAAGAAACTAGTGAGAATGATTATATTAAATACAATCACTCTTCCAAGTGGGGATCCACAATCATACTTATAGGCAGACACTGTTGCACTACGCTACGACGGCCTCTTATTTATTTTAATGGTTAAATATCGAGACTTGAGTAACACTTTTTAAGTTATTTAATAATTTTCTATAGTTAAAATTATCTAATTTAAGAAAATGAATTAATAAATGTAGTACATACTTATTCGATGTCAAACTGCTTCTTTGATCTTCCCAGGTCATAGCTCTCGCGAACCACGAATTTTGAGAGCATCTATTCACAAAACAAGCTTCCATATATAAAATAACACCAGCCCAATAGCCTATAAATCCTATATAGACGCAATATTTTAAAACCTAAAACCATACAGTTTTCATGTAGCTCTTGTGAAGTTTAAATGGTATAAGTAGATATTTATATAAATAACAATACTTAACCTTGATTATAATGGAATTTGATAATAATTTTCTTTCTAATTCATCGAAAAAGCTCGACAATCTCCAAACAAGACACAGTTTTGTGCCTTTACATAAGTAAAATAGATGATTTCTATAATTATCTAAATACGAAGCGTCTGTATGAATCGTAACAATATATTCGAATGGAACAATTGAGAGCACGTCCAAATAAAAGCCTAGGGTATTCATTCGATAGTTTAAAATACCCACAAAATTGTTTATATAAGATTTCTTTGTTTTAACAGCAGTTACAATTGATATCAAAACATTTAATGTTAGAGAAACTGTAATTACAATCTCAACGTAAAAAAAGGCTCCACGTGGAAACTCTCTATTAAAACCAATAAAGTATGGATATAATATACAAATGTAGAAAACAATGCAAAGCATATATAGTTCCCAAAATTTCACCAATTGACAATTTGATTCCAAAATCCATGGAAATTTTGAATTTAAACAAGTAAAATTGTTACTTGGCTTTTTTATATGTTCAGATAATATATAAAGGTCTAAGTATGTCTCATCAAGTTGATCATCTTTGCTTAAATTTTCCGTTTCCGAAGAACCTAAAACACATCAAATTTATTAAAATATTAAAAGTAAAAAAAAAATAAACCTTAAGTAAAAAAAATATATTAAAATATATCAGCCACCTTGTAGATATCGCAATTTTTCTTTAAGGCATTTTATACTACTTTTTTTCTTGTCTTTACTAGCATATATGTTCAAAGACAAATGATTTTTAAATTTTTGATTGGTTTTCTTGATACGACTTCCAGAAATTCTGTCTTGAACTTCCTTTCTTATTTGATCCATTAAGTCCGGGTAAGTTATCATCAATTTTATAAAATCCGTCTTATCTAAGACTTGGCACTCGACATATGCTGCAGCTTTTACTGTACATCTCGCTGTAAACATATATTATAAATATACAGATCCACATCGATTCCATAATATTAAACATAATATTAAAAATATGTAAATATATCTATCATACCAGGTATATTATAAATAAGTGATATTTCTCCAAAGCAGGTTCCTTTAGCAAAAGAAATCATTGGACTTTCATCATCTTCATCAGATAGTAATTCTAAGACGCCGCTTGTGATACATATCTTAAATAAAAACAAAGAAACATAATATTTACATTATTCCATGCTTACATTTCTGAGTAAATAATAATTGATTGAACGAAGTGTAAATATTTAGCAATGCAGAAATCAATTATTACCATAATAGTCTTGTTTTGATTATGATTATATACAATGTCACCAGGTAAATAAAACCTGTGAGTCATTGTCACTGATAGTCTTCTAAGGAATGCTTCCGGAAGCTTTCTGAATATTAAAGAACTGTAGAGAGGTACTGCGTTAAGGTCATAGCTAATTTCCATTTGTAATGGAAAAGGTAGTAGTCTCATATACTTAGGTTTGAATACTCCGGACTTTTGATACCATAGATCTTCATAATACCTGAAAGTGATATAGTTATTCAATTAATATTATTGTCAAGTATTGATATATCTAATCAAGACAAAAAACATGAAAAAAAAGCAATATTTTTTTTTTATTTCATGTTTTCTAGGAACAACTTGGAGTGTAAATGTATTAAATAATTACCTAATAATACGTTTAGTTGTATCGCTATCCATATTTATTAAAGATAAATGATTTTGTATTTTCTTCAACTGCCGCACATAATTTGCTCGTCTTGTGGTTATCGTTATAAAAAGAGACGTTAAAGAACCAACGAATACAACTGTAGTTAGAAGAAACCCTAATAACACACCTATTGCCGCAGTAATTCTTTCAATTGTGGTTACCGGATAAATATCTCCAAGTGAATTTGTAGTAAAAAACATAACCGACCAATACGCACCCACAAAATACCAGTCGAAAGTTGTTTCTGTGGGTAAATTTACAGCTGAAATTGCCCAGGACGAACGTATGTGATGGATATTGAAATCCCTATATGCGAATAAGTACCATATACAAGTCCATGTATGTACTGACAATAAAAACAGTATTAGGTATTGAGCGAGGAAGGTTGTCCATTGATTTGTACCAGCTTGGAACGACTTAGTGTAGGAATATTCAATTATTCTGTATACACGTGCAGTGGCCATAATTGGTGCAATGGCATATATACTAAATGAAGAATGATCTTCAGCATGAATCAAATAAAGGAACGAGTACGGCATCGCTAATAAAGCATCTATTACAACTCGTTTTGTTTCCGGCTCTACTATGTTTAATATTTTCCGCCATTTTTCGAAAAATTTTAATCCAAAAATGACAAAAACATCCATGGTAAATATGCAATTTAACAAAAATATGAGTATAATAATCCAGATAGATCTTTCTGAGGGCTTGGTGAATGTGTATAAACATGTTTCGAGAAAATAAGCGGTTAAAATCGCTGAAAGATTTATGAGATTCCAAATATGATTTGTATAAATAAGTAAGACATGTCGGAGCTTGTTGTTGGAAAACTCTGCTCTAGGTTCCTGTAACAAAGCGTAGGTTTTTTGGCGTTTTTGTTCGTCGATTTCAATTAAAACGTTATGTGACTGATCGCCTGAAAGCCCTACTGATGGAGCATTTATAAAAACATTGAGATTGTCTTTTCTTCGTCTATATTTGTATACAGTTAGACTTGAGCTATCGTTATCCATTTTATCTGTAAACAAACAAACGAAATAATTTATAAGTTAGAGTTATATGTGAATTAGATGTGAACAATAAAGTGAACAATTAATTATAGTAAAAAAAAATGTTTTTGTCCAGTTTTACAATAATTTAATGTATGTACAGTACCTACACTTTTAGATTAAAACATTTCAAAATAAATTGCTATTTGATTACTTACATCTCAATTATAATCAAACCAAATTATATTATAATGTTAGTTCATACCCCACCTTAGAAAATCTAGTGGGCGTATAACTAATTACTTAAACTAGTAGGTTCAATGACAAACATATATCAATCCTACGCGGTACTAAAAAAAAAGTAAAGGCTTTCGATTGAGTATGACATAAAAAGGTTTAAAGATTACTTTCGAATAATCAAGTTCCGATGACATTACCAAAGATGTAACATTTTGCAGTGGACGGTGACGCAATGTTTTCCTCGTTCAAGTCGTAGGCAGAAAGCCGGACATGTCGACTACTACGCAGTACGTGCACACGGCACTCCAACCTACATAAAGAAACATAAAAATTTTGCTTTTCAGACTTCACGCTATTTAAATTTACTGTCTATGCTTAATGAGGCTAGATTCTTTAATAGTCTTAATAATTTATTATTAATTTTTTAGTTGGTATAGCAATGTATGTGTTTTTGTGTAGAAGACAATTAAATTGTAGATTTGTAGGATCATAGGAAATCATTTTTTAGCTTCAAGCTGTATCCCGCTCAAAGCAGGTTAAGTAGAGAGAACCGAGAGAGAGAGTGGGAACATACTATTAAGTAACACTCCGTTTCCATTGATACATTTGCGTTGCCGTCTTTCCGCGAAGAATTCCTGAAGCAGTGTTGTGTGGAGGAAATCGCGTCACAACGTCGCGCTTTTCCTCGTTACCTGAGCGAGGACTTGAAAATATAAAATATTTTATTTCCTCGTGTAGAAATGGAGCCTACAAATATATTTTTATATTAATAAAATATTTAAATGTATACAGTAGCCATTTCCGTCGTTGACCACAAAAATAAACCAAAACTATTAATCTTGGTGAAAGTCTTATTTCCGACCACACTCAGTCGTTCTGCTGATCAGGACATAGTACCGGCGCCATTTTATTGCCATCTTCGTATAATCAAGTTCTAAGCGTTTGGATAATTAAGCTTAGAGCGGGTTACCTTAGGTGGCTTGGGGCCGCGTATTGCCGGTACATTTATGGTAGCCAATGGCGTTTATTTGTGAAAAATGTTGTTATAAAATGATTCCAAACGCCTTCGCTATTTATCAGTTCTTTAAATGACTTTAAAATTGATAGAAGTAAGCAGGTGTAGCTCGAAGTTTACGCAAAATATTCAGATCAAATATATTTAGACTAACATAAATTGATTGCTATGTTTTTAATATTACAAATTAATGGGTCATTTAGAATGTGTCACAACTTACTAATTTTAAGATTAAAACACATGAACGTGTGCTAAATAATAACGGAATATCTAATTCTTTCTAAAACAGAATATTGAAAGAGAAAGAAAGTTGCTTAAAAAGCTCCAGTTAGTATATTTTCTCGATGAAAAAAATCCGGTACAGTACCTATCTTTTGTAATTATGATGATGGTTGTACATTTAAAAATCTGAAAACGATTGTCTATTTTCACTTCTGGCTGAGATATTTCCGTATTTCTTCCTTTTTTTTATATATACCTATATTCGTTTAGGAGTTTATATTTCAGGGTTAATATTTCGAAAATCTCTTACAAATAAGTTTTATAGGTATATCTGGAAAAGTGCTTTCTTTTTCTTTTGAGAAAAATATTTTTTATATTAAGATCTAGAAAAACAACATTCTCTCTCTCTATATACGTAAAAGTTCTTTTTTCATAAGCGGAATAGTCTGTTGATTCATAATAATATAATATGATTCATGATGATGCAATGGCTTAATGATGCAAATATTATATGCATTTTCTTCTGAATTCACACACAATTGTTCTTTTTTTGTTGAAGAGCAAGAATAGATGATAATAGACAAAGATAATGCTACTAAATAAAAATAAAAAGTTATTTTTATATACCAAACATTTTATCTTTTAATTCTAAAATGGACATATATTATATTAAAAGTTCCAAAATATTTATACAGTTTAGTTAAGGTACAAGAAAATAGTTAAATTCATCATATTAAAGAGTAAAAACATTTTCAATCCTTTTTGCTTTTAATCTTTGTTGTTTTTGTCCCTTTTTAAAATAAACAAAAATATTAATAAATAAAAAATTGAGGAAAGTCGTGGCGCAGTGGCACAAAGTGTGACTGTAAAACCGACTCTGGGTTCGATCCCCACTCGAGGAGATGAATTATTTACTTAAATTTATATTTCCATTTCTTCGCTCTGCTGTCAAGGCAACGCGCGGCGTTGAGTCCTGCCACTCAACACGCAATGCCTCCAGAAATCGGCAGAAAGTGGGGAACGGAGTGTCTTAACACTAGGTTCCCTCTGCCTGCTGTAATCGTGAAGCTGATTTAAAAATATTAATACTTAACAATAATATCAAAAAATATGAATAATAATAAAGTGCAGATTTTTAATGCTTATTGCTTAGCCCTTGAAGTGTGTTTATACTATGTTTTACAATAAAATATTGTTGCTATTGTAAAGGCCTGACTGAAGAATCGCTATAAAAACGCAGAATAATTTACAATAATCAATGTAATTTGTGCATAAAGTAAACAAGATTTTTAATCACCTTGTTTACCATCACGTTTCACATAAAGTACTAGATTTGTAGTGCTTTGTAAAGCTGTCTTGCAGGACTAGGTTAACAACTAAAATTTGAATATTATATACAGAGAGAATGCTTACACAGAGTTTTTATATATATGTTAAAACAAATAATTAACGATCCACTTTATTTAAATAAAAATAAATAAATCTGGCTAAGACATTCTCCAGTGCTTACTTTCCACCAAATTCCAGAGGTACTGCGAAGAAATGAAAATATAAATTTAAATTTTCTCGAGTGTGGATGGAAACCACAACCAGTCGGTTTTTCAGTCACATACGTGTGCCCCAGCACCACCACTGGTCTAGTTCAAATAAAAGATAAAATTATATTATTTACATAATAGGCACAATATGTTCATCATCAACTCGTCCAATTTATAAAATATTTTAATTCCCCTGATCATTTCTTCCGGATGCCGATGATACGTTAAAATTGAAAAAAAAACCTATCATCGGCATTATACAAGGTTGAAAATTATTAAAAAAAGACAATACAAATAATCAATAAGGTTCAATAAATAGCCTAGCAGTTTTAACTACTACGGTCTTGGGTTCGATTTCCAGTTTAGAAAAGAAATATTTATTTTTTTCATTTCCTCGTTCTGGTTACGAGGCAAAGCACGGCAATGGGTTGTGCCATTCAATATGCAATGCCTCCAGAATTCGGCAGAAATTGGGGAACAGGAACGGGAACGGCGTGTTCTGAGTTCTAAACAAATATTTTTCATTTATTTGTAAAAACGAATATCAATGAAACAATCAATCAACTTGTATTTAATTCCCCATAACATTAATCTATATAATTACTTAAGCACTTTGTAAACTAAAGAAGATAATACTAACTTAATAATTTATCAACAACATCTTGATACATTTAGAAAGGAATTATTATTAATAAAAGTTTTATCAAATAAGCAAAGCTTATCAGCACTATAATAATTTTAATCGTCAGGACCAGCCAGTATTTTGGAAATAGAGCGTGGAACTCAGTTTAATCCGTTTAATTCGATAGATCCCAGGGCATCGGATAGGGGTCAATTGTCCATTTATCCTTTTAACGAAATTGATAAAACGAAACCAGCTCGGGTGATTTTAATTGATCGTATATAGTCAGTTAAAAATGAATTTGGCCGGTACGGTGTACAGTGGTTAAGTGAGCCAATTGCCTTGGTTGAATAGTGAACATTTTTTCTTCTGTAACATTCATTCATTTTTCTTTCTGTAACTAGTTTAGACTAGTTCAAATTGGTTTAAGGGCCTCTATATGTGATTTTTTCTATTAGTGTGCTTGGGTTGATGTTTCTTTATGTTATAGTGTTCAATTTTTTTAATTTTAGTTTTCTATATATTCTACGATATTATTACTATTACTAGTTTAGGTATTGTTAGCATTGTTTTATCTATTAAAACATTTTTTTAGGAATGTAAGAACTTATTATTCAATGTTAATATTTCACTTTTCTCATTCAGAAAATACGTTGTGTTGTTTTTATACTTAATATTGACCTGTGACCGTACTATCAAGACAAAAATAGTGAATAGTTTCATTCTCTTTGATGCAATTTTCGTAATATATTTGTTAATAATCAATTACTATCGAGAACTATGCGAGTTATTTGAACCTATAATATATCACATATGATACTTATTTAGAAAGCGTATAAAAATTTTAACGTAGCGGGACTCGAACGCCTGGAAATCGACCAGGCCTGCCCGACCCACCTGGTCGGTTTCCAGGAGGCGCGGGTATTTTTCTTTTCTAAGTTTATTTAGGTTCCTTTCCTAGATTAACACTTCAAAAAAATGATTAAAAAATATCACATATGAGTTATGACAGCCGATATGGTGCGGGGCATGTTATTGTCAACCCCTTAAATCGTTTCATACATATTACATTTGTATAAGTACATTTTTTTCAGCCTCACGATTTTTTCCATATATCAGGATAGACAGAGAAGCTAGTTTCAAGACACCACTCTCCTTAGTTTGTTCACTTGAATTGAATTCGAAATATTCCGTATTGAATGGCGAAACTCACCTCCCCACTTTGTTGATAAAAATAATTATTTCCTCTGACAAGGAATCGATCCTAAAATTATCGCGTGCACAGATAATACGTAACGGTTTCACAGATAAGTAAATACTCAAACAGATGTATCTATTCGTCCAATATATGACAAATATAGCGTGATCTGATCTTCTAATGTAAGTAGTTAGTACTTACGGAAATGTATGTAACGAAAACAAAGGAACATAATGCAATTGCGTAATCGACCGAGGCTCCGCCTATCGTAAATTGTCAGACCATAACGCTATGGAAACCAATTCTACATTCGCCCACTACATCCTCTTTTATGGAAGGTAAAAAATAAATTATTTTCTTCTAAACACGTTGGTGGCATAAAATATTGTGTTTATTTATTTCTGATTCTCGTTTAATGAATAAATTTAATATTTTATTTTAATTAATTAATAGTTAAAATATAGACTTTTGTGATATAGGTTTATGCCATTTTTATATGTATGTCTACATATAAGTGATGGAAGTTTAGAAATAAAGTTCATTTTATAATACTATAATATATTTTTATACATATTTTGAAGATAAAAAATATTTAATGTACGTGACAGTAATAATTTTAAAGCTAAATGATAAAAAATTTACCAACTGTATGTAATATAACTTAATCTAAATTTGTCATGGTCATTATATGGTTGTATGTTACTATAGAAAAAAGTGAAAATTTTATGTTTTGCCTACAAAATAATCTAGCAGAATATTTTATTTTAATATCCTATTTAAATTTTTACAAATAATATTATTTAGTTAAATGTCTTTATAATGAAGCTTATTCAAAAATAGTTTTGCAATAAATATCGAGTATGGAAATTTAATTGTGAATTTACATTGAAATTTACGTAGGTACGCTAAAGGTCGTATGACTTAGTGAGATGTCAAACAGCCTTTAATGATGCCAGTCTGCAGCTAGAATGTACTTTTACAGAAATTGATTTTTAATAACTACTTACTCATGGTCACGTTTCTGTACAAGATAGGTACTTCTTTATAGTAATTCTCGATGTCATTATAAAAAATCAGCTTCACGCTGTATCCCGCACACAGCATGGTAGGCAAAGGGAACCTAGTGTTAAGACACTCCGTTCCCCACTTTCCGCTGAGTTCTGGAGGCATTGCGTGTTGAGTGGCAGAACTTAACGCCACGCACACTATTAAGAAATAAGAAATAAAATCAAATATACGTATAATTGTTACAATTTGTATATTTATTTTTGTTTTGCTTATAAGTAGTATATTCAACGTGAGTGATTAATATAGAATTTTAACATTATTATGTCACATGAGGATAACCAAAATTGCAGTACGGATTAAAGATAAATCTTTGTTAATTCTTATTTCTGATGTGAAATTTGATATTTATTTATATTGCAGTTAAGTAAATAAACTATTACGAGGTAGCTGTGGGAATAGCATTTACTATCAACCTGTTTTTTTATCTTGTTCAATGCAACAATACCTACAGATGAAACTTTTGTCTGTAGGTACATATTAAATGTGAAGTTATGATAATTGTATTTACATAATACAGCAGATTTAAGATTTAGATTGTACGTCATCGGTATAATAAGCGGTTGTTGTGGTAGTTGTAAGTAGGTTAACTAGATGGCGCCTCCTCGATCACAGTGATCAATCCTCTTTTAGACGAGAGGGACGGCCATACGTTGCCGCACTAGTGTGAGCGGGACGACTATAGGTTATTATTACGCCTACACTGCGGACAGAAGCCGCACGCGCTCACAAAAAATCCATTCGACGATAGCGCAAGCGCAGCGCTACATTCGCCCACAACTTCAGTTCGGTCAACTTCGTCATTTAGTGGTGACCGAAACTTTGATGTGTGTGGTAGTGAAGTTAACTTTTCTAACATAGATATCTCACTAAATAAAATAACCAATTACTAAAGTACAGTTTAGCATTGAACGTGTTCATTAAGACATTTCTCGTGTCTGTAGTTATATAAATAGTATTCAAAATGTGTGACAATACCAATCCTTCGACACAAAGTATAGCGGACTACTTAGCTCAGTTGCTCAAAGACAGGAAGCAACTGGCTGCGTTCCCGAATGTTTTCATGCACATGGAGCGACTTCTGGACGAAGGTAGGCGTAATTCGTATTCGCTTTTTAACTATTGTAATAAACTTGGCGGCCTGTAACGTGACTGCATTTCCATTTCCAATGTATCGCTGTTTCTTGTCACCGGCCCGGCTACAAATCGGATGCGTCGTCAAACGCACACGATATTAAAGTTTATTTTTGTCTTCGCCCCGCCGAGTTATGGTCCAGTGGTGTTTGTAACGCGATCCTGCATTTCGGAAAGTGAAGTAAAGCAGAACGTCGCGACGATTTGCGGTCAGCATCTGTTAGAATGTCGCCGTAAGAGATCGGTGAAATGAATGTAGTATAGCCGCTAGTTATTAACTAATTGACATACAATCCAGCTGGTCTAATAGTCTCTATCGTTGTAATTAACGACGAGTACGAAATGAGGGCGTACAAAAGAGAAGGATCTCAAGTCCTGAGCTTAACCTGTTTGTAGGGCCGTGTTACATTCCGCGCGAGTGGTGGAATGTCGCCACTTGGTGTACCGTCGTCCGCCGTTTTCAGTCATACGAGAATTGTAAGCAGCAACGCAGGCGCAGCTCGACTCGCCTCTTTTTAGCCGCACCTCGCCTCCATGTACTCATGTGCCCATGCCTTATCTTGACTACTGAATATTTAAAGTATTTGTAGGTTTACCTTTATTTAACATTTGCTAATATCTACTTTTACTATGACACAATCGAAGAATATTAATTAATATGTCAATGGGTTGAATAGATATTAGAGCATCAAATGCATTTTTGTGCTATTTTAAATATTTTATAATACATATATATTATTAGTACATAACAAGTATGTAAAAAATGTTATTGAACATTGTAGGTATATATAATAATTGAGGAAAATAATCGTTGTAGTTTTATCATAAAACAATATACATATTGATATAAAAACAGTAATCAATGCGTTTTAATTATCCATATGTGACAGCTTGTTAGGAAAATAATCCGGTTTGGAATAGCAGAAAATTTTATTCGTAATTCTTGGCACACCTGATTATAATTTGAATAATAATTTTCTTACATTTTATAAATGTGGTACGAGAAGGAATGAAGGGTTAGGCATAAAATAGACATAAACTAACCTATGTCTATCGTAAGGTATATATTCACTAAACTACTTATTATTAGAGGCCAGTAGTGGCGCAGGGGCACAAAATGTGACCGTGAACGCGACAGATCCTGGTTTCGAGGCAAAGCACGACGTTGAGTTACGCCACTCAACACGTAATACCTCCAGAATTTGGCGGAAAATGGGAAACGGAGTGTTTTAACAATACATTCTCTCTGCCTACCCTGCTGTGTGCGATATACAGCGTGACACTAAAAAAAGACACTTATTATCAATGCCTAGTACAAGCAGAAAATACAATGTTGTATATGACAATATTATAAAATTTGTGCTAGATGAATATAGACTCATTGAAAGCAAGCAAAGTATATGGCGAAAATTTAATAACTCTAGTCACGTCTCAAGCTGAAGCAAGGCCTGTTGGCCTGACACCTAAATACAACATGTCATAATACCGTAACGATTTACGGTCAGCTTTGACGGCAAGCAAGACTAATTTTAAATTATTTTAGATACTTTAATTTATGAGAAAAAATTAGAAAATCTCTATTTTTGGTCGCTCAGATAATTTTATCTACATTTTGTCTTTTTTTTCATCTTTCTTACTTTACGCCTAAGCCTTACGCCATATTTTGTCTGGAGGACCAAGAAGTCACGATTATCGAGTTTTCAGATACATATCCTTCTTACACCACAACAGTATCTTTCATAATTCATTTTAACAACTCAAATATGCTAATTTATAGCATAAGTTCGACATATTAAATTTGCTTTCAAGACTAATTTAAATAAGAGATTTGTTCTTGCTATTCCTTCAGAACTTAATAAAATGTTTTTTAATTTTCTCTTTAATAATATGTATAAAATATCAATAGTTAGTAATACCGTTCAAATGAAATTATAATATATATATTAAGAGAAAATTCTATTATCTAGCATTATTTATCGCCATATTGGCGGACTAGGTATATAAAAATGTATGTGATTTATTGAAATGCAACTCCAGTACTTACTTGATAAAATAACCTTACTTTATTACCCCATTGTATAAAAACATACATCATATGAGATTATCGTTACTGTTGAGAGAATGGTGATAATAATATAAATAAACAAAAATATTATCAAATAAAACATAATACAGTTAGTCATCAATCAAAAACGACACAAATTGGTCAATTGAAGATAATGTATCAATAAGTTGTATAAATTTTAAGACGATTTTGTGGTAAAGAGTATCTGTAATAGAGTATCAGATTTTCTGATAAGCATTATCTGAAATGCCACTACATACTTGTGGTACATTTTTCAGTGCGATAAAAGATAACAACGAGTTTAATAGCCTTTAGACATGTGTTTCTTACTAAACGAGTAGATATTAACTTACATAAGACACTTAAATTATAATTTCGAAAAATTTTGACCATCTGCATTATCAGATACAATTAAACCAAAAAAACTGACCAGATGTTCTTACGTTAAATCAGATTGTGACATATATTTAAGTCAATTTCAGAATAATAATATTGTAACCAGTAAGTGATGCGTAGGCGCCGCTTAACTTTGATATTGAACGTTCTGCAACCCTGTTAGAATAACTCTTAGCAGGGTCATTATAAGGTTGCTTAGTTCGTGATTAGGTGTTTGCGCCCACACGATTGACCAAATGAGGGTAGCCGTGGGCAGCATGGAGGTGTAGAAGCCGAAGCCAAGGCTGTTCCAGTCGCTCCACGTAACATGGATGTGGGTGCTTAATTAATACATCTTGTATAATAGTCATCGAGCTATAATAATGACATGATATGTTAATTGGTCAACATTATTGCGAAGTAAATTTTGTATATAATTGAGGCCAGTCGTGGCGCAGCGGCACGAAGTGTGACTGTAAAACCGACTGGTTGTGGGTTCGATCCCCACTCGAGGAGATGAAATATTTACTTAAATTTATATTTCCATTTCTTCGCTCTGGTGTCGAGGTTAAGCGCGGCGTTGAGTTCTGCCACTCATCACGCAATGCCACCAGATTTCGGCAGAAAGTGGGGAACGGAGTGTCTTAATACTAGGTTCCTTCTGCCTACCCTGCTGTGTGCGGGATACAGCGTGAAGCTGATTTTTATTTTGAATTTTGTAAAAATAGGTTCCTTTGAAGTTTCTTTGTTGCGTGAATACATGAAGGAGCAAATATTGACTTGCGATTTATTATCTGCCGACCTCGATAAGGTTGCACTACATATCTTGGAAACTGGTTAAACTAAGACAGCCATTCTTCAATATTCCCACGGCACCGCCGCTTTATGTATCTACTCTTGATCTTTACCTACGTGATAGTTCAGTTAATGAGAAAGTTTTGTTTTTATAATATAATGCTACTGTTTTTGAAGAGGATCGAAATTAGAAAATAAACATTAAAGTAGATACTGTCATGGCAAGTATAGAAGAATAGAATCAATTTTGTTAGACTATCAATCTTTCACAGTTTTAGTTAAATAATTAAATCAAATTTCAGTTGATAATGTAAATGTCCTTACATTTGTTTACATTAAAATAACAAAATAGAAGCAATATAACTCAGATATATAGAACATTTTAAAGATTTTTTAAAAATATTATAATGACATAAGGAGAAATAAAAAAATATTGAGATTAACTGAATTTAAATTAATATTATACCATTTTTTTATATTTTGGATTTTAATAAATCTAATACTAGATTCTAATAGATTGTAAGAATAAAGAAATTACTATTTCACTTACTTCTTACTGAGTAATATTGAAAGTAAGTGAACATCAGCATCTAGTTTGAACGACATAGAATGCGTAGAAGAAGCGTGGGTAGCTTTAATTTGTAATGAAAATCGAACGTTTCAGACCACCAAGTGAACCTGTCCTGTGGGTGTAAGGCCTACGCTTAACTCACTAAAACGCATATTTAGATATAACCTTTTCATACTGCAATATTTGGACACCTACACAACTTTTATGATTTATTGATAAAAACAACTTCTTGTCTTTGAGGTCAGTCTCAGATCAGAGACTGTAAGTGTGACAGGTTGTGGGTTTGATTCCTATTCG
The DNA here is from genome assembly GCA_021202915.1 of Heliconius himera. Taxonomy (NCBI): domain Eukaryota; kingdom Metazoa; phylum Arthropoda; class Insecta; order Lepidoptera; family Nymphalidae; genus Heliconius; species Heliconius himera. The sequence goes on from JAJHJA010000034.1 coordinate 63,601, forward strand.
AGAAAATAAAATATTTAATATTTTCATTTCTTCGTTTTCGTGTGGAAGTTTCCGTCATTCAACGCGCAATTCCTCTAGGATTCGGCGAAAAGTGGGCAGCGGAGTATCTTAGCACTGGGCTCCCTTTGTCTAGAGCAGTGGTTCCTAAACTTTTCTTGATCAAGGTCCACTTTTATATCATTCTTGGTAGCAGGGACCACTATGCATGTAGGTATAATAAAAATTAACTGTGATAATCAAACAAAACTTCGCCTCACCGTCCCCAGTCATAAAATTTAAATCGTTTGCGGACAATATTTAGGCTTCTGTGGACCACTGGTTGGGAACCAGTGGAGTAGAATGAAGCAGAAAGAAAAAAACTTGTCTAAATTTTATTTAATATTTACAAGAACAGAATTATTTGTTTAAATAACTCTGTTCTTGTGTGAAATAGAAAGTAAGCAATAAATATATTGAATCAACAAATCTTAGCCATATACTAAAACGTGCTAATGGAAATGCGTGCCGAACATATTCCGTCCGATGAATTTAAATTGATTACAGCCACCTTTAAATATTTGAAGAGTGTTAGAAAAATGTAAACTCGAATTATATTGAAAACAAAAGACGTGGAACCAATATTTTGTATATACAAATACACCATATTACTTAAATGTTTGAAAAAAAACTATAAAAGATCTAAAGCCATATCTAGATTAATCATAATGCAATACTTAAAAACTAAATTTGTAGAGAATTTTAATACTAAAATGAAATTATCAAATTTAGACAACGAAAATTATGTTGCAAGTCACTGTAAAAATCAATTTATATGAAAATCACAATCATCGACTAATAAAGTCGGGTCCGTCTACTAGTGTTAAGACACTCCGTTGCCCACTTTGTGCCTAATTCTGGAGGCATTGCGTTTTGAGTGGCAGAACTCAACGCCGCGCTTAACCTCGACACCAGAGCGAAAAAAGGAAATATAAATTTAAGTAAATATTTCATCTCCTCGAGTGGGGATCGAACCCACAACCAGTCGGTTTTACAGTCACACTTCGTGCCGCTGCGCCACGACTGGCCTCTACTACTGATTCATATAAAACAATTCTACTTCGAAAGGAAGCTATTATAGTCAATTCCTCTATAAAATCATTAAGTTGTGCAACATTTATGCATACAATTTATTAAATATCTTAGCTTAAAGGTCGAAGCCGAAGCGTGGGAGCCCACAGCCCACAGCCAGAGGTGACAAACGCATTGGGTGGACTGGATTTGATAAATTACTTTGAATGAATTTTAACTATTATTAAAATTATAGATTTTGACGTTTTGATTATTTCTTGTATCTTTTGTTCTTGGGGTTTAATTTGAATCGGGAAAATCATTCTGGTTAGTATATAAATGGTACATGATTACTTCCGTTTCAAAACGAGAGCAGTAACGTGTATTCTATGAGCAATGCACCTAAATTGATCGAAAGTAACAAGCCGGGGCATCCCCGTTTTCGTTATCGCATGGTTTTACCAATTTAAAATATATTTATAGAAAATTTTAAAAAATACATTAGAGTCTCTTTGCCAAAAGAAAATATACATTTAGTTTATACTAATTAACATTTTTTTTATAAGATTGTATCAATGTGTTGGGTGGCGGAACTGGACACCGCGCATTTCCTTGATACCAGAGCGAAGAAATTAATATATTAAATATTTTATCAAAAAGTTAGGTATTTTTTTAAACGAACTATGTAAGTCTTAGGACGGAAGTCTATACTTTATCTCAGCTAGGAAAACAATCATGGGTGCGTTGAAGCGGACGTTTGTATACGTCATCTTTAAGAGCGCAAAACTATGAAAGGTATATTTATCATAACCATAATAAGCACATGGGCGTATCTTGAGATATATACTGGGGTGGCTGGACTTAAACTATTCAATGATATATTCGTAAAAAGAGTGCCTTCTTTTTAATTTTTCATAGCAAATTTTTGTTAGCAAAATTTTTGGGATGGCCGCCAGACCCTTCTGTGGAGGACACAGACCACCCCACTACTCCTATGCCCAAAAAATATTTATTTATATATTAACATATCGTTTATTGATATATCAATTGTTATCCTTTTATAACTTATAAACAAAACAGCGTTTTTAAATTCTTTATTATTTATTTAAATGGGTACAATTTTACATGCTGTAAACTAACTGTAAAAGAAGCTAAATTATTTACTTCTGCAATGAAATTCATGATAAAGACTATATTTATTATTTACAAGTTTTCCAGGTAATTCAATATATTTGTAATAAAAATATTTCATATTCAATTCTAAATAGTACTGACTCATAGTGGGAGATAAATTGAATGTATTATATGTATGTAGTAAACGCAATAAACCAACGCGCGCACCGAAACTAACGATGTAAAACTGTTGACCCACATAGAACAAAAGGTAAATAAATCTGACTTTAGACAAAAACGGCTTTATTTTATTGATGACGAGCATTGATATTGGACACCCGTTTCTACTTGATAGATTTACGTACCAACCTTCTAATCTGGCATAGACTTAAATTACAATTCTATTGTGAAACACATTCGAATGTTATATTTTTACATCCTCGCTCTGGTAACGGAGCAAAGCACGGCGTTGAGTTCCGCTACTCAATACGCAATGTCTCCAGAATTCGGCTGAAAGCGTACAACGGATATGTCTTATGAGAATGGAAGGTTCCCAGGTTCCTCTGACTACCCTGATATACAGCGTGAAGCTAAAAAAAACACTCAATGTGACTTATATTATAAATTACGTCTTAAGTCTTTTTTATATTGCATCCGCAACGATTTATTTGAAAAATCTCATCAAGCGGAACTCATAACATATTAAGTATAAGATATCTTTCGATATTCAAGGATTATATTTTGCTAACCGACAAAGCTATTAAATATCACGTCGTTTTGCGGCGCCAATATTTTTTTTAGAATTTAATATAATTTAAAAAAACATAAAACAGCTTCACACGGTATCCCGCACACAGCAGGGTAGGCAGAGGAAACCTAGTGTTAATACAATCCGTACCCCATTTTCCGCCGAATTTTTCGAGGCACTGCGTGTTTTGTTAAGTCCTACTGAATTTAACGCCGTGCCATAGTCCAGAAATAAATAATAATTCATTCCTTCGAGCGGGAATCGAACCTACAACCGTCGCGTTACAGTCACTCCCTTGTGCCTCTGCGCCACGACAGCCTTTTAAAGCTATTAAATATTTTTTTATGTAAATAAAATACAGAAAAATAGATATTTATTGTTATTCTTGTCCTGTTGCATTCTTTCATGATTCTGTGACAAGGTCTTAGATGCTCTCAAGACCAAATTACTAATGCCTAAGTACATACATACATACATACTTTAAAAACACAATTATGTGTAAATAAAAAATAAATATATCTGTTATTATTATTTATTTTAATAATTAAACCGAAAAATATTTAATGTATTTCTTAATTATTTTTATAATAATTTTCCATTCAAATAACATTTCTATTATGGAATCCATTAAATATGCATTAAATGGTGATTTCGTAAAATATATTTTTATAAATCACTCGTTATGACTCAGTTATATTGTAAATTCAGTCTAATATTATTACATGTAAAATGCAGGATAAAAGCATATAAATAAACAGATTCAATTGAAATTATATTAGCCGTGCACCTTTTAATTGGAACGATCTGACGCATTGTAAATCAGTTCTATATTGGAAACAACTTGGATATTCGCTTTTCGATATCTTTTTTTCAACAATAATCTGTGGCATGTAACAGGGCAAGAAGTAGTGTTAAAACACTCCCTACTTTCGGCCGAGTTTTGGAGGCTTGTTGAGTGGAGGAACTCAACGCCGAGCTTTGCTCAAGTGAGAATCGAACCCACAACCTGTCACGCTTACAGTCACACTTTGTGTCTCTGCGCCACGACTGGCCTCTCAAGCTAACATAACTGCAGGATAAAAAGATATAAATAAACGCAATCAATTGAAATTATATTAGCCTTTTAATTGGAATGATATCTGACGCATTGTAAATCAGTTCTATATTAGAAATAGCTTGGATGTTCGGAACGTATTATTCCACGATCTATTAATTTCTTACATAAATCTTTAGGCATTTCGCTTCGATCCATATATCTTGATTCAACGACGTGATATTTTAAGAGTTAAATAGCTATTGTCGCATTATTAGGTGATATGTGAATACTGTATATTATTTTATTTATATTGTTTACCTTAGTGCCACCGATATCGCATCGGCCTTCACGCTTTAAACTAATCGCGATCCACGCACTGCTCGGACGCGGTTCGACTTGTTTGATATGAGTGTGTTTGTATAAAGAATATATTATTATTTATATAAACCTGTTTACTATATTAATATAATAATGTTTTCTTTTTAGTCTTATATTGAATCCCGCTTATAGCATGCTTTTTTCAAGGAAACTTTCCGAATTTCCGAGGTATTGCGTCTTAAGTTTGAGTTGAGTGGCGGTACTCAACGTAGCGCTATGATATCTAGTTACCAGAGCGAGGAAATTAAAATATTAAATATTTTATTTTCTGGAAAAGGAATCGAACCAACAGCCTGCCACATTTGCAGTAAAACGCTTGTTACACCCCCTGCACCACAACTGGCCTCTATTATAATAATGCTTGATTTTCATATACTCATTATTGACACTTTTCTAATTTCACTTTATTATAAAACCGCTAGTAATTACCAAGAATGATATAAGCAATTCCTTACAAAAATAAAATTCCGTAAATACATACATGTTTAGTCAGTAAGTAAGATAATAAGATAACTTTTTTTATATGAACTAAATCAAGTTAAAATAATAATTAACAAAAATAATATAATTAAATTTGCATATTCGCTTTTTGCACGAGTCGGTCATTGACCGCGGCCATTTCTTGAAGCTTTAGCTTTCTTTCCATATGTATAACTTCCGCTAAGTGAAAATCAAAACAGTTTGTATGATTTCGAACGATGTCGTTATCGACCAATCTGGGCCAGTCTAGTTCTTCAACTTTCTACAAACACAATCATGTAGGTGGCGATGTTTTAACTTCCACTGTTTCTATTCACCTCTTTAAAATTATAATAGAAGCTTACGGATTCTGTGTTGGTGTTAAAAAATGTATAGGTAAATAAATATATTTTTTGTAACAGTTTTTAAATGATTTCTACAAATCTGAGATCATTTTCATCATTAAGTACTTCCTGCAAACTTTAAGTTAAGTACAGAACACAGCATCCATCGATGACGTTATCTTTACAAAATGAGCTAATGATTTGTAAACGCGACAGTTAGTGGGTTCGATGACCACTCAAGGAAATAAAATATTCAATATTTTCATTTCATTGCTCTGGTGTAGAAGCAAAGCGCGACGCTGAGTTCCGCGACACGTTACAGAAATCGACGAAAAATGGACAACGGAATGTCTTAACAATAGATTCCCTCCGCCTACCCTGCTATCTGCAGGGTATAGCGTGAATCGCGTGTTTAGCGTGAAATCCCCGAGATTCGCTTTCAATAATCGCTAGACCAAGTTACTACTAACGACTAGTTCAAACAGTAAATGTTGAAAGTGCCTCTGTTGCGCCACACGTGTGGGATGCAGCGGCGCCGGTCGGCGGTCAGCCGTCACCACTATGCCTATAGACTTAAGGGTCCCATTCATTTTCGTTAAGCAATTTGGTGAACGCACAATATTTAACAATCCATTCATACGATTGCGAAACCGAACTCGATTTAACTAAACATCGTAAATTTGTCAATTTTAGTGTTAATATTTACTTATTTCTTAAATATCACCTTACAATGTCCATATTAGGTAATTTTTTTTTAATATGTTCTTAGTTTAGCTCAAACATGTCTAAACATAGTCAAAATTTTGTTCACGTTTAATTTATTCGTTATAATATTATTCAATAGATGTCTTTTTTAGACCGTGACTAAAAATGCCATGCGTGAGTCAGTGAGTCATCAGAGAGAAGTTAGCTGTATGTGTCTCCTCTGTATGGAGTTAATTAACTCTTATCATCTCTCTCTTACACACCAAATCCAGATGCCGCTATCACCTTCTAGCATGTCTTGTACATCGTTTACTTACTCGCCCACGTCGCGACGACATGTGTTAATTTAATTATTTCTACCTACTTTGCATCATTTGTAAATAGACAACTGTACTTAAGAAATGTTAGAAACGTATATCTTGATTATGTTTGTTATTATTATATAATTTTTTTTTTGTAAAGGCCAATCGTGGCTTTAAAGTCACAAAGTGTGTCTGTAAAATCGACTGGTTGTGGGTTCGATCCCCACTCGAAGAAGTGAAATATTTATTTAAATTTATATTTTAATTTTTTCGTTCTGGTGTCGAATCAAAGCGCGGCGTGGAGTTCCGCCACTCAGCACGCAATACCTCCAGAATTCGGCGTAAAATGGAGAACGGAGTGTCTTAACACTAGGTTCCGTCTGCCTACTCTGCTGTGTGCAAGATACAGCGTGAAGCTGACTTTTAATTTTGATATTTAAGTACTATACTTAAGAACTTAAGTTTGGAAATTAAATATTTATTTAAATTTATATTTCAATTTCTTCGCTGATGATGATGATGATATTCGCCACTCAACACACAATGCCTCCAGAATTCGACGGAAAATCTAATTTAGTTAACGACGGAGATTACCCGTAATTTTTTGTGAGAATGTAGAAAAACCCCCCGCATAGAGATAAAAATTGATATGAACAAGTTCACTGTGGGATGTAGTTTTAAAAGTTAAATTTAAATATACACAGATTTCTGTCAAAATTATAATAATTTATGCTATAATAAAATCGTGACATATCAAAATGATACCAAGAAATAGAAAAGATTGTACAGCCGTACTAATAAGTAGTAGGTATAAGAATTAAAAAAAAAATGAATGAGATAAGTTGGTTGTGATCTGTGAATTTAGATAACCATTTTTTTTTAAATTAAAAATTTAATCAGCTTCACGCTGTATCCCGCACACAGCAGGGTAGGCAGAGGGAACCTAGTGTTAAGACACTCCGTTCCCCATTTTGCACCAAATTCCAGAATTCGGCGAGTGGGGGACAAAGGCATTACGTTGAGTAGCAGAACGCAACGCCGCCCTTTGCCTCGACACCAGAGCGAAGAAATGAAAATATAAATGTAAATAAATATTTCATTTTCTCGAGTGGGGATCGAATCCACAACCAGTCGATTTTACAGTCACACTTTGTGCCGCTGCGCCACGACTGGTCTATTTTTATTAAATTGTCAATAACATTTCCACAACCTATACTGTTACTATGGTATTTATGCAAAATAATGTTAAATAAATTTATAGCATAATTAAATTTTATACTCGAAAAAAAAAACAGAAAGTAGATAAAGATTATACCAATATAATAAGATCATTTCTACTGGACAGACGCCAAAACTTACAGAAATCGAGGCAAAAAACTAAAATTTAAAACTTCATTCTCCTAGCGTTAGTACAGAATTCAATTTTAATTTGATAATTCGTTTTATATTGCTTTAAAAAGCGGAGTAATAACCCGCATTATATTATCGACCTCCTGCATTTCATTTATTGAGCGGTGCGCTCCATTGACTATTGTGAGAACAGCATTCCCCTATTCAGAATTATTTACATAAATAAATGAAAATATTTAGAAATTGTGAAGTGTTTATAATATACAATTGTTTGTGTTGTATTTTATAATTATCTGTAATTTTTTTCGTATAAGTACTTTATTTTTATTAGTCAATTTCTACACGTATGCCTAAGCACATTTGAAGAATAAAAATGTGTGGGATTAAGATCGTTTGAATTTCACGCAGGACAGCTTCCATTGTATTATTGTAATAAAGTTAAACAATAAAACCTTTATATTGAAAAGAGTAACTGTTGAGTTTCTTGTCGGTTTATTTCAGTAGAATTGTCTTCCGGTAATCATTTTGTGTCAATTCGACGATTCAAAGTACTTCCAGGAGTCTATTTGAATAAAGAATATTTGAAATTAGAATTCTTAATAATATTGTTACGTTTCACTAATATTATACACGGCCACAATCCTACTATATCTTTGCTTTTTCATCTTCTGTCTTGTAAAAAAAATAAAATTCCAAATCTTCCAGCGTAGGTATTCAAAGAAGAGCCATTTAAATTTAAACCCCTAGATACCAACATTTTTTCAATCCATAACTTAAAACTATTCTTAATAACACGTGTTAAGATCTACTTTAGTTTGATCTGATATATATGTACGATTACACCCGAATTAATCTAACATTTTTCATAAGTGATAGATATTTTTAAAACATCTGGAGCTTGCGGATGATACGGAAATAGAAACTCAACACGTTTCTGTTAGAATTCAGTAGAATATTATATATTTATATAAGAACATTCAATAAAACTTGTTTTTATTATTGCAGGTACGTTTCAACAATCAGGGCTTACTGTATAACTATAAGCAATCTGTGTCGTGCCCGTAAGTAATTAAAATATCATTAATTTATGTAAGTATTTCCTTGAACGTCATTATTAGAGGAACTTATCTAATGATTTTCTCACATGTATGGCTATTGTTCAACAAAAAATACTTTGTCTATTCTTTTATCTCGATTGATGCTTCCTCTAAGAACATGGACAGTTACTTTACTCATTAGGGTCTATAACAATAACAGGCGCGGTTGTCGTAACATATTACAAGATGTCCAGGATGGGAGTGTCTAAGTGCTTACCCACTAAGTCATTGAACCAGTCTTTGTATAGGTAATCTATTTGTGCCACGTACAGACGTACAATAATTCTAGTAATTCTTTGTTGTTTACAGCTAATTTTAATGTTATATACGAGATAATATGTAGCTATGCCAAAAGAACATGTTGACCTAATTTAGAATTAGGAACCTTGTCTAAATTTAGATGGTTCGTACGCTTCCAACCAAACGTATGAAATCTATCAGTGGAGATTTTGATTTGTAAATGTTTATGTTTATTTTAATCATTTGGGTTTAATCCTTATCTTGATACTACAAATAACAAACTGATTATACCTGAGTATGAATGAAGCGTCACGATCGCAGCCAACTTTTTAAACTATTAGGGTTGTCGTTATTGGTTTTATTTTTATTGTTTTAACTAGTAAGAATATATAATGGCAATTCCAAATGTTGTAACGCTATTGTAATTTGTCGTTCTATTTATTCTATCAATGAAAAACAATTGAATTGTTTGTATATAATAGTATAGATTTATCAATAATTTGAGCGTTTCCATGTTCAGTTCAGTACAGGTGACATCCCTGCCCGTACACGAGCCAATGACGCGAGGTTCCGGCGCTTCCGCCGCGCCCGTACCGCACGTAAACAATTCAGATTTGTGTCGAATGTCCTGCTTTAGGCCTGTAGAGGAAATATACCACTAATTCTAACATGGTTGATAGCACTCACCAGGTCACGTAGACATTTGGTCGTCAGGTTTCCTTATTATGGATGTAGGTGTAAGTTCAAATGTTGTTTGTTTTATGTGTGCTCGAAAATGATTTAAATATCAATTTTAATTATATTTTAGTTAATGATCACGTTTCATTTATATATTGATTATTAATTTTCCTTTACTTTTCGTTTTAAAACTTAGTTTTATATTTATTTGTTATTAGAATTGTAATCGAGGCCAGTCGTGGCGCAGCGGCACGAAGTATGACTGTAAAACCGACTGGTTGTGGGTTCGATGCCCACTGGAGGAGTCGAAATATTTACTTAAATTTATATTTCCACTTCTTCGCTCTGGTGTCGAGGTTAAGCGCGGCGTTGAGTTCTGCCACTCAACACGCAATCCCTCAAGAATTCGGCAGAAAGTGAGGAACGGAGTGTCTTAACACTAGGTTCCCTCTGCCTACCCTGCTGTGTGCGAGATACATCGTGAAGCTGATTTTTTTTTATTATACATAAGTTGTTGAAAAATCATCTATTTCAAGTCAGGTTAGTTATACTTAAATATATTTAAACCGGCCATAGATGTTTTCTGAAATAACACTGTAGAACATCAAATGCGTTTTTTCCAGAGTACAAATTCGGAAACGTCTACAGAATTTCGTCACCGCGGAAAACGCGCTGGCCCATTAAATTGTTTTATTATGAACTCGTCGCCATCTTGTATATTTTTGGCTGGAGTTAGCTGTTTATCTGCTGGGACTGCGTCCAAAGAGTAATTAGTAAGCTTAGATATTTTTGGCTAATATATAAATGTTTATGAAAAAAAAACAACAGTTCTTGCTACCGCATGGTAGAATATATATATTTTTTAAATAACGTTCCTCTTTCACTGGATGAATTGCTGGCAAATAATGGATGATTTACTTTACAAATGTCGTCGGGACGTCTTGACAACTTGGTGACATGGCTCTTCGTGTAACAAATCGACGGGATTTTTTTTTTATATCAGCTTCACGCTGTATCCCGCACACAGCAAGGTAGGCAGAGGGAACCTAGTGATAAGACACTCCGTTCCCCACTTTCTGCCGAATGCTGGAGGCGATTGCGTGTTGAGTGGCAGAACTCAACGCCGCGCTTTGCCTCCACACCAGAGCGAAGATTAGGAAATATAAATTTAAGTAAATATTTCATCTCCTCGAGTGGGGATCGAAGCCACAACCAGTCGGTTCCAGTCACACTTCGTGCCGCTGCGCCACAACTGGCCTCAAAAATTAGGTTACGCGCATTCGAAATCGTTCAGATTACACCAAATCTATAAAGTTCAACGGCCACAGCGCGTTTGTGATGCCATAGACTGGCAAGCAAGAATGTCTGTCATCTACTCTCACCTGATTTATTTTACACTGCCGCAGCCGACGAAAATAAAGGTTATTTTTATTCGAAACTCAAGATTATGAATGAAACTATCATCACGGCCGTTCTTACTAAATATTATTTGAATGCAAAGAATAATTATATTATGCCTTTTTTTTTTAATTTAAACATGGCAGTAGATTTTATTTCAAATAGTTGTTAATATATAGGCATTATTAAAGCATTGCTTTATAAAAAATTAAATAGTTTAAATTCACATTTCGTTTTGCTTTAGTATTTAAAATTATTATGCAAACATGAAGAAGCTATATATGATCGAAGATGAAGAAGATCGATCAAAGAATTTGTGATAATTTATGTAAATTAGAACGTATTTACGTTCTATGATGTTGTTTTATATTGAAATCAAATATATATTTTTATCAAAAAACTAAAAGCTTTCACACTGTCCAATTTCAATAAATAAAAGGCATGCATTTTTTATTTTATAAATTACTATAATGACGACGACGAAAACTATATTTATACATATCATTCCATAGAAGTCGTTGTGTTGCCGTTAAAATTAACACAATGCTAAAACTTATATATTTATTAGCACCTAATATAATCACATAATATACCCATAGGTGGAGTAAATACAATAATTTTAGATCAATAAAGATAATTTACACAATAATAATGTTTCTTAAATTGTATAAAACAACTAACTGGCAACATTTAAGGAAGTTTTTGAATTCTTTTTTTGAATATTTATTTAAATATAGAAAGTTAATATTAAATAAGCTGTCATGGCGCAGTGCGACAGTGTCTGAAAGTAAACGTAATGACTTTAGGTTTGATTGATTCTCGGGGTAATAACTTTTTTTCATTTGTCTTGAGATCTGGAGGAAGGTGAAGATCGGAGTGTCTTGACACTAGATTCTTTTATCTACCATGCTATAGGGGGACAAACAGCGTGAAGCTAAAATGTATAAGTTCGTTTATTAACGTTATACTGTATGTTGTATAACCTACTTTTTGGACAAGGGTCGCAGAACGCACAGCCATGTCCATAATAGGCATTGCACGAATCGTCGTTTTATTAACGGTCCCACTTATCACGTTTCCAATTCGTCCTACTTACGCATAAAATATATATTTTTTAGTTTAGCTTTAAATTAAAATTAACTTTAAATGATTATCATAATTCAAATAATGTTTTAAATGTTGTTTATGTCTTTTAGTGATACATAATTATTACAAAGGACTACTTAAAATTTATATTATATTTTTTTCTGTAATAACGTCTTGTATTATCATTATATCGTCATTTACTTCTTGTATTATATTATATCAATCATGAACATTCATCATTGAAGCTAGTCGTGGCGTTTCTACACTAGGAAATGAAATATTTAATATAGCGGCCCGCCCACGGCTTCGCCCGCTTAAAATACATGATTACTGATTTAAGCAGAATTGATTGACAACTATAATAAAATAAAATAAATAAATAAATCAGCTTCACGCTGTATCCCGCACACAGCAGGGTAGGCAGAGGGAACCTAGTGTTAAGACACTCCGTTCCCCACTTTCTGCCGAATTCTGGAGGCATTGCGTGTTGAGTGGCGGAACTCAACGCCGCGCTTAACCTCGATATCAGAGCGAAGAAATGGAAATATAAATTTAAGTAAATATTTCATCTCCTCGAGTGGGGATCGAACCCACAACCAGTCGGTTTTGAAGTCACACCTCGTGCCGCTGCACCACGACTGGCCTCACACCCTATAATAGAATGACAAACAAATATAAAGACAACATACAACAACATATATAATATAAAATTTTTGATTGTTTCGAACTAAAAAATATGACCAATGTCGATATTTGATATTCATAAAATATACATAAAGCTATATATATATATATATATATATATATATATATATATATATATATATATATATATATATATATATATATATGACCAATGTCGATATTTGATATTCATAAAATATACATAAAGCTATATATATATATATATATATATATATATATATATATATATATATATATATATATATATATATATATATATATATATATATATATATATATATATTTGTAACATTACGTTCTTTTTACCTATGTTATGTTTTTTAAAGCTCTGTTAAATGTGCTGATGTCACTTAATAATTGTACTGCTTCAGAAACAGTCTTAAATGTAAAATTATTAATTTGGTTAAGGATTCATAATATTCTTTGTAAAATAACTGTAATGTTTGCATATTAACTCGTGTTTGCATATTATTAGATAAATGAATAATTGGTAAATATGTAGTTATTACAGAGTACACGTAGAAAGGATGTTTTTAGGCATTTTTATATAAATTTATTTCAAACGAACGAACGAACCAAAAAATCTATGTATTTACTTGATATTTCTTTGAAGATCAAATCGTTCTTTATCTCTGTGTTGAATTAATTACGATTTAAACTTTACTGTTACGATTTATGAAGGTAATCATCTCTACTAACAATTCAATTTTGTTGACTTAAAATAAATAAATCAGCTTCACGCTGTATCCCGCACATAGCAGGGTAGGCAGAGGGAACCTAGTGTTAAGGCACTCCGTTCCCCACTTTCTGCCGAATTCTGGAGGCATTGCTTGTTGAGTGGCAGAACTCAACGCCGCGCTTAACCTCGCCACCAGAACGAAGAAATGGAAATATAAATTTAAGTTAATATTTCATCTCCTCGAGTGGGGATCGAACCCACAACCAGTTGGTTTTACAGTCACACTTCTTGCCGCTGCGCCACGACTGGCATTGTTTACTTTATTGTATAAAATATTGTATAATAGTGCTTCAAAAATATATATTTTTATCAACAGTCATATAATCAAGACGCGATTTTTATATAACATTCGCTGGCAAGCTAATGCCTTGAGTTCATTCAAATGACGATAACTTTTTTTTTAATGAACCGATTTTGATGAACCAAACTTTAGAACCTAAATTGAGTTAAAACAAAGCAATTGGTGAAATTTTCAAGTAAATCGGTTCAGTAGTTTCAGAGAAAAATGCGGACAACAATATGTCGACAGACAGACAGACAGACAGACAGACAGACAGACAGACAGACAGACAAGAAATTCAAAAAAAATCTTTTTGCTTTCTATTAGTCTTTTTAAGTGTCCCTCTATCCATTTCAGTCAAAATTACTAAATGTACAGACAAAATATTTTTACTGTCTTATTATATATAGAGATAGAGATTTTAATTATCTGCACCTTGATATCGAGATAAAGTGCGGCGTTGAGTTCCACCACGCAACGTGCAATGCCTTCAAAATTCGGAGAAAAATGTGAAACAGAGTGTTTTGCCACTAGATTCTCTCTGCCTACTCTGCTGTGTGCGAGATACAGCGTGAAGCAAAAAAAAAAAAGGATATTTTCTTCTTCGCTGTATTTTTACTTTGTAACAACGTAATGTCAATAAGGGTAAATTCGTTAATGAAACCTTAACAATTGATTAGTCTTCTTCTGTTTAAAGGTCGTTTGTATTAGTGACCCCTAACAGTGAGTAGGAATGTAGTAAGCGTATCTAATCTATTTTGTTAATTTATGATGGAAGACAAATTATTTTTGGCTTATATTATGATATTTTGAAAAAAATCCTTTGGTCTGAAAGTTTACCTTCTATTGTTTTACTTTTGCCTTTTTTATTTTTATTTTCGTTTATTTAAATATTTAACATTTTCATTTCTTTGCTCTGGTGTCCTGGCAAAGCGCCGCGTTGAGTTCCGCCACTTAAATCGTATTGCCTGAAGGCAATACGATTTAAGTGGCGGTTCTGAAGAACTCGGCGGAAAATGGGAAACTTAGTGTCTTAACACTACGTTCCCTCTGCCTATCATGATGTGTGCGAGAGATAAGGAAAATTCTTAATTTGTTATAGTAGTCGCATTAAGTATGATTTTAAAGTTTTATTTAAGATCTACATTGTGCAAAAATAACATTTATCTAGTGACAATTAAGTTTAGAAATCTTGCTGCCCTTGGACTCAATTGACATAACGTAAAGTTTAATTTTGTACTAAATCAACACATAATTTTGTGTAAAATTATTCATAGGAAATGCATTTTTAATATTACTATTAAAAATATATTAATCGTTTTAAATGTCAGATGTCGCATTTTCCAAGGTTCTTACAAATAATACGTAGTATTTCGTTTATGAATGATAGAATACAATAGTATATTTATATAGATATATATGTGCTTTCAATTGTTATTATATTAAGTTTAGATAGTATTTTGATAGTAGCGCGTCGTTGAGTTCTGCCGCTCAACACGCAATGCCTCCAGAATTTGGCAGAAAGTGGGGAACGGAGTGTGTTAACACTAGGTTCCTTCTGCCTACCCTGCAGTGTGCGGAATACAGCGTGAAGCTGATTTAAAGATAGTATTTTCAATATTTAATTTATAATTAGGTAAAATTTATGAAACATAATTCACTGTTTATCTTATAAAACATGCTTAATCAACATTTCTTTTTCTATCATATACAATATTTTTTAATTATTTCTTACATATAAAATAAATAATTGAGAAGTAACAATTCTACAAACATCTACCAGTATACGTTTTTATTTTATAAGAAACAAAAAGAAAAAAGAAAAAAATAACTTGTTTAATGTGACGTTTTTACTTTGATAATTCGAACATTTTGAGGTAAATATTTTAAAATATTTTATAATTATGGTACAAGTTAAATGTGTAAATATTTTTTTCAAATTTGTTGTTAACACGTGCACACCATATATAAGATTAAAAAATTTAAATAATGTTAAGCTATTCAGAAAATTAGCATTATAATAAAAATATTATTATTTAAATATAAAAGTAAAAAAAAATGTATTTGATTTATTTAAAGTTTTGATTTATTTAATTTACAATTTTTATCTAGAACAATTTATCAAATTAAATCTTTAATCTACATAGTCTGTATACTCATGTGTTGATATACATATAATATAACTAAAAATCAGAAATAAAATTTGTTAGTTACAACACTAGATTAGCAAGCTGCGTCTTCACGGCGTGGGATATGTGCACGAACGTCGACCCCGCATGCTACTATAAATATACATATTTAATCTACGCATCGGGAACTCCCTACCCTGCTATTTGTGGCTTTCAGGCCTAAATACAGCTTCACTTTCTATTACATTGACATTATTATTTTATGATCATTCTATTGTGATCGTCCATTGCGTTTATTGAGCTGCGAATGGTTCGTCGATTAGTAATATGTAAATATTTTACATTCTATATCTGTTTAAATGTGTGGGCACTTTCATTGATGACCTTTTGTGTTTGGTCTACTAAAGAGGTAGGTAGAGATAAACTAGTGTTAAAACACTAATTTCTCTGCTTTTTACCTGGTTTCTAAAGGTTGTGTGTTGATTGTCTGAACTCTTTTAGCCTCCTAAATATGTGTTAGTTGTCTCTCCAGTCAAAATGGCGTCTTTTTTTGTCTTTAAACTAAGCGCGATACACTAAAGCTAACGATAATCTAAATCAAAACGTTATTTCTAGCAGAACGTGTAAATAAACAATTAAAAAATTAAAAATGCTTTGATTTTCGCGATCATGAGAAAAAATTAATATAGTATCTTATAGGTAAATGACTAATTTAGTCAAAGGTTAATGAATATTATCATATCCATGTTATCGTATTTAGTTTATCTTTTCACATTGTCACAAACGAATATAATGTAAAAGATATAATTCTGAGGCCAGTCGTGGCGCAGCGGCACGACGTGTGACTGTACTGTGACCGACTGGTTGTGGGTTCGATCCCCACACGAGGAGATGAAATATTTACTTAAATTTATATTTCCATTTCTTCGCTCTGGTGTGGAGGTTAAGCGCGGCGTTGAGTTCTGCCACTCAACACGCACTGCCTCCAGAATTCGGCAGAAAGTGGGGAACGGAGTGTCTTAACACTAGGTTCCCTCTGCCTACCCTGCTGTGTGCGGGATACAGCGTGAATCTGATTTTTTAATTTTACAAACGAATATTATGTTAAAGATATATTTCTAAATATTCAACGGCAAACTGATACAAATTGTTTCGGCAAAGGTCAATGCCATCTATCTGTTAATGGTGATAGCAATTGAATCTGTTCCACTTGCAACAAATTAATGTTCATTAAGAAGAAATAATTTGACACGCTCCAGAATAAGAAGTCTTAAGAAACATCAAACAGTAGGTACTCCTGTACAGTCCAACGTTCATTAGAACATCCTGTTCTATTCTGAAGAATGACATAATTTTGATTTGCAAGTGATTTTATCGTCATTTGATGACCCGTTGCATTAAGCAGTTGTTCCACAACGAGGTCTTATTAAGGAAGTCAATATAAAACAGTAGGATACTTTACTGCGTTATAAAACGGAACTCGGCCGTCCCTGATAACTTTCCCGGCACTAGGTCAGTTCTGCGCGTCTCACTTAACGGTACAATCAGGTTGTTGCCGTCCGCTGCCACGTAACAATTTGTGATTGCAGTTTTGAAACATTTATTGTGGCGATGCGGAATTGCTGTTGCGAATGAATTTAGACTTTATATCGTCGATGGTTGAGTCAAAAGAGGGAGCGCCAAATTGATACCTTCTCAGATATTGCCTTGAACTTGCGATAGTGACAAGTTGGCGTGCTTGTAACGTGTTATAATGTAAGATACTCTTTAGGTCCATTGGATTTTAATCACGAATTCGTTCTGCAGCATTAAATGTTGCTTTAACTGTACTCTATGCTGGGTACCTTTAAGCAGTTTCACTTAAAACAGTTAGTAGTTCACGATTTGTTGTTGTAGATATGATAAAAATTATATTTCTTAATAAATTTTTAAGATGGCCATGGATAAAAAAGAGACGGTAATAATAATAACGTCGAGTGGCCTATACATTTTTTTTTACTAGGACAGATATTATAAATTGAAAACTTGTTAGTACAAATATGACATCACATTGCGCCTAAGATTAGTAATAAAGTAAACATTACGTAAATCATCATTATTGATCATCACGTTAATATTTATTTTATATATATTTAATAACTTCATTATTAAATACTTAACATTGATAATATTACCACGTAGTTTTATACATCGTCACCGCCTGCAATTTTGTTTGCGTAAAGATGTAAAATGGAAAATTCCTTTTTTCTCGTCCTTCTTGGAATTTCGAACTCTTTCTCTTAGTTCTCCTCTACTCTTCCTAACTTCTAACCTAAGTAGGTTAGAACTCTTCTAACCTAGGTAGGTTAGGTAAGTTACAGAAGTATGTACTCGTACATGCTAAATGCTCAAATTTGTCACCTATTCTATTTTCAAACAATAAAAGTTCAAAAAATTAGAGATACCCAGTATAGTAAAAAGTTATAGATACTTTTGTGTCTGAATTTATTAGTTATATAGATTTTAAAGCTGCTATTGGTCTAAATTTATTTTATTAATATAATATAAAAAAATATGGTCATTTTCTTTGCCTCTCCCACATTTTCTAGGCTAAGATACATTTGGTTGCTACATCTATCATTTTTTTACTTTTAATATTTACTGATACTATGCCAAAAAAATCTCTTCCTGGTGATAATATAGAATAATCAGATATATTATAAGAGTATAAAGCTCATTTAAAATATTTTTTAAATTTCTTTTGTTAGTTTTTGTCATGCTCGTCTGCCACACAACAGGTTGACTTTTATATTCCATAGATTCTTTCATGTTTTTTTTGGTCGAATACCTGAACAGGTGAATCTATTGTTAAGGGATATATGGTATAATAGAACTCTTTTCAAATAAGTTTTGTTCAATCTCTTAAGTGATTCACAATAGCGAGGTTACAAGGTTAATTCTGACTGTATAGTAATATCTAATATTTTAATACTACATTTAAATGTAGTATTGAAATATTAGAGATTAATATAAAATATTGTAATTTAAGTAGTTTTAATACTTGATATTTTTTTACGTCAAGCTGTATCCCGCACACAACAGTGTAGGCAGGAGGGACCCTAATGTTAAGACACTGTGCTGTGCTTTCATCTCGTTACAAAACCGAGGAAATGGAAACATTAAATATTTCATATCCTAGATTCATAATCCAACCCACAAGCCCACAACCTGTCGCATTTACGGTCACATGCGCACCTCACACCTTTGCGTCACGTTTTTTTTTGTGTTTTCATTAGAAAAAAATATTTTTATTACTACCTAAAAATATTTTTAACCCTCATTTACCCTTGCAAGTCGCGAACGTCTTTGAGAATTAAAAATAATTACCACGATTGTGTTATGCAACTATTTCTTCAGCGATTAGACAAAAGGACGCCCGTTACTTGTTTCTTTTTAACATTTGTTTTTCTCATGCGATGCATACACCTTGTAATCATGTATTTCCGTATTTTCTTTGGATTACCATTATTCTCATTTCTTTTCTCATTCGAGGAAATGATATATTTAATATTTTCATTTTCCTCGCTCTGGTAACAGGGTAAAGCATGGCGTTGAATTCCGTCACTCCACACGCAATGTCTCCAGAATTTGGCGGACGGTGGAAAATGGAAGTGTTTTAAAGGGAACGGAGTGTTTTAATACAATGTTCCCGGGTTACCTCTGCCTATGCTATGTGAGAGATACAACGTGAAGCTATAAAAATAAAACTTGTATGTACTTGTATTGCCACATCCGTCTGCATATCTGTCTACTAATTTATTTCTTTAGAAATGCGCAAGATTTCCTCCATAAATATTTTAGTCTCATTTAGTAAAACGCGCAAAATTTAATATTTGTCATTAATTTATATCTATGTATATAATGATATTTACAATTTGTGTTTGTTCAATTGAACGCCCTAATATCAGGTTTGAGCTCTTTTTGCGTTTGATAATAATCCATTTATGACCCATGAGATCAATTCAGAGAGATTATAGGCTCTATAACATCAAGTTAACATCTAATCGTTGGGATGTTGCTGCACTCAAATTTTGATCGGACTCTTATTATATACCTTACACATCTTTTAGTTATTTTCATTTGGCCACACGGGCGCAGCCGCAGCTTGTTTATTATAATACCATTACTTATAACAAGTTAATTGTTTTCTTTTATGTATAGATTCAAAAAAGGTACCATGACATTTCGAATTAAGATTCATATTTCCATTTACTCCTTGATTATATCATAATATTTTAATCATTGTTCCGACATTGAATTGCTTTCATGTTAAAATCTATATTTGGAATTCCGTTTCTAAATAGCTCCTCTCGAGTGCGTAGTTAAAGTGGTGCATCAAATTCCAGAAGCATGGTATGTGTTTTAAGATCCATCTGCTTTATGTGGAAAATAAAAAAAAAATAGTTTCTTTAAATCATTCCAAAGTAAAATATTACCTATATAAAGATGTTTTATTTTATATAAATTTAAA
This sequence comes from Heliconius himera, assembly GCA_021202915.1. Classification (NCBI taxonomy): domain Eukaryota; kingdom Metazoa; phylum Arthropoda; class Insecta; order Lepidoptera; family Nymphalidae; genus Heliconius; species Heliconius himera. Next base: position 83,945 of record JAJHJA010000034.1, read on the forward strand.
CGATAATTTTAAACTAGAGAAGATTATCATTCACTTTTAAAAGAACAGGCATACCGTCCGCATATCCTACAAAGTACAAGTAAGTTTGTAGTTGTATCAACTGTAAGGAATATCAAGTAGATTAATCAAAGTTCAAATTTTTTTGCACTCTTATCATGCGGTAAATACCATCTTTCTGTGAATTTGTGTAACAGAGCAAACCAATCAATAATATTTTATTTGGCGTCTAAATTAATATTTATTTTACAAAATGCCGAAAGCAATATAGATCATACTATATTGACATTTGGTTTCATGTTTATATTTATCATGGCTGACAAAACCTGGCCCCGTGTTGTTATTACTGATCCCTTTATCTTCATCGTGATACAGCAATGACATAATCTATAAGGTAGTTCGCTCTGAAAACAATGCAAAGCTTATTATAATAGAGGGTCTGGAGGCGAGCGGGGCTGTTAAGACAACAATCTGACTACTTTATGAGATTGTATTATATTTTTAGGTCAACGATGTATGCAATGTTATCTGAATCGTTTAAGATTCCTGCTACGTTTGATGATGGATTAATATTAGATTTAGGTTTTAATGTTGTTGAATATTCTAATAAATAATTCTAACATTGTGGTAGGTTGCTATTTAGCTATTTAGATATCAAACAATGATACACAAACAGAAAATACTACGAAAAATTATAGTCCTATTTCAAAAAGAACGGTTTAATATAGAATTAGATTTACAAGACGTGCTCTAGTATTATCCAAATAGGTATTGTTAGTATAATTTGTCACAGAGCAACATACAATAAGCCGTATTGCGTGAAATATAGCCTTTTGCGGCGACACACCGTTATTCCATATCGTCGTTTCATATGATGGCGGATTGTTTTCATTGTGCTATACGAAGTCATATCTTCATCTGATTTATTTATGAATATGAGAATGTGCAATCAAAATATAAAAACTTAAATTTGAAAGTATCGATAGTCTGTTTTTAATTTTTTGATCAGTTTTCTGTTAAGTTAGCTGACAGAGAGAACTAAGTACGTTCCTTAATTTTCCATAGATATCTATAGATTTATATTTTCATAAATTTCTTTATCATATATTTTAATTTAATCAATATTATACTCGTCTTATAATATACTTCAAAAGCTATATATCATTAAGATAGCCTTATTAGTCAATATAGATTTATGTTAAGCATTTTGTTAAAGGATTATATATTTATATTGACAACTTCTATCAATGCAATTATTTTATAAACTGCCGTATAATATTATTAGAGGAAACCTAAAATTATATTTCTAACATTAAACAACATCATTTACATTAAAGTATTAATTTTATCTAAGCATCAGCCACTTTTGCCTTTGGAACAAAGAACTTAAGTATCTCTGGCCATATAAAGCTATGGGCCGCCGGCGCCTCCTACACTTGCAGTGTTTAAATGTCCATATTAGTTATTATGGGCGTACCAACAACATAACGACGAATCGGATACTTTTATTAGAATAGGTATTGATGACTAGTTTTTTCTGGCACGTGGGTGATTGATTAACCTTTGATTTTATTATAAATGGTGATGTATTTATTTTTGAATTTAGCTTAGAATTGGAAATGACTAGTTTTACCACACAGCCGGGTAGGCAGAGGGAACCTAGTGTTAAGACACCTCGTTTCCCACTTTCAGAGTGGCGAATCTCAACGCCGCGCTTTGCCTCGATACCAGAGCGAAGAATTGAGAAAATAAATGTAAATAAATATTTCATTTGCTCGAGTGGAGATCAAACCCACAACCAGTCGATTTTACAGTTACACTTTGTGCCACCGTGCCACGAATGGCCTCAAATCATTCTGTGGTATAATTGTCTCAAATTATATTATAGAAACATATTTTGTATATATTCATTTTTATTATGTTGAAAATGAATCGCAATTTAAAGTAATTATAAGGGCTCTATATAATTGTTATTGGTAGTGGTAGTATGATTACTATGAAATCATAATAGAATACGAATATAGTGATTAGTTTCAAATAAAATGTTATATCGAGAATATTAGGATACTTTAAAATTCTTTATTTGGAGTAATATTTAATATTAAACTAGAAAAATATTTGCCATCTGCATTCGTAGAATAATTTATAACGATATATGACCTGATTAGACAATCATAAATCTTTTATTAAGAAACTTCCTGTGGGTTTGATTGCGAAATTGCGTTTAGCGCGACGAATAACTGATTTATTACTTCATCAAAATAATCTATTCTCATGACCTACGACGGCTATGACAAAAACTAAGAAGTCATACGTTGTAGCTTTTGACCTTTGCTGTCCATCGGACAACGAAGCATGATCAATTAATGCGTTCTAGGCTCGTGGGAGGTCTTATTCGTTCCCCTATATAAGCCCTTTATTAAAAATTACCATATACATCGATTAAATTCTATAATATATGTGAAATTTTAGGAAAAAATTGACACGGCTTGCGCCTTCCTTACAATTTTTATGTCTGAAAGAAAACTGTACAAAATAATTGTCCAAACTATTTCCAAATTTCATATGTTTTCTCCTATATTATAACAATAACTTATATAATAGCTTATATGAAATAATATTTTCATAATTATTCATAGCAAATAAAACCTCTTCAGAATATATAATAAGATGGTCACACCGCAACTACATCTATAATGGCAACATTACATTGAAGCCGTCATATGTGACATTTACATGAAGTACCTCAGCTAGTTATTAGGCAAACGGGATGACAATACTGTAATAAAACTCACAAGTGAATACGTCTTAAGATTATTCCGTCCCGTCATCTGTCCCAAGATGATCTTCGAAGGAGACGATGATGTAATTCTAACATAGGTTTTGTTTGATAAATTGAAATGTTTCAAGATATTGAAATAAGTTAATGGAGTGTAAAATTGATCTTTGATTTATATTGTTATCAAGCGTGAACATATATTATAAAGTAAACAATATCTAATGTATTTTATCGTAGATATATATAAATTATACAGCTTCACACTGTATCCCATATTTAGCAGAGTAGGCAGAGTAAACCTATTGTTAACACATTCTGTTTTCTACTTTTCGCCAAATTTGAGGTATTGTATATCGAGGAGTGGCAGAGATCAACGCTGGGCTTGGCTCTTGGTACCAGTGCGAAAGAAATAAAATATGAATATTCCCCATATTGGGAATCGAATTCACAACCGTCGAGTTATTGTAACACGCTTTTGCCCCTGCGCCACGAACTCCTCTACTTGTTGTCGTGTAACTATTATAAGACTTATGAATGCAAAATTTACCGAGAGCCAATTAAAAATGCATCAAATGCGATCAACAAACGACATTTTCTATAAAAAAGATCTCCATAAATCTGGTTTAGCTGCAGAAAATATTTCTGCCAAGGATAACGTTTACATTAACATAATTTACATTAACAAGTAAACGCTTAGTAAATGAATTCAGCTAGCATTTAATGAACACGACCAAATGGGTTCGAAGATGTGTCTTGTTGAATTATAATAGCCGGGATGCTGGCCAGCGTCAACCGTGTTAATATATGCAGGTTTTAATGCCAATATAAATAAATTTTTACATTTCTAAATAAATCTCGAGAATAAGAAGGTTTTATTTTTATATTTCTATTAAAGATTCTTTATAAATTCTTAATAATTTACTAATTTTCTTTTAGAATTGTTTTCATTTTGTGGATAAGGAAGAGAGAACCTGGTGTTGTCAGTTCGTTTTGTTTCACCAAATCAGAAATTACGTTATATTGCAATAGCATCGCTAAGTGGTGAAATATATCTAAATGGAATAGTGTAAAAAATATTTACCATAAAAATATGTTTCTGGGTGGAATTTATACCTACAACTACCGCATTCAGCCAGGCACACCTCAAATGCACTACAACGGCAGCGTCGGTGTACTTCTGTAATTATGCGTGATTACTTAAAAAAATATACACGTCGCCTAGATAACCTCGCATGGTCTTGTAGCTTCGTTAAGTCCGTTTGATATTATAAAATTTCATATACTTAAATATTTGAAAATATGACCAACTATAATATGTTTTCTTAAATCAACTAATCGGTTTTATATAAGTTAACATCGAAAAAGTAATATTTGACTGCCAGCTATAATATTTTATATATTTTTTTCACGCTGTATCCCGCACACAGCAGGGTAGGCTGAGGGAACCTAGTGTTAATACACTCTGTTCCTCACTTTCCGCCGAATTCTGGAGGCAATAGCGTGTTGAATGGCAAAACTCAACGCCGCGCTCTGTCCCGACACCAGAGCGAAGAAATGGAAATATAAATTTAAATAAATATTTCATCTCCTCGAGTGGGGATCGAACCCACAACCGCTCGGTCGGTCGGTTGTACAGTCACACTTTGTACCACTGCACCACGACTGGCCTCATTTTTTATTTTACTATCATTTTGTATTAATCTGACAGTTAAATGATGTTAAAAGTAGCAAAATAACAGGTTTCAACACGATTGAAACGCAATTGCTCATCTAAGACCGATGATTCACAGAGGCGGCAGTTAAAAGCAATATGGTGACCCATTAAAATAACTGAAGGAATGAATACTTATAAGTATTGTCACAACATCTACGTACGTAGGAGTGTACTGAGATAAACATCTGGACCACCTTCGCATATATTAAGTGAGACAACACTATATTATACATTCATCAAGAGTAAACCTGACATCTCTTAGATAGGCGTCGCTGGTTGATAGCTTGTTATTAATGTTTAGGTCGACAAGCATTTGATGGTTTGGACGTGCCAAAACGTTGAGTTGCTTTATAAATTGTATTAAGAGTTACTAATTATTAATTAACCGACTTCAAAATAAGAGAGGGTTATTTTTTTTATATATATATAACAATAATGCTGAGATTTCTGAACTGTCAAGGTCTAAACAAAATAAAATTTGATTTTATGAACAGCTAGTTAGTGCACCCGAAATTCCTTATCGCCTATCTTATTTACCATAAACGTTAATTTTGTGTAGGATTTAGCGCTGACTTACCTATTAGTAGATAGAACATACATACATTTTAGTTCTTGAAGTCGATTCTTTTTAACGTAGTTATATGATTATGAATTTTATTTATAACATTTTCGTAATTTATTCAAAGCAATGACCCAAAAATTGATTTATTTGCCATCCAATGAAACTGAACTAAAATATTTTGAATTTACACCGGATGCTATATATTTTCTATTGTCAATAAAAGACGCGAGTATAAAACCGCCGGAAACTTTATAGTTCATGCATAACTTATTAAAAAGATTAACGACTGTCGTTAAAAACTGGGTAACGAAAATTTGCTACCGTAAACTATTATCATTTGTATTACAAGTAAACCGTGAAAATAAATACTAGCATATAAAATCGGTGAAAATCACAGATTTACTCTACTGATTTTATAGCTATAATAAAAGAACTGTCGTGTTCGAGGAATATATAATATAGAGTGTGACCTGCATTCTGGTTACACCACCCATAACGCACGCTTATTACTTTGTCTTTAAATTTGACACATTTTACACTTCAAACATTAACATATAGTATGTAGGTAAAGCCGTAAATATATACCGATTTTGAGGCCAGTCGTGGCGCAGGGGAACATGTGTGTGCCCTCAAACGCGACAGGCTGCGAGTTCGATTCCCATTCAAGGAAATCAAATATTTAACATTGTCATTTCTTCGCCAGTGTCTTAAAATTTGGTTGTCAGGTTCCCTTTACCTACCCTGCTATGTGCGGGATACAGCGTGAAGCTTAAAAAATACCTATTTTATCTAGAAATCTAAACATAAAATAAACACAATGCTTATAAAACATTAAAAAGGCAGTTTTTATTATTATTGTGTGCTATTAATTTATTGATTTACATTAATACTTTTTGTAATATTTAATTATCATTTAATTGGAACGCATTTGTTTTGCATACAGGCTGCCACGTGCATTAGACAAAGTGATTTATTGATTATTAAAGTTCTAAGAGGAATGAATAATTCTGTATCTTAAATCTGCACAAAACGGAAAAAATCATATTTTTTTAGTAAATGTGGGTGTTATGAATTCAATCCTTTTTAGTTTATTAAAAAGAAATCTTTTTCCCAGCTTATATTCGACTAATAGCGTCCAGCGTCTTTAGTTCTTCAACATGCAACGGCTCTAAATTAGTAAAAGGGAGGTAAAGCAGTGTTGTTGTCAGATACTTGATTTTTTTAAATTTTCTTTTCTACTTCGCTTATTGGCTTCACTTTTTTACAATACATTATGTTATTACATTCTAGTTTTATTAAAGGTAAATATTTTTTTACATCTTGAACCACAGAATTATTTACAAAATATGAATTTGTCATGGCAGTATTCGAGTTTTGAAATTAAAGAGCGAACTTACCTTTTTAAACTAAGAGCTGACATTACATACTAGTTTCCTTTTTTTTGTGAATGTTCAGAAATAGGAATATCCAGTAGGTGGTAACACATAATTTTACTAATATGTAATTAAACATATGTAATACATTATTTTTCATATAAATATGCTTTAATCAACATTCTCAGAAAGTTCTGATTTGTATGTTACGGTATAAACTAAATTATTTCTTTATTAATTAATAATCTTGAAAAGTTCCGCTATTTATATTGCGACACCAAATTTTACCTATTGTTATCAAGTCACATCATCTGGACATCTTTTCAAACTTCAATAGTACTCTTACTTACTTAAATTCACGCTGTATCCCTTGCGGGATAGTCTGAGAGAACGGAGTGCCAAATGCTACGGTCTCTACTGTCATCAACCTCTTTATAGATTCCTTCCGACCCTCCTCCAGTGTCTTGGATACTTTTTTTTTACTCTTTTCGAAGGTCAACCGAGGTCTCCCCCTTCCTCTTTTACTACTCACTTTTCTATCATAAATCTTTTTTGCCATTCTTTCATCACTCATTCGTTCGACGTGCCCAAACAGGCTGAGCACGTTCTTCTTTATCCTCACAGTGACATTCTCGCTAGTACCTGCCATTCTGTGTACCTTTTCATTACGGATTCGATCAGCTAAGCTGACTCGCATATCCTACATGGCGCATCCTTCTTTAACACTCGATTGGATTCACGCTGGGAAAAGATGCTGATCCGTACACCCTCTTCGAGGTCTACAGCTTTAATTTGATTTATTTGTAAATGTTAAAAAGAAACATATAATATAAGATATTTGTAATAATAATTGAACTATAAATCTGTATAGAAATTAATTATTTATACCTAACAAGTAATTCAAACGATTTCTTTAAACCTTCCTGGTCATTGTCAATTGCATTTAAATGTAATGCATAATTCATACTAACAACTCCACTTCTATTGACTGCTAGCGACTTGTGTTGTTGAAATAACTAAAGAGAAAAAAGTAATACACATTGAAAACGCAAGATATATATATTTATTTTGTTTAAATTAATTGTTTAGGTATAATTTTATAATTTTCCTATTTCCATTCTAAGAGTATACTAACACAACAAGAACAGATAATATTCGTAAAATTAATACTAAATTATTTTAGGAATATATTAAAGCTGTTTATCCCGCCATTAGTTGATAAATAATTAAATTGAATAAATCCTTATATAGATACAAGATAAATGTACTTAAAACAACTTACTGTCTGTCTAATAGGTATCGTGCTCTCATTCATCACTTTAAACTTCTAAAGTGCAGTGCTTTCTATTTATTTTTAGTGGATGTCTATTGCTCCCATATTAGGTTGATTTGTGATTATTTTAAATCGTAAGATGATTTATAAATAGTGTGTCTATTTATAAATCACTTAACATTTTTATAATTACGTGGCGCAATGGCACAAAGTGTGACTGTAAAACCGACTGGTTGTGGGTTTGATCCCCACTCGAGGAGATGAAATAATTACTTAAATTTATATTTCCATTTCTTCGCTCTGGTGTCGAGGTTAAGCGCGGCGTAACGTTCTGCCACTCAACACGCAATGCCTCCGGCAGAAAGTGGGGAACAGAGTGTCTTAACACTTAGGTTCCCTCTGCCTACCCTGCTGTATGCGGGATACAGCATAAAGCTGATTTTTAACATTTTTATATCTAAGTAGCGAACCAGCTCGCGGCGTCGCCCGCTTGAACGACTTATTCATTGGTTATTAATCGGAATAACATTCTTGTTCAATGATAAAGATATCATTTTAAAGACAATATCAATACATTCTAAACTAAAGTTTCTGCCAATTCAATACAACAATTATTTTGTAGTAATTTTGTCGAACAAAATACTTTAATATTGATATAATTTTTTATCTAGGATTGATGTAAAACAAATTGTGTTTCAAATACTGAAAAGTACAGTTTATTTAAATGACCAAACCGTTTCTGAGATAAGCGTGCACAAACGCACAGACGACTATTTTAAAAATCATTGTTTTACGTTCCTATTACAGTTATACATGACTTCAGTAATAAGTTTTCTTACATATAGAAGATATGAGATATATGTGCACAAAAAGCGATCAGATACTAAGTTTATTCTATGTATAGATTATCGTGGTTCCAACTTAGTCTGAAGTCAAAAGGGCGGCAGCGTTAAGAGCAAAAACAGATAAAAGCAAATTAAGGATAAAATAATAAAAAAAATAAGCATAACTTTGTGTCATGTCGATCTAACTTTTTTTTAATGTATAACTAATTGGATATTAACATTTGTAATTTGTTGCACTTCAATTAGCACATTTAATGATGCAAAAACTTGGACTAGTGTATCATTAATTATAAATTTATTGAATAAATTCATCATATAAGTTGTAACTAAAATGAAACACTTAAAAAAAATTGTCGCCAGATGAAAGAGAAATATACATTATGAAGAAATTCGTATTTCAGAAGCTTGATTTCCTCTGTGCTTGAAGGGACAACAGATCTAAATATTTGGTACTATTATAATTTTAGCTTAATACCTCCATGCGCTCTTGAGATAAATGGTCTTGATAGATGGGCAGACGGACGATAAAGTGAACCTACAAGCGTTCCGTTTTCACCTTTGGAAATGGGGAATCCTAAAAAAATAGGGCCTGAGGCCAGTTGTGGCGCAGTGACACAAAATGTGACTGTAAAACCGATTGGTTGTGGGTTCGATCCCCACTCGAGGAGATGAAATATTTACTTAAATTGATATTTCCATTTCTTCGCTCTGGTGTCGAGGCAAAGCGCGGCGTTGAGTTCTGCCCCTCAACATGCAATGCCTCCAAAATTCGGCAGAAAGTGGGGAACGGAGTGACTTAACACTAGGTTCCCTACCCTGCTATATGCGGGATACAGCGTGAAGCTAATTTAATTTATTTAATTTAAAAAAAATCTTTTTTTCTATTTAAATTGTAATTATTTAGCCATAATACTTACATTACGTATCAAAGCTAGCGTGATACATGCCACGGACTAAGTCCGCAAGCAAACTGACCGTAGCGGTGTGTTAACGCGTCGCTGCCCGACGTGAGAAAATTCCTTCTACATCCTCATTGTTCTTATCTTTACCCTTGTTTGTGTTTTGGACCTAAATTTTAGTTGTACCCACTTTCATTAACAAGTTTCTAAGTGGCTGCAGTACTTTGTTTTATTGAAACTGTTCTTTATAACATTTGATAAAATGGAGTTAACTAAGACAATTTTTCTTGAAGTTGCGTGGTGGTATCAAATTAAAATTAATAACAAATATCTATGGTCTCTAAGAGTATATAAAAATCAAGCTTCTTAGACAAGAGGTTTAAAAGATATGAGCAGTTATGCATCATTTTGATGCATTTTTTATGATATTCGGCGTAATTCAAAGCTATAGGGTACCTTCTTCCCGTGGACCTACAGTTATGGAATCTGGAACGAAGTGGGAACTTACAATATAAAAAGAGGAAAAAACCCTATATGTGTAAAATATATAGGTATGGTAAAAAAATATATAAAATTTATATTTGTAGTCAATTTCTATGGAGTAGGAATTCATTATCTGTAATTATGGTCACCCTAAAAAAACAATCTATACTACACAAAAATAATTATTAATATTATTTATTAGAATTTAAAATATTTACTACTTAAACCGTCTTAAACAATCTGTAATTCAAAACACATTTTGCCCACACTTTCATAATAGAGTATGTAAACCACCATTACTCATTTCTATGACAAATGCATTGCATTTTCTGGTATGTGAACAAATATATTTAACTCATTTCTGCTCCAATTGTCACCGTCAGGTATAATTAAAACGTATTGTATAATTTTACTGTCTAGACATCACCTTCGCTTACTAAATCTAGGCTTCGTGTAAACGTTTCTAATGAATAAACACAAGAACTTGATTTTAATTTATGTAATTAAATTTTTCTAAGAGAGATTCTAAAAACAAAAGTGATTCTGAGACTGAGTCTTATGGTTTACGCCATTTAGATATCTTTATGTTTAAATACTCAACACTCAATGCCTCAAGAATTCGGTAGAAAGTGGGAAACGGAGTGTCTTAACACTAGATTCCCTCTGCCTACCCTGCTGTGTGCGGGATACAGCGTGAAGCTGATTTATTTATTTTATTTATGATTATATGGGTATTAAAATATAATTTTCGTTTGTAATTACATATATATGTATATAAAATTGTCTACATATCTATAGTATTAATATTAAAATAAGAAAATGAAACTATATTTGTTATCATCACCATTGCATAACAAAATCTGCATATATAAAAAAAACAGACAACAAAGAAATTAAGCACAAATTTTGCCCAATATTAAAAGAAGTAGGTATATCTTATGCTTTTTTCGGTTTCACACTTTGTCCCGCATAATCATGAAATATTGCGGCTCTCACGATAGTAAATTTGATTAGTTAGAATTGGTAAATAAATGGTTGTGTCGATTCAGCGGGCGAAGCCGCAAGCGGGTCGCTAGTTATTAATATAATTTCGATCTCGCCGCCTACTATATGACTAAGGAGGAGTTCGCAAGGTTAGAATTACTGGCACAGAGTGAACGTCGTTGTGGTTATTGTAATTCAAGTAATCAGAATACTAAACTGTACTGATTGTGGTTTTCAGCTAGTTTGTGGATAAAGAATGAAGAAACTATGTAATAAATAGAATTTAGATTATCGATTTTAAACACACTTTAGAAATAGAAATATTGAAAAATAACATTTATAAATTAAAATTCTCATACGTTAAAAAAAAATAACCAGCTTTACGCTGTATCCCGCATATAGCAGAGTACGCAGAGTAGTGTTAAGACACTCCGTTCCTCACTTTGCGCCGAGTTCTGGAGGCATTGCGTGTTGAGTGGCGGAACTCAACGTCGCGCTTTGCCTCTACACCAGAGCGAACAAATGAATATTTTCATCGTGGATCGAACCCACAACCAATCGATTTTACAGTCACACTTTGGGCCCCTGCACCATAAATGGCTCTTATACGTTAATGGAACTAACATAATAAAATGATAATATGCAATTTAAAACAAATAAATACTAAGTTATTATATTTTAATGTAATTTACCCATAAATTATTTTATATACTTCTTTAGATAATATTCTATTCTATTAAAACAACCGTAAAGTTCACTATTACATCACATCACACGACATATTTAGATCTTATAATTATAGTAATCACATTTTTTATTACTGTGCCACGGTCAGTTCTTATTCTTTTAAGGTCTCTTAATAAAACTCTTAAAGTTTCTATAACCATAAAATTACATACAAGATTACACAATCTGAAAGAACAATCTTGAACTGGTTCATTTAGTTCAAAAACATTAATCACAGTACGTACACAGCGTCGGACGGACAGACAGACAGACTGACTAAAGATCACCTGCGTCAATACAGCGTCTATTATATATACCTTTTGTTTATGTTTTCGTGTCGCATTTGTTAACAAAAGAGGTTGTATTGTTTAGTCTGTTACAAGAGTTTCGACACCCGTCAGTCACTGTTGAGATTTGAGTCCACCGCGACAAGTTTCAAAGATTTTTTACCATTTTCGACCTTGTCATGTCATTAGAGTATATAGCTTCTACAAAGTTTATTAGAGTATATTTTTATCCTACTAATATTATAAAAGTGATAGTTTGTGAGGATGTTTGTTTCACTTCTTACGCAAAAACTACTGAACGGATTTTGATGAAACTCTATAGTAATATAGCTTATACATCAGAATAAGGTATAAGGTACAATTTATGTAAGCATTTTATATAATTTTAATATAATATAACTATAAGATTAAGCAGACGAAGCCGCGTTTGGGCTGCTGATAATTTCAATATGTTCCCTAGTTGAAGCTGTGTTGTTTCATATTCTAATTAAATACATATTATCATTATTGGAAGCCAGTCATGGCGCAAGGGACCAAAGTGTGACTGTAAACGTAACAGGTTGTGGATTCGATTCCCACTCAAGGAAATAAGTTTCCACTGCCTATCCCGCTGTGTGCGGGATACAGCTTGACGCAAAAAAGAGAAAAAAAAACACATTATAATCCAGTATTGAATACACAATTTTGTAGCGGTTAATGGCTTGCTTATTCACTTACTGACCTTATATGGCGTGAAAGCTCCGCTACATTGTCGCCAGTAGACGATCAACTTAATATGGACAAGCGTACGCCTTGTATAACATTTGATCTCTAAGAATATATTTATATTATATGATGTATAGCGATTTAAAAAATAAATTTATGTGTGTTGTTAAAGTACTATTCTATATTATAATTCTTGTTTTATTTGAAATGATTTATGTGTATTAATTATATTTAATATAGAAAATGCAAACTGGGGCGCCTAAGGCAAAAAACAATGAGTCTATTGAATTAAATTTACAGAGAAAATTTTCCATAGTGACGTAATTACATAGTGTTAGTGTGCCCTTATATGTGTGTATTTTTTGCGAATTTCACGCTGTATCCCATTAAAATATTAAATATTTAATTCCCCGGAATGGAAATCAAACCCTCAACAGTCGCGCTTTCAGCCGCACACTTGAACCAGCTGGACTGTCTTATACATGTCTAAAGTAAATATGCTGCAATTTTTTAAAATGTTTGTCTTATAGGATACATGATTACGTATCATAGTATATTATAAGTGATTAATAAATAATAATGTCCTAGGCAATTAAATAATTATAAAAAGTCATGTCCCTATAACTATTAACTTCTGGAATCAACTTTTCAAGATTTTCAATCATATTAAGCATGATTTCTGTTATGTAACATTCTTGACAAATAAAAAACTGGTCAAGTGAGAGTTGGACTCGCCCACTGAGGGTTTCGCACCAATTTTGGTATGTACTTATATGTACTTTGAAAGTAGAGAAACTTAAATTTGAGAGACTATGCACTGAAATTTACGAAAAATATAAGTCTATATGGGTTTTTTCACTTCTTGCCAAAATTTACAATATTTTTAACATTTCTAAAATGTTATTCCAAACTTTGAAATAAATATTTAAAAAAAAACCTTTAAAAAAATTTACGTAGCAGGATATGAACCCACTTACGGCACTAAGTTGTTTGACTTTTTAAACGCTAATAAATATATAAAATAAATATGTAAAATCCCGTTTCAATTCTTGTCCTCAAAAAAATTTAAATATAATATGCAAAATATCTGTAACGATCTCATTGGCACATTACTCTCAAACAATTGAATAAACTCCAGCTTCCCCGCAACCCAGTGTTGAGACACTTCGATATTTCTTTCCACTTTTCGCCGAATTCTGGAAACATAGCGTGTTAAGTGGCGGAACTCAATGCCGCGCTTTACCTCGACGCCACCGCGAATATATTAAAATATTAAATATTTAATTTCCTTTTGAACCCACAACCTGTCGCGTTTACAGTCACACGCTTGTGCCTCTGCGTTACGACTTAACCTAAAAAAAAAACAATAATAATAATAAACAATCTAAATTCTTAAATTAAATCAACATATGAAAAATTAAACAACAATATAAATTTTGCAACTTGGCTCGTATAGATATAACTCTCTATTTGATTTTCTGCACACACAGCTTTGTAAATAGTCGCTAGTGAATATGCATTAGAGCCTGACATACTTTTTATGCGAGTGGCGTTGCAAAACCATATGGTAGAAAATTGTGTACCCAGGATGTGGTACGATGAGTAATCAGTTCTTTTATCTTTTACCTGTTTAAGGAAGATAACATTTAGTACCGCACTTACAATACTTGAGGCCAGTCATGGCGCAGGGGCACAAAGTGTAACTGTAAATCGACTGGTTCTGGGTTTGAGTCCCACTCGAGGAGATGAAATATTTACTTAAATTTATATTTCTATTTCTTCGCTTTGGTGTCGAAGCAAAGCGCGACGTTGAGTTCTGCCACTCAACACGCAATGCCTCCAAAATTCGGCAGAAAGTGGCCCTCCGCCTATCCTGCTGTGTGCAGGATACAGCGTGAAGCTGATTTTATTTATTTACAAGACCAGTCTTGTATGACAGGCATTTTTTTTTAGTTTCACGCTGTATCCCGCATATTAGCCTAGTGTCAAGATACTCCGTTCGACACTTTCCGTTGAATTCTGGAGGCATTTCGTGTTGAGTGACGCAACTCTCTCTTTTCTCGCTCTCTCTCTCTCCTTTGAATAGGCACATAGCATACCGATATAAGTACCGGGAATAACGCTGTTTAAATTTATTGTTCTCACATTTTGCCGTCTCGACTTTTATTGTTTTGGCAGTGATTTTAAATTCAAAGCTCGATCGCCCCGAATATTTCTGTAATTGACAAATTTTGAACACATGCAAAATTTAAATCTGCATTTTTACTTCTGTGCTAAAATAGAATAACATTTACAAGAAAAATTTACAATACATTAAGTTGTTTTTTTATTACTTTTGTTAAGTTGCAATTTATGTTTTATAAGAATGACATCGAAACTCGAAGACTTCAAAGATCGTCCGCTTTGTCATTATTGACGTACCTACTGGCATCATCAATATTACAAAACAGATTAAATGATGTCATAAACATTACAGTCGTGTCAGGCCAGTCGTGGCGCAGCGGCACAAAGTGTGATTGTAAAACCGACTGGTTGTGGGTTCGATCCCCACTCGAGGAGATGAAATATTTACTTAAATTTATATTTCCATTTCTTCCCTCTGGTGTCGAGGCAAAGCGCATCGTTGAGTTCTGCTACTCAACACGCAATGCCTCCAGAATTCGGCAGAAAGTGGGAAACGGAATGTCTTAAAACTAGGTTCCCCCTGCCTACCCTGCTGTGTGCGGGATACAGCGTGAAGCTGATATATAAACATTACTAAGCCGACACGTTAATAAAATGAAAACTAACTAAAATATAATTAGAAAACATGCGAACAAACTGGAGCAATATTGGCAGGAAGGAATTTCGGTTGTTTTCCCGAAGCCGTAATAAAATTCTCGTAAACGTAAATTTTCAACGGCACATTAGCTTTTATCTTTCCTAGTAAACGTTTGGGCGAACATCTAAAATTATCGTCACTAATATGACAGGCTTAATCTACGAAATTTATAGAGCCAGCCGTTGGTACTGATGTAATATTTTTTTTTCATTACAGAAATAGCAAAAGTTCGCGCGAGTCTATTCCAAATAAACGGAGTGAAAAAGGAACCACTCATCCTACCAGAGCCTGAAGGCATGGTCACCACACTTACAGAAAAAGTATATGTACCAGTAAAAGAACATCCAGATGTAAGTACCTCTTTTTGCTTTTTTTTTGGCTCTAGCTTAGGTATTTGATTCTAATAGATTTCTGTCCCATATAATTATGTTGATGTTAACAATATAAATACAATTTACTATTGTTTGTCGGTTTCAAGTAAAATATTTTCCTTTATTCTATTGTCGGTGAATTGAAATAAATTTCAATTTTATAAATATTAATTATCTGTACTGTTATTTTTTTGTATGTTCGGATACTTGACAAACTAGTAGCTCACCATAATGCAATACTACATTAATAGTTTTAAATTAAAAAAAAATAGAAGATATGTATATTCATCACAATATAGAGGCGCGTTCTTAGACATCACCAAAGAAGCGTGGGTTCAAATCCCGGTACGTTCAAATATTTATAAAATTTCTATTAAAAAAATCTATTTTTTATTTTTAAGTGTAGAATAACACTTAAAAATGTTAAAAATCATATATTTAATTTAAACATTTTCAAGTTACCATTAAAGTCCACGATATACTTGTCAACACAACTGGAACAAAACCCGGAAGGTTTATGAAATAACAATAATAAATTACGGCACTCGCACTATATATACAAAATGAATGGGACTTTAATGAATGAAACGTAGCCGAGCCTTGAAAATAATAATAAGATAATTTCGACATCAGTTCGTCCGTTCGTTGAAGCATACAGATACATAATAAATGACAAAAAGAAAAAAAAACTCGTCAGATTTGTCGTGTCATGTCACACCCAGTCCATGTAGAGCAGGGGTTCCCAACCTTTTCTTGATCATGGACCACTTTTATATCATTCTTAGTAGCACGGACCACTATGCATGTAGGTATAATAAAATTTAACTGTGATAATTAAACAGAAACTTCGCCTCACCATCCGCAGTCATAAAATTAAAATCGTTCGCGGACCATATTTAGGCTTCTGCGGACCACTGGTGGTCCGCGGACCACTGGTTGGGAACCACTAATGTAGAGCTAACCGACTATGATAGTCGAGGCGTACCTACTTGAGCTGTTAGTGACATATATTTTACTTATTTAGAAAATATAAAAATTTGAAAGGACATCTTGAACGGTTCCTAAGAGGCGCGGGTTCAAATCTCGTTCAAACGTTCAATTTTTTTATACGTTTTCTAAATAATTATTTGTCTTTCCCAAGTATGGAATAACACAAAAAATGACAAAAATAGTTATATTTTATAAGGGATCATGATATAGAGATAAAGTGACACAGGTTTTCAGTTTTATTAAATGTTGTTCATATAAATAGAAACACAAGGTTGACAGCTTGCTGCATTTGGTGACTTGTGTCAGGGCGATCTCGTGTTACGAACTCGGTGAGTGAGGTCCGCTACCTCACCTACACCGTCCATTCATTAGAACGTACGTCTTATACGTTTTCTATTAGAAGCAAAGGCCAATGACTTGTGATTCAGTTTTAAATTTCTTTATATTAGCCAATATCAGATGTTAATATAAAATGCCAGTCGTAGTAGTAGGAACCGCAGGTTGTGAGTTCAATTCCCATTCGAGGGAATTCTTATTTCATATTTTCATTTCTTGAGCGAAAAATGGAGAACGGAGTGTCTCAACACTAGGTTCCCTCTGCCTACCCTGCTATGTGCGGAATACGGCGTGACGTTAAAAAATATATATAATACAATATACACAATATTGTTTCGATGATGAAAGTTTCTTATATATAAATTGATAGAACATTTTAGTTTGGCAATAAACAAATTGAATATCAACTATTGATGGTCCAATATTGCTTTTTAAGTCTTCTTTATATCTTTAGAAAGGCAATGACCTGAATAATTTTTTAAACATATGTACCAATAAGATTACTTGGATTTATTGGAGTTTGAAGCGTAATATTTATTTAATAATACCTTACTTTAATGTATGTTTAATCTAAACGGCTTATTATTAAAAAATCAATGATGTCCTATTAATAATAAAAAAATCTTTATTATAAATTAAATAAATCAGCTTCACGTTGTATTCCGCATAAATCAGGGTAGGCAGAGGGAACCTAGTGTTAAGACACTCCGTTCCCTACTTTCTGCCGAATTCTGGCGGCATTGCGTGTTGAGTGGCAGGACACAACGCCGCGCTTTGCCTCAACACCAGAGCGAAGAAATGGAAATTTAAATTTAAGTAAATATTTCACCTTCTCGAGTGGATTCGAACCCATTACCAGTCGGTTTTACAGTCACGTTTTGTGCCACTGCACCAATCTTTATTGCAACCACATTATTAAGAATACACTAAGTGAAGCCATTTTAACACTAACATGTCACTGGTATTTGTGGTAGGTACGGAACACGTGTATATACATAACTAAAAAAACATAAAATCTAGGAATTCTTTTAAAGATATATGTAGACTTATTTAATCAAGTAAAGATAAACTCATAAGATGTTGCCTCAAGTAACAAAAGATGGATATATGCTTTAAATAATATCATTGAAAACAAGTTATGACTCAAGACTGCTACTGAGTTCTCGTTAGTGATCGATTGTTGGCGCCATTCGATGGTAGTTTCCTAATATGGTATTGTAAGTTTGAAGCTCTTCTGAAATATTAAATTTATACGCGTTGAGATTAAATAATTCTACATATTTTATTTTATGCGAAGCCTTTAAATGCTTTCTCAGATTTTATGATTTTTTAAATATATATATCGTTTATAATGAATACTAATATACTTATATACAAAATAGATTAAGATTATTCTAAAAAAATAAGGAAACAAAGGCGAAAATACGAAATATTTTCCATACATAGAATTGCACAATGTGCTTATAAATCGTGGCTTAAATTGCATAATATGGTAATTCATTGTAGATCAAAAGAAGCGTTCCAAGATATAATTCTATATGCAATCATTAATATAATATACATACATACATAAATACACTTAATGATCCTAGAACATTGACGTCATTACGGTTGTCTACCACTTGCAATATTTAAAATTTATAATATCTTTTTTAACTTCACGCTGTATCCCGCACGTAGCAGGCAGAGGGAACCTAGTGTTACGACACTCCGCTCTCTACTTTATGACGGATTCTGGGAGCATTGCGTGTTAGTATTCAACGCCGCGTTTTGCCTTGGCACCAGAGCGAAAAAATGAAAATATTTTATCTCGTCGAGTGGGAATCGAATTCACAACCTGTCACCTTTGACAGTCACACTTTGTCCCTTGCGCCACGACTGGCCTCGTATACACGTAGTTTTAGGTACAGATAAACAGACAAGTAGAATTTACTATGTACATACAAACGTTGACTAAAATAGAAATAGGTTTGGCGTGCTATTCATATGTCGAACACACTGTCGAAACAATACTACAAAATTTTAGAGCCTCGCTTACCGGAGGCCATGACGAATGCACCGAAATATTTTTCAGCTTCTTACATCCATATCTTACATGCTATATACATTTCTCAACCTTCCATATAGTTTATTTAATGTTTTCTAAATATTAGTGTAATAATTCTCATGCTTACATTTCGCTTTGCGATTTCTTAACACTTTGAGACAATTTAAATTTTACATTTTTTTCAGCTTTCACTCTGTATGTGTATTTCCGCAAATAGCATGGTAGGAACGTAGTGTTAACACACTATGTTCTCTATTTTCCACCGAATTTTTGAGGCATTGCGTGTTGAGTGTCAGGGCACAACGCCTCAGAGGTTTTGTTACCAAAGCCAAGAAATTAAAATAATGATAAATAATTCATAGCCCCGAGTGGGAAACAAACCCTTAACCATCGCGTTCATAACATGCATGTTACTATGCGCCACGACAGCTTCAAATAATCTTATTTCAATTTGTTATGTAATTTTATTTCAATTTGTAATTTGTAATGTGTGTATTTATATTATAGGTAAATTGCGTGTCACATTCTTTCCTTACCCTGATTCTGTTTTAATGACTTGTTGGTACTCGCAGCTTAACTTGCGTACGTACTCAAACTAATATACAATCTCGACGGTCCTATATTTATTGTTCTTGAATGTATGATGTTCATATAAAACAAAAATATAATAGTATAAAGAATAATAGTGTAAAATAACACTATAAAAACAAAGTTTAATATATTTTTGCATAAAAACAATCTTCTTTATTCACTTTTAGTTTTTTATTGTAATTGTTGTGTTGTAAATCTTTATTATTTTAACATTCTAACATTACTCTGTTTTCCATTTAATATTAATTTTAGTGGTATAGCGATTTGCCTCATTGAACTTTACTAAAAAAGAGGAGAAAATAAGAATATTTTTCCCGCTGGAGATCTAAAGATCGAAATTATTGTTTTAAATCCAAAACCTACAGTCAGTAAATTAATACATTCAATGTATCAAATTCAAATTATTAAAAATTCAATGTTTAATACATTTCTAATTCTATTTTAAAATGTAATCACTTCAATCATCCAATAAACATACAAAAAAGCTTTCACCAGCTCGAAAGGCAGTTCTGCTAAGAACACCGGCTTCCAAGAATTACATAGAGATATATAACATAAGCAATGTTACTAAATATCTGCATACTGTAAAAAACCTGAAAAATCTGTAATAGAAATATAATGCGCCCAATAAAGATCATAATTCCGCATAGTAGATTAAATTACCTGTATATTACATGGACGTAGGACAGGCTCAATCATTTCAACTAGTTGAGATGTTGTTGCAACTACTTAACCCGTCTCACTGGTTTCTCTTGTTGATACCTACTGCTAGAGTCAATGGTTTTGTGGTATGTTTCATATATTTTCCTTTTTTTTTGCTATAGGTACATGTTTGTTATATAAATCTATATTTACTATATAATGCATAATCTTTTTTGCAAAATACAAAAAATCTGTAAACATTTTAAATTTATTGATCTAATAAAATGTATATTTTCAACCTCCGCTTGCATTTGCCTAGCCTTCTACGCTCTCTTGACAACTTTTAGACTTTTTTGTGGTCACTACTTTCCACCCGAATCTGTGGAGTAAGTTCTGCTTAATTTATTTTGAAAATTTCTACCGAATTAAATTGGATCCTTTACAAGGCTTATGCTCCACTCTGCTAGCCAGTCAAGGCATGAATTGTCGACAATGCGAGTCTGATCTCTCACCCAATCGTTACTTTCCCCTCGAATTTGTGATATTGCGTGGTGAGTGATGGATATTAACGCCGTATACTATCTTACCAGAGCAAGAAAATAAAGAAGCCAGTCGTGGCGCAGAGGCACGAGGAGTGACTGTAAGACCGACTGGTTGTTGATTCGATCCCCACTCGAGAAGATAAAATATTTACTTAAATTTATATTTCCATTTCTTTGCTCTGGTGTCGAGGTTAAGCGCGGCGTTGAGTTCTACTACTCAACACGCAATGCCTCCAATATTCGGCAGAAACTGGGGAACAGAGTGTCTTAACACTTGGTTCCCTCTGCCTACCCTGCTGTGTGCGGGATACAGCGTGAAGCTGATAAAAATAATGATATTATCTTACCAGAGCAAGAAAATAAAGAATAATTTTTCCGAGAATGGCTCAAACCCCCAACCATCTCATCGACATCATCAAAAAAATTTCCAGTATTTTCAGATATAAACATTTTAATATTCAATTTATCACTGTATATATGACAAAATATTATAAATATCCAACAGTATCTAATGATCTCAATTCCCCATAGTACCATCAGCATCGATCAATATCCCGTTCCATGTCCTTATAGGGCCGCGTTATTAAATCTCACCATACCGGTATGCTCCGTTACGAAGTTTTTCTTGAGTCGTTAAGATTCTCGTTGATGCACTTCTGCTTTAAGACCAGTTGAAGCTATAAAATGTTAAGAAAAATATTTTTTTTTGCTTGTTGGGTACAAGTTTTTTTTATTTTTATGCCCTTTCTGCATTTATATAATGAAATTATAATAATCGTGGA
The DNA here is from genome assembly GCA_021202915.1 of Heliconius himera. NCBI lineage: Eukaryota > Metazoa > Arthropoda > Insecta > Lepidoptera > Nymphalidae > Heliconius > Heliconius himera. The sequence goes on from JAJHJA010000034.1 coordinate 105,694, forward strand.
ACAATCTATATTCTAATTGCCATAAAGAAGACTTAAATCCCCACTTGTCGTTTATATTTCAGGCATCCCATAAAGCTTAAACTAAACTAAATTTGAAAAAAATTAAATCACCGTCACACTGTATCCCGCAAACAACATACTAAAGGAATCTAGTGTTAAGACACTCCGTTGTCCACTTTCTGCCTGAGGCATTGCAATTGCAATGCTGAGTGGCGTAACTCAACGTCCCGCTTTGCGTCGATACCAGAGCGAAGAAATAGAAATATAATTTTAAATAAATATATATTCATTTCCTCGCGTGGGAATCGAACTCACAACCAGTCGCGTTTACAGTGACTGGTCTGGACGGTTTAATCTAGTAATGTTTTCGTATGCATCTAATGTTTCATTAACATTTTCTATTTCCCTTCTCCGTATTTATGAGGGAAACTGCTACTTACTACGCAAAAACATGATAGTAATCGTATAACTAATATAAACCACAGCGACTGTTGTCAATTTTACAAAGTAAAATTCATAAAATTATAAAAATAAATATAATAGGTAAATATCCGGTTTTCTGATGAAAATCATAAATTTAAATTATAATTAGATACTGCGTTCTATATTTTTATTGACAAAAAACAAGTTATCAGTTATTTTTATATTTATCGGAAACGTATAAAAAATATCTTTAACTTTTGAATATATTAGATACCAATGCAGCGCAGTGGGATGCAGTCTATTATTTCTATTTCTCCGTTCCGTAAGACAAAGGGTGGCGCTCTACAATCAATATCATGGAATTGGGCCCGGAACCGATGAACAGAGAGTATTGACACTAGATTCTACGCTACAATACTCTACGGGAAAAACGTATAGCTGTTTTTTAAACTACTAAATAATTTGAATGTTGATACAAGCAATGTGTGCTATATCATTCACAAGAAGGAAATCAATAGCCAAGTATTTGAATATAGAACAGTTTAGACTACAAGGAAATCTAGAAGCAATAATAATTTATGTTGAATATATAAGCGTAAATAAACATTTTGAATACTATTTTTAGATCGTGAATTTTGCTTCTTCTCAAATTTAACGTTAACAACACTTATTACATTATTAAAAACAACACATTGTTTAGTATTTAATGACTACACTATACTTTTTTCATAAAAAATAAAAATTAATCCGCTTCACGCTGTATCCCGCACACAGCGGAGTAGGCAGAGGGAACCTATGCTAAGACACTCCGTTCCCCACTTTCCGCCGAATTCTGGAGGCATTGCGTGTTGAGTGGCAGAACTCAATGCCGCACTTTGCTCGACACCAGAATGAAGAAATGAAAATATAAATATAAATAAATATTTCACTTCCTCGAGTGGGGATCGAACCCACAACCAGACAGTTTTACAGTCACACTTTGTGCCCCTGTGCCACGACTGACCTCATCTTTTTTCATCATCGATATTTATTGCAAGATTAGAATATAGAATAAACTAACTTACAACCATAAATTGAAACAACCCGAATTTGAATGTGATAAAGACATTTGCGAGCTTCGAAACTTTTTGACAAGTTAAATCTTGACCTATATAATTAAAAAGTAATTGTAAGTTTGTCTATATATTCAGATTCGCCACAGATACCAAAATATTCTTATTCATACAGTTTTAGATACCTTTATATTGTACTACAAATATATATATGCCTTCGACAAATTTTCCAGTACCAACTTCAGTAATATGATAGTAAGAACGTGATATACTTTTTTCGTGTTTCTTTTCAATTTTAGGTAAACCATCTTTGTGGGGGTAAGTGGGGAACGGAGTGTCTTAACACTAGGTTCCCTCTGCCTACCCTGCTGTGTGCGGGATATAGCGTGAAGCTAATTTATTTTTTTCATCTTTAATTTTAGGTTAACCATTTCACATTAACAAATTCCGCGTTAACAAACTTTCATAAAGTCTGATGTGAGCCATTAACTGTGCAATAAACTTTGAATATGCGTAGGAGACGCTAATTTCCGTCCTATTTATTATATACAGTATGATCTAGAGATCTATGTTAGATGAAATGGCAAGTCTTGAATCATCCGAACTATTTTCATATGAGTTGAATCCTAGATCTAAACCCGTTTTTATAACATCTCGTGTTTATGTAGCATTTCAAATTCTCAAAATGATATAAAGTTTACAAATTTTGTTATTTCAAATGTTAGTGTTATTTTTGTAATGTGCGGCTGTCACGCTTCTCTCACAGTTCACTCACATCTACAGTGTGACTAGTGTTGCCGATCGATAGTGGACTATCGATCGGAATTCGATATTCTATCGATAGTAGTCCAATAGAAGGGCTATCGATATTATAATCGATAGTATCGATTAAAGAGATAGTATCGAAACTATCGATAGTTCTAAAGGATACAGTACTATCGGACAAATGCAATACTATCGATATTATCGATAGTATCGTATCTCCAAATCAGAAAGACATCGATAGTATCGATAGTATCGACAGTATCGATAGTATCGATACTATCGATTATTGTGAACTACCGATTGCTTGCTAATTTGCGATAGTATTGATTATTATTTTCATGTGTAGTAACCAATCATTGTGCTATTAGAAACATCTTAGTTGAAGTACCTAACTAATTGCTTATTCATACGCCATATTAAGTATTTCTTCTTTTCACCAAAAAATCAAACAAAATAAATATTATAAAAACGTATTTTGTTCTTTTCATTTCATCTTGTAATTAAGCTTAAGAATCATACTCAATACTATCGTAAATTAGCATATAATCGATAGTGCAAAATAATCGATGGTATCGATACAGTAGATTTTATCGATACTATTGTATCCTAGACATTTAATAGTATCGATACTATCGATTATATTGATTATTTTCCGATTAGGAGATACAATACTACAGATAGTATCGATAGTATTGCACTTAGCCGATTGTATTGTATTCTTCTAAGCTATCGATAGAATCGATAAGATCGATACTATCGATTGTTGTATCGATCACATAGACTTTTTTAGATTAAAACTATCGATGGCGAATCTATCGATAGTTACTTAGTATTATTAGTTTAACTATGTGTGACATCTCAGAGAGCCATAAGAGAGTTGTTAGTATAGTATTTAAAAATGTAGAATCGAAGGTTGAATGAAACACGTGTAAATGAACTGAAAATAAATATAATGACAGCTTTAATTAAAATCGTTAAAATAGTTGACAGCTCGCAAAAAAATCCGTTAGTCGTATATCGTTTACCAATTTTATATTTTATGTGTATTTTTATACTATAACCATATAAAATAATTTTATATTTCTAGATAAAATTATTGGTATAGCAAAATTGCTATGTGTGGGTTACAGCGTGAAGGTTAGAAAAGTACAAAATGGCGGTTAGGCTATATCTTTACTCTGCTATAAGGTCTTTACTGGTCTATAAGTAAAAGTCTTCAGTCGTATATAGTGGGATGGATTCCCGTGTAGAAAATTTTGTATGTCTAATCATCATGCTGCTTTATGTATATATACCTAATATATTTTGATATACATATTTAAATTGTCCAGTTCTTTTTTATACTAACAATATTAAACTACCACCTTTTATTAGTTTCGCTCGCGTATTGAAGTAAATACTGTACTTATCAATTAATTTTGCTATATGCCATTTGAAATTCTGTACCAAGAGTTGTTATTATGATGATACATTCTAATTTTTCCAGATAACTTTGACCGTAGGTGCAGTAAAACTATTAACGTGTTATATTACCCGCCTATCTCGATAAATTAACTATCCAAAATAAAATATTTTTTTCAATTCGAGCGAGGGGTTTCTGAGATTAGTGCAATCAACCAAACAAATTCATCAGATTTATAATAATAATATACATATAAATTGCATCTATCACACACTCATTTATCACCTATATAATATTTATCCTGATAAGTAACAAATACAGTAAGTACGATTAGATTGCACTTGACAGGTCATGGACCATAGCACCGTGACAGTAATTCTATACAATCATAAATAAATAAAATTATACGATCGGCTTTGTTGCGTAAATCACGTTTGTATATGATTTTCTTATATAAAACATATTCTTCTCATAGATATAATAATAATATAGGTACTATTATACAGACTTTAAGAAACGAAGAAATAATAAAATGGAAAAAGGATACGAAACTACGAAAATGGTTGAATTTTATACAGTCAAAAATTATTAAATACTAACGGCTTAGCCTGCTTATATTATATTGCATTACATGCATTTATTACAAACTTTTATTAATTATCAATTCAACATGCAATGCCTCCAGAATTCGACGAAAACTGGGGAATGGAGTGTCTTAACACTAGGTGGTTTCCTCTGCCTACCCTGCTATATGCTGGATATAGCGTGAAGCTGCTATAATATTAGATTTTTTATTAATTAATCATTTTTCTACTTTCTTTGAAAAATATCCAATAAATAAACATACAAATAACTATAACATAGACAGTAAATGTTGTGGATATATTATTTTCCCGCACAGGTTAAAGATGACAGGTTAAACCTTCGACCTGGGTTACTCCAGAAGAGTGCCATTTCTCATGACGTACTCAATACTCAATTCTTAAGTTCTTGTGTGAGACGAAATGTTATTTACATAATAGATCACAGTAGATTTTTATAACCAATCTATCTTATTTTAAATAAAGTATTATAGTAAATTCAATAAATATTATTACAGGTTACTCAATATCAGTTACTCAATACAAACATGGTTGACTTTGTCAAAGACTAAATTTTAGATGACTATAGACAAAAAACAATAATAAATAATATTGACTGTTTAACAAATAATGTTAATTCTATCAGAGATTTGATTATGAGTTAATAAAATAGTCAACCACGTATTTTATATGTTTAGATTTAGAAGATAAACATAATTTAAGATGTGCCAACATGGTCTTAAAAGGTTATTTTATGAATTCATAATGTCTGTACATTCCCAATAGCAAATTATTTTCGACATTATCGCAGTTAATAGTCAAAACATATCATTCTCTGTTTTTACGACTTTAACACTTACATAAAACTATGTATCTATAAGTTTCTTCATCGAAACCATCTGGCGATTATCACAGAGGACCTCTTAAGATGGCTATAAAACAGCTATTTCTGAGAAATTAAAAGACCTTGTCTCAATATATTGTATCGAAATAGTGACATGTGCTATGTACTGCCTGTAACTTTAGACGTAAATTTAATTTTAATGGAACCGTAAAATGTGACGTATGTTTTTTATTTCATTTGTAGTTGATAAAGCATTAATTATGAAATAAATTTATTAAATGTTTATATGTTTATATGATTGTTTATGTGTTAGTTCAATAAATTGAAGTTTTATATCCTTGTTTAATATATTAGTTATGCTTTTCCATACTGTCTAAGTAACATGGTTGACGTTGGTTGTTTTCTCTGTAATATAACAATAAGAAAACGATTAAAAAAGATACAGGTAAAAATTGTATTTTTTTTTAAATAAAATTCTAATAGAATTGAACCTATGGACTAATTTAGTAGTTTTATACTGCTACAACCCTGGTGTTGTGTGCTCAAGTTTTCAATTTTATTTATACAAATAGTACCGTCGGGAAAAAAAAGACACCGACGTCATTTTTTGGAAGATCACAATATTCATTTAATATATTTCTATTTTTAAAAGAACGTTACAGTCCAGTCAAGTTGAGGCCAGTCGTGGCGCAGAGGCACAAAGTGCGATTGTAAAAACGACTGGTTGTGGGTCCGATCCCCACTTGAGGAAATGAAATATTTATTTACGGTTATATTGTCATTTCATCGCTCTGGTGTCGAGGCAATGCGCGGCGTTGAGTTCCGTCACTCAACACGCAATATCTCCAGAACTCGCCGGAAAGTGGGGAACGGTGTGTCTTAACATTAGATTCCCTCTGCCTACCCTGCTACGTGCAGGATACAGCGTGAAGTTGATTTAATTTTAATTTACAAGAACGTTAAAACATGCCAGTAATTAGGTTAGCAAATACAGACGCCGCGGCGGGCACACGTGGGGCACGTTAGTGTGAATGAACAGTATTGGTGCCAAAGGAGCAATCAAAGAGGCGAGAGTACCGTCACTACTTTTTACAGCTCCGCGGTTTATTTTCGGGCACTTTGTTAATGACTGCCACGCGTATTAAATAACGGTGATTGACGCCAAAATGACGTTAGGTGCTTAGAGGTGGCCTTATGTATAACTATTTTTCATAAATAAAATATTATAAAACCTTGGTTTCGTATATAAATAGGCATATCTTTTTCTGTAAATTAAAAGTTTAAAATATATGGCAAGTCCATTTAATTTAATATGAAATTTACAATAAAGCTTATTATTGTTTTCTTTTAACGGCTTGCTTTATAACCATATACCAAACAATGGAACCTAGTTATAAATCACTTCTATTAAATGCTATTTTCTGATAGAAGCCATGATAAAACTTTACACTTTTTAAACTTTAATAAATTAATATTTTAATAACATTTAATTTCATCATTTTATTACAAATACGTTATATACATATTTTTCTTAAAAAATGTTCTATCTTAAATAGTATTATAAGTTTCTAATATATAGTATGTCACTTAAAATTAAATTCCAAGTCTCAAACAACAATCACTTCGGAGACATCAACATAATGACATTAAGCTAGATCGTGACAGGTGCCAGGACAAATATCTTGCTGTACTTGTACCGTTAAAAATGATTTATCCCAAGAAACTCTTATGACGTAATGCCATTTTTTTTTGTAGTTTCACGCACTATCCCGCACACAACAGGGCATATAGAGGGAACCTAGTGTTAAAACACTCCGTTCCTCATTTTCCGCCAAATTCTAAAGGCACCAGGCAGTGTGTTGAATTGCGGAAACGCCGCGCTTTGTCTCCACACCAGAATGAATAAATAGTAAATTTAAATAAATGCTCCATTTCCTCGAATGGGGATCGAACCTACAACCAGTCGCGTTTCCAGTCAGGCACTTGTGCCCCTGCACCACGATTGGCCTCTAATGTAATACCAATTAAAAATCATATTATTTGTATTTGTAAAGCTCAACATTATATGGATTATGTATGTGTGACACATAAATAAATAAATTATAATAAATATTAGCTGACACACCTAAGTTGGTCAATTACTGATATTATCAACTGCTTTATTTACATATAAACAGTATTGATAAGCGAATTCATTATCACTTACTTGTTTGCAACTATATGAACTTAAAGGTATAGAAATAATAATATAAATAAAAATCTACTAACTGAACTAAGAAGTCGTCGTGGCACAAGGGTGTAATTGTAACGCGACGTTTGTGGGTTCGATCCCCATCCGAGGAAATTATTTAATTATTCTTCATTAATAATTTGTTTTTTTTTGCTGTGACACCAAAGCAAAGCCCAGCGTTGAATTTCTCCAATCACAACCTCATAAAATTCGGCAGAAGGTGGGGAACAGAGTATCTTAACACTATATTATTTCTGCATACACTATTGTGTACGGGATACTACAGCGTGAAGCATATTTTTTACTAAACTAAACTAAAACTCCTTTCCAAGACATTTTCATTAGAGACAACCAAATGCATACGTGTATACTCAGTTTAAAATTAACAGTAACCACTTGTATCGCCAACGGCAACTATCGGTAACGCACGTCGTGACCAATCTGTACATTCCTGAACTACTAAACAATAGAACAACTTGTTTGGGGTAAAACATGCTTTATTACAATAGCATAAAGTCCAAATTAAGTATAAATTGTGTACCAGCGTGACAGATCATAGGACAATTATGTTAGATTTAAACCATCAACGATCGCTATATAGATTTGAAATACACCTGCATTCATATAGTACAAGTATTAGCTTGCAATCAATAGCGGTCAATAGTTCATACTGTAAACAGATGTTTTGATCGACTAAGAAGTAGCAAAGTACTAAATCTGACATAGTTTAGGCCTATAAAGAAGCAGCTCGTCTGAACTGTTTACTTATATATAAGATAATATACAAATAAATTTTAGATGAGTTCCGCCACTTAATACGAAAAACTCCTAGAAATCGGCGGAAAGTGGGAAACGTAGTGTCTCAACACTGATTTTACTAGGTTCTCTATGTAATACAGCACGAAGCTAATAAAAACCAACTAAAACAAATGTTTTTACTGTTTACTTTTTTAATATTATTTTATTATTATTAATATAGACTAAACAGTCATATGCGATTCTCGCCGAGCGCTTCATCCAAAATGCGGTAGGTGATGCCATAAATTGAAATAAACCACCACATAAATTTAAATCTGTTTTCTTTTCAAAACGTTTGTGTATCCACAACCATAACTTTGCAGAAGATCCAATCTGAGAAATCAAAACAGTCTGAGTAAGTGCATTGCATATGCGGAGATAAGAATAACTGAAAAAACAAAGAGCTTTTAAGTCGCTCCTTCAAACAATCATTTCATTAAGATATAGAATGAAATGTTTACAGAAATAATATGTATAATGTTCGTTTATTATTATTATTTTTTTTATCAGTTTCACCCTGTTTCCCGTACACAGCAGGGTAGGCAGAAGGAACCTAGTGTTAAGACACTCCGTTCCCACTTTCCGCCGATTTTTTTTTGCTTTGCCTCGACACCAAAGCGAAGAAATGAAAATATAAATGTAAATAAATATTTTATTTCCTTGAGTAGAGATCGAACCCACAACCAGTCGATTTTACAGTCACACTTTGTGCCCCTGCGCCACGACTGGCCTCAGTTACATTCTTAGTTATTATTAATGCGAAATCGTCATTGATAAGAATGTCTTGTGATATAACGATGAAAAGAGAAGGGTTCTATTAATAAAAAAAGTATTTTAATATTTTTAAAGATAATTTTTAAAGAGAATTCCACAATTAGGAAAAAAAAATATTGTTTAAGAAAACATAAAAGAAATAATGCTAATAACATAGAATCCAAGAGGCGCAGGCTTATATCTCCTACGTTCAATTTTTTTTTCTTATAAAGTAAAAAAAAAAAGTTTTGTTTACTTTTTTGATAACCAATCATAACTGCGTTACTCCAGTGTAAGAATATTAATTGAAAAAAATATACAAAGAGGGTGTACGATCAATGTTGCCTTTGTATATTATTAAGGTACAGAACTACTAATTTAGTACAAACTATGAATCTCTATTGAAATATTATGCCAACGTTACACTGTTGTGATAATTTTACCTCGTACATCCGGTGCCTAATAACATAATATTACGCGAACACGTTATCTCACCGTAATATATGAAATATTATTCTGATTGTGATGGTTAATGACATTTTACTCCAACCTTTATTATTAAAACATCTAGGTTATGACCTATCGTCTCTAATTCAACTCTATTAATTTGAAAACGTTTTTCGAAATTAGGTAATGCTAAAGTTTTTTTCAGCTTCACGCTGTATCCCGCATGTAGCAGGGTAAGCAGAGGGAATCTAGAGTAAGACACTCCGCTCCTCACTTTCCGCGGAATTCTGGGGGCGTGATTCTGCTTGTTGATTGGTGGCTAATATTAAATATTTCATTTCCTCGATAAGAATCGAACCCACATTTACAGTCACATGCTTTTGCCCCTGCGCCACGACTGGCCTCAAATTATAATATAACCAATATTAAGATTATAAAATCTATGCGAAGATTTAAAACTGATTTGTTTTACGCTTATATTATGCAGCCACAGTGCAGTGAGTGTAACGTATATTCAGCTACAAAATAGTACCGGCTTGTGCAACTGCAATTGATGTTTATCGATTAGATGCACCGACAGCGAGGGCGTTCCCGCCTAAGAAGTCATTATTCATGTTCTTGTACAATATATATGTAGATAATACGAATAAGTTGTTTTTGTTAAATTAAACAGACATTTAATTATAGACGCAACCGTTTGGGTGGTTTCTGGTTGTGTTCAAAATGATGGTTGTTTGGTTGTCGGTTTAATTTTTACTTAATAACCTTTAAATTTTCATTTCCCTGCTGGCTAAATAAAATAAGGCATTGCGTTGTACCGTGAAAATGACTTGTAACATTCTTAAATACAGATCTAAATTCTCATTATTTTTACAAATTAAAAACTGGATACACTAACAAATTTATTTTGCGGAAACTTGAGGTTATAAATTATACGTACGTTGTTTCCTCAATAGTCCATAGCTTGTGCTTCTGAAGTATAACAGGAATAACACGCAACTACTACCAACAAACTGCATCACTGTAACTCAGATTGAATTATGAACGGCTAGGAAGCATTTAGAATGTCTAACCTACATTCTGTTGCGACCAGTGTGTTAATTGGTACGAGCACTCAGCGTTGACCGTGGTGACCCCTTTGCAGGAATATAATTTATTACAATATCAAAGAAAATCATCTTAATATCATTTTTTTAATAATCTTAGTAGATCCAATTCTTTTTTCAGAATTTATCTAAATCTAAAGCAGCTTCACGCTGTATCCCGCGCAGGGCAGGGTAGGCAGAGGGAACCTAGTGTTAAGACACTCCGGTTCCCCACTTTCTGCCGAATTCTGGAGGCATTACATGTTGAGTGGCTGAACTCAACGCCGCGCTTAACCTCGACACCAGAGCGAAGAAATGGAAATATAAATTTAAGTAAATATTTCATCTCCTCGAGTGGGGATCGAACCCACAACCAGTCGGTTTTACAGTCACACCTCGTGCCGCTGCGCCACGACCGGCCTCAATTTATTTATTTACTTTTTATCTAAATCTAAACTTTTCAAAGCTTAGATTTAGATAAATTTGGTCAGACAATTTTCTTGTATGATCTGGGGTAAAATATTTATAATAATCAAGCAATAGATACTGTAAATGTTCTTGTATGTTGAACATTGTTCATTTTTGAAAATACTGTAATCACTTTTGTCATGAAAATATTAACGACTAGTGGGAAAACGAATGTGGGCACTAAGCCAACTAGTGCGACGCTATTTCAACATGGCGGTGCGTCCGGCCGAGCTTCGTTCGCACTTGGGAAAAATAAAATCGCATTATTATTGAAGGCTGACCGAACGCTGAAGAAATCCAAGCAATAACATGCGTTTTAAATGTGTACGTACATTAAACATTTTGGATGCCTGTGATATTTTAAAAGCGAACGAGAATGATTCTCGAAGAATTATAAAGCTTTCAATGTAATTTAAGTTGGACTCCTAAAATTTGATGATTTAATGTAAATATCATTGAAATAAATAGTAGAAGACTATGAATGTTAAAGTAAATAAACTTTATTTTGAGTAATATTATAAAAAATGTAGTTTTCCAGCCGTAGACGAAATAGCTGGACTGAGACGAAACACAACGATACATAGTTTTAGACGAAACACCGAAATCTATTGTTCAGTCGTCTCCGCGTCTCATATTTCTTCCTAAAGTCACATAAGAATCGTATTTCTTTATGGATTAATTTACATATTGTATAAACAATTTTGACAATGATATTATTTCGACTTTTATTTTGGCATCAGCTAATCTCTGTGTTCACTAAAATAATTAAAATGGACACGTAAGACAAATGTGTAGGTAAAATTTCATGCATCATTTATTAAAACGAAATTAGTTTTTATTCAAGCGATATAAGCTCGTCTGAGAGTATAAAAGAAAATAGTTGTTATGATTTACTGTAATATTTTACTTGGCGCTATTCCAATCATTTCATTTCTTACTTTGTACATAGAATGATTCCCGTTCAAGGTACATGCGATAGAGCTATAAAATGTTGTTAGAATTTTAGGAAATTGCATTGTGGTGAAATTTCCAGATTTTAGCTTACGCATTGTTATATTATCTTTATCAGCTTCACGCTGTATCCCGCACATAGCAGGGTAGGCAGAGGGAACCTAGTGTTAAGACACTCCGTTCCCCACTTTCTGCCGAATTCTGGAGGCATTGCGTGTTGAGTGGCAGAACTCAACGCCGCGCTTAACCTCGACACCAGAGCGAAGAAATGGAAATATAAATTTAAGTAAATATTTCATCTCCTCGAGTGGGGATCGAACCCACAACCAGTCGGTTTCACAGTCACACCTCGTGCCACTGCGCCACCACTGGCTCTCCTAGCTTACGCCTTGTGTTTGTTGTAAATCATATTTACATATTATATCCTTCTTTATTACTCCGAAATTGGTATCAAATTCACACAAACACATTAAACAATATTATTATATTGGAACTCTTAAAGTACTTGGTTGTACGAAGTTTAAATTAAACTTGTTTTGAATTATTATTATAATATAAACCATATTTAAAACTAATAATATATTATTTATTTTACAGTTCAACTTCGTGGGACGAATTTTAGGACCGAGAGGTATGACTGCAAAGCAGTTGGAACAGGAAACAGGATGCAAAATTATGGTCAGGGGCAAAGGGTCAATGAGAGACAAGAAAAAGGTAAATTTTGTATGTTTTGTCGTTATTAGACGATTGGAATAATTATAGATTGAGCTTTTTGTTATTTGTTTCATGCAGCTCTTCGTGGAAAATAAATCAGGTTTACTTTATATAATACTCTTTCTAAGACAGTTCTTAAGAATCATGCGTCAACAAATTCCATGCAAACTACATCCTTGTGTAAATGAAAAGAATTTGTAAAACTTAAATAATATAATATCTTATTTTATAAATAAATCTAAATTTTGCCTTTAATTTTCGTAAGTATTTCACGTTTACGAGCGTTTTCTAGACTGTAGACATTCTTGGCACTGGTCTTCCTTTTTCTATCCCAATAGTTGTTCATATAAATTGGGATAAAGCTTCTTCTAAATATTACATGTCCAGTGATTTATTGCTTGGGTATATTCCAGGAGGATGCAAACAGGGGTAAGCCAAATTGGGAGCATCTGGCTGACGACTTGCATGTACTGCTCACAGTAGAAGATACAGAAAACCGAGCAAAGATAAAGCTCGCTAGGGCTGTCGAGGAAGTTAAACGTTTGCTCGTGCCCGTAAGTTTCAAATTTGAATATTCATGCCTTTCCCGTATTTTTAAGATAGACAGACCTCACCAGACCATTCGCACCTGTTAAGCAACTTTGCGTGCTGAGTGGAGGAATAATAAATAAAAAATAATAGGTAAACTCTATGTCTTCACAAACCATAAAAAATGATGACAGTCAGTCAGAAACATCACAACTGCGCCACTATGGTCTAGTTTATTATTAAACTTTTGGCAATGTTTGACGATTGAATTTAAGAAAATATTTGATTATTTTATACACAATGTATGGTTTTGATTATAAAATATTTGGTAAACAACAAAAAACGATTGTAAATTAGTATGTTATTTGTTTTTAGCACTTACATAAGAAGGATCTAGACATAACATACAAAAGCATATATATTAGTTTGAAAAATCTTTGATCTGAGAAACTTATGTCATGAAATATTTCAGTAATATTTTTAAACAAGATTCACGAATATATCATAGAGAAAAGAATACAAATTATAAGCAATCAGGTCAACAATTAAATAATTTACCGACACAAACATTCTTTAGATAGAACTGTTTAATCGTTTAAATTATAACCGCAATTTGTTATTTAGAACTAAATGTGTTTCTTTTATCTCTGTGATATATAAATAAACCAAAGTATATATATAATTGGATAGGTTTATATAATGACTATATAATTCCGAAATCTGGAATTAAATAATAAATATAGTGTCTGAACACTAAATTCTCTCTACGTACCGTGTAAAGGGCGGGCGATTAGAAGAAAGAAACATACTCATTAAAATTCTAAATGTATATACTTGTTTGTTGCCTTTATTAATTGAGAATTTATTTACTTACTTTCACTTGTTCACCCAATACCTTAAAAATTCGGCAGAAAAGCGGAACGGAGTGTCTTATCACGAGGAGTAGACAGAACTCTGTCTACTCTGCTGAGTGTGGGATACATATTTTACTAACAACTGAAATGATTTTCCGTCTATACAGCAAGCAGACGGTGAAGACGAACTGAAGAAGCGTCAACTTATGGAACTCGCCATTATAAACGGCACCTATCGCGACTCAAGCACGAAAGCCGTCGTGCCCGTCAACGGTCAGTGCCTAATAAGTATGGTCGCATTCATGTTTTGTCACTAACACTAACATAAAATTAAGTCATAATATTCTACAGATTATAATGAAAAAAGATCTTAGAAGTAACCAATTTATCTTTCCTCTTCATATTTATAAATATGTCGATTCCTATAAAAACAAATGGAACATTTTAAACATTTTCTTATACGTTTTAATTTATAAAACAACACCGTACACGTTTTGTTTATTATCTTCTAACGAAATTCATATTTTGCTAGTTTTGCATTTGTGTGGAACCTTTTTAATGAGTAATGGGGTCTTGTCTGTCTATTATATTAAATACTAGAACATTATAATTCTTCTTTAAATATGTTTATAATGTTGAAAAATAGTCCATATTTCTCTATTTAATCATTATTTTTTAATGGGAATAGAGTTACTACATTACTATGCTATGTGGGATATAGCGTGAAGATGGAATAATAATTAAAAAAAAAACTATTTTTAAAATAACTAATTTATCATTTTTTTGTATGATTCTTACTGGGATGCAGGTATTTTTTAATATTTTAATGAAATTGAAATCAATATCTATTGTATGTAATGTATCTTTGTCCACATAATCGTGTCTCTCACACCTTCGAATTATTTCATGTGTTTGTTATTTAACGGTCATTTCTGTCTTTTGTCCGCAAACATGAGTCATCTAACATAAGATGACTAACTTAATTGATTTGTGGCATGCTACGGTTGTTAACTATTAACATGGGTGACTTCATTGCGACCAACGCCATAATATTTCATTTTAATTTTGAATACTGGGAATTCATTTAATTTTTTTTGTGTTAAGTAAAATTTACATTTTGGAAATATCTCCTTAATCTTTCTCTCCATTAAATAAAACACCATAGAAATGTCTATATTAAATTGAAAATATCACGAAATTTCATCTGAATCAGTCCAATCAAATTATTAGTACGCCCCATCAATATGCTATTTGAACTTGCTATATAACATACAGATTTTAAAATCCAATCAAAACGTAATCTGGGAAAGGCTAGTATGATAATATAACCATTGATAATAAAGGTGACTCCACAGCGGACGAAGAGTGGCGTCGCGTTGCGGCTGAGACCCAGCGACTGTTGGCACCAACTGCAGGCGTTACCGGTGTTGGGAGTGTCTTACGTACTTCCGCGCCTTTGGGAGCTCCCTTGATTCTATCCCCTCGTATACAAGCGAGTGGGGCACAAGCTGGGCTAATTAATGGTAATGGAGCTGCTGCAGGATTGATGTCTCCAGGGGAACCAGCACATCAACTGATATATTCTCCATACGCTGAATATGCCAACTACGCTGCGCTGGCAAACCCACTGTTGACTGCTGAGTACGCGGCTGCTGACCATACGGGTGGGTTATTCGCCCGTTGATTTTATAGTATTTGATAACATCTTTATTTCAGGTAGCGATAGCCAAAAAAAAATTTTATGTATAAATATATATATTTTTTAAAGAAAAATATTTATTTAATAAGTATTAGTAAAATCTATTTTTTTCAATGGTATATAAATATATAGTAGAAGTAAATTAATTTATTGAAGAAATATATAATTAATTTGTTTGTCATACTTTTTAATAAATGATTTTCTTGGCTTTTACTTTTATCAATATCTACATTATTTGTTATGTCTTATTTAAATTAACAAATTGAAAATAGATGTTATCAAATATTGATATAAACTAACGCTAAAAGGTATCGGGTTTTTGCATACGAAACGTCCAGTAGACTCGAATGTAGTCAATATCGTTTTAGTTAGGTTAATATTAGAGAAATTTCAATATGAGATTTAATTTTTTGTTATCGTAGGTCGACTAACCGCACGTTTTTCAGTTTCTTTGATAAAGTTGATTCAGTTTTTAAAGCATGCTTAGTGTTTTATACAGAATTTGGCTTTTCTTGCCTTTAACCTCTACTTACAATGTTACCCCATTAAATATATACCAGAATACTCTTATTATTAGAAACTTAGCTGAAATAAAAATTAGTTACGGGCTTCATATAAAATAGGGTACGTGTTGCTTAAATATGATATATCTACTGCTTATTAAAAATCACTGCGTTATTTTGACACATCGTCAATAGTTGAGATAAATTTAAGGAAAAAATATAATTAAAGATTATTAGTAATATGCCTTCAGCATTCAAGAAAAAAATATATTGATTAATTAATGAGATAAAGTATATAATACCTTTTAGACCAATTAGAAAAAAAAAGAAAACGTCAAACAGTATATTTAAAACAACAATGTACCTTATTACATCGACATATTTGAATAAACTAACAGACTAATCAAAATGTATAACAAGTTTAAACTGTTTTTTAAATTTTTTAATGGGGTTGCAGCGTCGAGATATCTACTCGCTGGCTTTTGACATTGGCCACAATTGCCGACCGCAATAAGATACGACAGTTCAACTTCATCGTTTCGGCCATCGCATCATTATTAGAAGCTGTCAAATACCTTACTTCTCTTATTACAGACCCGTAATACATCACAGATAAATAATATATCACAGACAACGAGCAAAAAGGTGTATTTAATATTTATGAAGAATAATTATGTTTTAAGATTTTTAAAATAACGAAAAAAGATATAAAAATGGCATTCTTTATTAAATACACCTTTCTGTCTTTGAAACGCTAAGTCTGTTTTTGAAGGTTGTTTAGACACGGACCCTTACCGTCCTTGACAATTTGTCTTTAATGAACACTAAAGTCATAGGAGCCATTAACAACGTAGATTAAGTTTAAATTAAGGTCGATTTAGCTTAGTTACTTGCGTATTGTACCTACGTTATGTTTTTAATTTTAAATCAATTTTGTTTTCTTTAGCGTTTTGTACAGTCAAACGAGAGTATATTTTATTTCTGAACAATCAAAGAATAATATTTTTATTTATTATACAGATATATAAATTATTTACATAAATTAATATAAAGAAAATACCTATTTATTTAATCTACTTTTTCGTATGAAACATCTAAAGGCAGTGATTTCGAAAAAAAACTGTTATTGTAGTTTTACATTATCGAAACTGCCACTAGAGCTCTTTAAGTTACCGACTCTACATACAAAGATATACATTTAATTATATTTATTATACATATTTTAATTTCACTAGTTGCACACAATTTCAAATCATTCACTATAGTTTTTGTGATAACCCTCGCTTGTAATATAACTAATCTATTAACAAGATGTACTCTTTGAACTTTAACTTTTTATGTTGGATAGACTCATGCATGACATGTGACTTCAAAACTTATTAGTTTTTCCGAATGTGATTAACATTTTTTTTAAATTAACTATCAAAATCTCTGAATGGCGATAAAATGAATAAATGATTCAGTGATTACAAGCAAAAGGGACCAAATACAAATTGAATTATATTACAAACAACACAATCGTAATATTTTAATTATTAACAAAACTGACAACTATAATATTTAATTCTATAAACAAACATTTTAGATTGATGAACAAGGCGATTTAAAATTCTCATTTTATAATAATAAAGCAACATTTGTAAAATGGCAAAATGAATGTTATATTATTATAACTATGTCGTATTTTATTAAATTATTAGCCATATTATTATACATATTTATAAACATACCATAGTTTTAAGTATAATTTTTATCTTTTAAAGATTTTTTAGCTAGTTTAGAAATGAGTGAGCTTTATGAAAAATATATAAAACGACCGTATTTATGTGTATAGGTTATTCATTTTATTCGCAGTTTATGTTGTCGAGTCAGATTATTTAAAATATGTTTAAGCCATCTTTCACCTGTACCTTGATCGGGTAAGATCCCCTGAGATTTTTGTTTTACTTTTCCAAAGCAATAATATATATTATAGATAAAATATAGACGTAGATAAGCATAATACAATTTAGTAGAACTGCCAAAAGTGAAACTTCTTTAATGAATTGTGACGTTGGCAGTATTGTAAAACTGCAGTTTAAAAATATTTATTATATAAGCATGAGTTAATGAGATTAAATTTCTTTTCAGCACATAGTTTTGTATCGACTCCCCGGACTTTATAGAAATGTTAAATGTACTTTGGCAATATTTTAGATTTTAATGTCATTCCAATAATAAGAACCTTACTGTTTTGGAAACATCGGAGTTTTGGTTTGGTGACCACATATTATTGGAGGCTGACTTTTCAGATTTACAAATAAAAATATTTAAAATCAAAAAAATATAAGACTTACGAATTAAAATACAAAATTACACAATTATTTTTATTTAAAAAAAAATGTGAAGAATCAGCCAAAACATAATATTGGGTCCAGACACAGATAATCAATGTGGTATGCCGCTAGGTATGGTGCGGAGGGCGAGTCGGCTGACGCAGGTGAGGGAGCACCCTTACCAGCGCACTGCCTTACCAGCGCCTTAATTCCCGCCAAAACGCTCTCACGCCGCCATTTTGTCCAAGGTGAGATGCGCGTGCACGCCCTTTCATGAATATGCTTGTTACAAACAAACAGATTATATCGTATTTTCTAATACACAATTTTATAAGCATAATATTTTAAAAGTAGTACTATAATATTTTTTTCCAATATTACGATTTAAACTGTCGGTATTAGTAAAACGAACAATTGTCGTAAAATTGAATCTCATCAAACAAAACTAGCTACAGTTGTTCGTTCTACAACCTTAAAAAAAACGTAGCAATCATATTCGTTTGTAAGAATGCGTGAATGAGTGCTTATTCGTCTCTCTGTGTCCTTTTCTATGTACTTATTAGTTATGTTTTCGAATGTTATAAGGAAGTGTGCCCATCACTACTTCGTACCGGATCTGAAGTGACACTGCATAATTTTTAACTGTGATTTTTTTCTTTTTTTTTTTTTATAGATTTTTAAACCTGTTACATGTTGTGATGCGAGGCATTATGACGGTTTTATATTTTATAATATTTTCAATTTAGATAGTGTTACCAAATTGTTCATTTCTATAAATGCTTCAGTTATTTATCACAACATGTTCTAAGAGTCTCGTAAGCCTTATCTATACGAACAATTTTTAAAGTATTGTTTAGTGTGAAAGGAAAGGAGGATTGAAATGATAACTTTAAACTAGATACCTCGTTATAATATTATGTACCTTTATTATAATTTAGCGGTTCCCGTTGTTGCGACATCGCCCCTGCTGGTGCTAGATTCGGGTTGTGAGATCCTTCTTTCCTAATTTTCGCCCAGTATTAGTCAAAGGGAAGTGCATTTTCAGAATTTGTGCCATCGCTCCAGTATTAATCAAAATGCCCCACTCTTTGACTTAACAATTTATTCATCACAAGATTTTTAGTCAATATAAGGTTTTTTTATATGAAATTTTTAAGCTAGTTGATTCTATTTTGCCTTAGGTATTATTATATTCACTTTCTTATTTGAAAGTTTTTTATCGTTAAGATTTTTTGCACTTGTGTCCTTGTGGATTTTAAAGGCATTCAGATGCCGATTACGTATTTTTCACGCTTTATATGAATTTTGAATCTGAACGCTATCCATAATATTATGAAGATTATTATGTAAAATGATGTTTGTGTAAAATATTGTTTCGATTGTTGAATGTAAATATTAAATGCATTTTCAGAAGATATACCTACATACAATAAATTGTCTGAAATTTTCAATAGGCGTTTTTTATTTATTAGCTGGAATAGGTCCGCGTATTGGGTAATATATATAATAATAAGATTTTGTATTGAAATGAGCAAAACAAAAAGTTGATAAAGTTGATGACGTGACGTCATTCTGGACAAGTGTAGCCTCACACGACTAACCTGCAACTCCACAAGGCCAAGTCCCCGAATATTGACATAATATTTACGATGTGCACTGTCATAACTGCTACTGTCACTACAGATTTATTAGTAACTATATATTTATATTATATGAGTCACTAACATGCAAATATGTAAAACATTGTCGATACGTACCTACCACAGATTATTAACAACTTAAAAACGAATGCTGCCATATAAAATATATAATATATAATTGAATTATTGCAATGTGTTGAATAACTTACATACTTGCATTGGGGTGCTATGGTTTATACATAAGTGATAAATTTATTACCTATGCTTGTTTGTTTGGGCAGTGTCTGAAGCGCCGCGCTCCCGCCTACAGTGCTTCAGGCACTGCTCTATGGGAACTATTGGGCATTTAATCCTATATAGTAGATTATCATTATCATACTAAATTATTTTAACATTTTCAAACCATTAACTAAGTAAACTAATTTAAGTATACGTTGTATAATTTATTAACAGGACCATAGCAAAAATCTAATGTCGCGGCACGAATGCCTGATAGCCTCCCTCGATATTATTTTAATTAATTTTACATATATATATTTTTTATTTGAATCCGTACACTATAGACATCGATCCGAGATCCAGTTTGATCGCTTTTATTAGCTGCATGTCGTGCCGGTCCCCATACATGGTTTCATAAAAGTTAATTTTTTACTTTCCCTTTTGAATTTTTGATTCGTGATTTAAACTGTTTTCGTACCCGTCGAACAAAGTCTTGATTTAAAATCGTAATATATTTATTTGTTATATGTTATTAAATATTGTTTAATTATTAGAATGTTGACTTTATTCAACGAACGTACGGTAATATCTAACACTTCAGAACGCGGCGCGAGCAGCGTAAAGGCGTTGAAGCGTTCGATCTCGCGATTGAGGCTACGTGTAGTCGGACCATGACATTTTGATACTAACATTCTGTTTTTCTCTCTTCTTGATAACTCGGCTAGGTGAGTGCTAGTGGCGTCGAAGCACTAATTGAAGAAGCGGTGCCCGCCTCGGACCCTATGTCGCCGTAACATATTCATCGGAACATCGTCTACCATGTAGCTATATTGGGCCTTTCACGATAACATGTAATATGTATTTTAATAGTCTAACTATTAACATTATATGCCTGTTATGTTTATAACAATATGAACTCTATTAACATTTTTTTTGGCACACGCCATCGACTATATTTACTGTATTGTAACTTTGTACTGTTGTCGCTTGACCGTGTTGTTGTTGGAGCACGAGTGTTGCTAGGTTACCCTACCTACCGCGGCGCTAAATTTAAAAAAATATATTTAGCTTTTAATTATTTATTAGCTCTAGATTATTATCTCGAAATATAGTTTTTTTTTATAAAATCAAATTTGGCGCCGTTAAATTTTATATTGCTAGTTAAAAAAAAACAAGTTTACAAATTTAAATCAAGAACTTATTATATATGTAGTGAGCGACGAGTTGGAGCTCTTATAATTTTTGCTCTTTGGATGCATGTTATTTATATAATTTTATTTTTACATAAAGTAAAAAAATATTTCTTAAGTATAGTACAAATTACATAAATGTTTTAAATCTGGAGACATGAAGCTATCGTCACTCCACAAAGCAAATGAGGCAGGATAGCGGTAACGCAGGTGTAAGTATCGGGACTCTTATTGTTTGCAAAATTATATAAAAACACTGTATTGGACTGATATTCAAATTATAGTCTAATATGTTATATTTCATTTACTTATTGACTCATATATGTATGTAGTTTGGCAATACATTTAAACTTAAAACCAAAGAATAATATAAAATCGTTATCATAACAATTTTTGAAAGCGCTTTTATTGAACAAAATTTTATGATGTCTTCCTTCCAGAGTAAAACAGTTGATGAGTAAATGAATCAATATTTTTTTCGTGTTACATTTTTTTTTAAAATATTTTACAATATGTAGTGCTTAATATTTATATATATAACAAATAATATTTCTATTATGCACCGTAAGTGCCTTATTCGTACAATGTTTTCATTTTTGTGGTTCTATAAATCTGTTACATTGATTATTCTATATAATAATAAAGTTAGAAGAGATTAAATTATTGTTAACTATGCTAATGTTAATGTTTATATTACTTTTTTTAAATATTAATTTCAGCTTTGAGGGCTAATATTTCGCTTGTAAACGTATTTACATAAATATATAACATAAATATCTTTTTTATTTTTGCAATTTTTTACTGTTTCATATTTTCAATTATATAATAACTTTAATATGAATATTTAGATAAATTGTTATAATTATTTAGTTATTCTATGTATAGTTTATAATTTACTAACAGATCAAACTCATCAGTTTCGCTATAAGGCGTTTTATATTAGCCCTCGTTTTTTTATATGTAATTGTAATTTTGAATAGTTTTGAAATGGATATTTTATAGTTGTAAGTGTCTTCGTTGCAATCTCCCGCGAGAATCTCTAGTGAAATAATGAACAGATCATATATTTTTTCACATTTTTTAACAATGTTGTATCTATCTATTGTGCCTAAACTCGAAATTTTAAAGTTGCGAAAAATATTTTTCATATTTTTTTCATAGTTAATTGTTATGTATATAGCTAACTTAGATTTTTTAAAGCAATAATTTACTATGTTTCAATAATACTTATACTATATTAAATCTAGTGCAATAGAAGTTATAACAAATCTATATTTTATAGAGAATTCTCAACTATTTTCGATCGTATTCGAGTTTAAGATCTGATGTTGAGATTAACGATATATTATAAAGAAAAAAAAATATAATCATGTTACTTTGGAAACGAAAATGTATGATAATACATTATTTTATTTAGAAATAAGCGTAAATATATCTTCGTGTAGTTTTGTTTAACAATTTCATTCATTTTGGTTAATTCTATAAAAACAAAAAGAAAATAAAAATATGGATATCTCACGTAAACTCAGAATATTTTGCCTTTTTTTCAATAAGATTTATTGATCATTGAAGTTGTTAACACACTCCGTCCATGATTGCTTCATTATATAAGTACTTAATGTGTTGGTCTCTCGCTACAGACAACCGAAATATCATATAATTTTATTTCTGTGTTAACTTTTCAATTTTATTCACAGATTATATAAAGTTTGCAAAGAATTCTAATAGCCACATAATAAAAGTTGCAAAATTAAATATTATAAGTATTCATTTACTTTTGTTTATGAAATTTTGATATTTGGAGAAAAATATTTTTGAACTGTTTTTATGGTTTTTCTTTTATATTATTTAAAATCTAATTGTTAATTCGATCTGTAAAAAATAGGTCTGTATATTATTTATATTGAAATGATTTATTTTTCATGCAACCTTCATAGTGTGGTGCTTCAAGCAAACTTACTTATTCTATGTCCAAATAATGAAGTAAAAATTTTATTTTTCAGCTGTGGCATACTTTTGTACAAAAATAGCATTTAAAAAAGATGCCATAATGAATGAATTCAACACAAGATCTTTATAATATAGTAGTATCAATAGTATTGTGATTTAAATATAATAACGTACAAAATTTTTTTGAAGGTCTGTTTAAAATAGTTATTTATAATGTTTCTTATAAATGTATTGTTTGTAGAAACATTTGTGTGCCATCATCTGACGGACTTTCGTTTTTTTTTTTTTATTATATTTGTACTTATTAAACCTACGGCAAATCACAGAAGTGCCTTAAAATAAACGTGTAAATATTTATATACTATAATTTTTTCAATGAAGTATTATATAAAGGAGAATAAATTCTTAAAATTGTTTTCCAAAAACAAAATAGGTATAGAGTATATACACTTTATAACTTAGTTAAGTGAGATTGTGCATATTACTTATGTCTGTTTTGATGTGTGTTTAAGATTGATTTAATATTAGTAAATATATTATTTGGAAAAATTGTTCCGTTTTTATTTTATTCGACTTAGTTTTTATGCCTCAAGCTAAATCCCGAATATAGCAGGGCAGACTGTTAAGACACTCTGTTCCCAATAAGACACTTCCTTCCCCCACTTTACGCCGAATTGTGCAGGCATTGCATGTTGAGTAGCGGTAGCTTGAGTAACTCAATGCTTCGCTTTCTTCTAGTTTGTTTCAGGTAGCCAGTTGCTACATAAGTTAAAGTTCTATGTGTAAATATTTGAAGAATTTCATGTAGGATTTGAATTATATTTATATTAAAAAATAAAGAAAACTTCGCCATGGCGTAGGTGGATGTCCTTAACTTTTTAATAATTTATATAATTTGAAAGAATAATCAAGACTCATGTTTTAATCTTAGTCAGTTAATCGCAATATTGAATTGAAAGACCAAGATCCCAGGGCCGCCAGACGTACGTCCTTTTAGTGACGCTGATTTTTCGTTGACTATTAGTCTAATATATAGTTAACAGTATGCGTATTCACTAACTTGAAAGTGGGGCCCTTTCTGAGGTATATCTGGTCTGGTAGGATGTTTCAGCCATCGAATGGATCGGTGGTTATAGGGGATCTTGAAATAGATCATACATAATATTTGTAAAATTAAAGCTTGCTAGTATAACGTTTTGCCCTAAATTTAAACAACCTTTCAAAATTTCAGTTATAGGCTGCTATAACTATAATTATGACAACATAAAATTAGTATGGATTAAAACTTATATATAAAATAATTTATTATGTTTTTAGACAAAGTTTATCAAATATAGGCCAGTCGTGGCGCATGGGCACAAAGTATGACTGTAAACGCGATAGGTTGTAGGTTCGATTCTCACTCGAGGATAAATGCGCCGCTGAGTTCCGCCAACGTTGAATGAGTGAACGGAATGTCTTAACACTAGCTGATTTAATTTATTATGATTATTTTATGAAATATGTGAAAGTATATTATAAATTAAAATGTTTGTCATTCAACGCCATCTATTATCATAAATTAGTATCACAGAAATAAGAGCTGGTGGCTTTCTGAAACAAAGATTGGCCAATGGTACTAAATATACAGTATATAAAAAATTAAATAGATGACTTACGAAAGTTCCAATTTGTAACTCTGTTTTAAACTGACGTTTGTGTTGCTAACTTGCTGCTAACCTGTGTTGACATAGTATTTTTTTGTAGTTATTTAAATTCGAGATTATCGTATAGAATATTTACATATTTTTTAACATTGCCTTAATCAAAAAATTATAATTTCTAATAAAAAAGTTTTATAATATATATGAATTGTATTCCTATAAGTAAATCAAAGAGCGGATGCGGATTGTTGGTGAGTAACCATAGCGTTTTTTTTCTATACAAGACTGAAATGTAGTGACATCTTGTAGCTTTTTAAAGAACTTAATGAGTTAAGCAATCTTTGTATGAGTATATAGTATCTATAATAGATGGCTATTTCACAATTTTTAAATATAAAATAGTAATGTACATCGTTTTAAAAAAGCTAAATAAATGCTCTCCTCGAAAATATTATGTGACAAAAATAGGGATGAGAATGAAAAAGAATATTTACTAGCTCATGTATAGTTTGAGCAATCGTTCGGAAAAATGGAAATGGGAATGAAAAATTACCTATTATTTTAAATATTATTTGATTAAATAGATAGAGATTAGAAGCCAGTTGGGGCGCAGGGGCACGAGTGTTTGAGTAAACGCTCTTAAAACAATCCTACTACAGATTAAGAATGATGTTACAATTTAGAGCGACAGCGAAAAAATAAGATTTAATAATAAAATTGGAATTAATAAAGATAAATATTAAGTATACACTAATGTGAGAGAACGTATTGATAAATTTTAATTACTATATCATACAAATATCAATAGGTATATGATCTTCGACCCCGTTGATTAAAATTTAAATGCTTACACACAAAATTATACACTATGCAATAACATTTTAAAAATTGGTATATTATCTTTTTATATTTAGGCAAAGTTCAGACGAATTGCCGCCAGAGTCATCTGTTCAGATGTCGGCGGCCTGCAGGCGGAATTCTAGTGTATACATTTAGTAAAATTATCGTGGAGGAGGCAATTTGCTTGTGGGTTTTTTTACCACAAACTACGACGTCGTCTTCTAAAACAAAGACGATACTGGGTTCACCCTATTTTGAGTCAAAGATTTTCTTTAAGCCTGTTTGTGACTTTATATCCCACACTGTGTCGATTGCATCCTTTGACTTTTTGTATGATTGAGTTGAAAAGAATTTGCAACCTACAGACGGAGCTATAACATATTGCATAACACCAAAAGAAAAACTAATAGTAACTTTGAGGTACAATTTCATCAATTAGTAAAATATATATGTCATATCGTCCTCCATTTTATGACGTCATAAAATGTCGTCATAAAATGGAGGACGAGATATCTATATAAATAGATATATAGATATATAAATAGATATCTCGTCCTCCATTTTCATAGCTTCGTGCGTCTGTCCGCCTCATACCGCGCGGTCATTTACACAGCAACATTGATTTGTAACAATATTAAACGGCGCGCCGAGCCAACCGCGCGTCGCCGCGCGTTCACCTGAACTTAGGCTTATTAAATTAAGTAGGTATATAACCTGACCAATAGGCAGAGGGAACCTAGTGTTAAGACACTCCGTTCCCCACTTTATGCCGAATTGTGGAGACATTGCTTGTTGAGTGGCAGAAGTCAACGCCGCGCTATGCCTTGACACCAGAGCGAAGAAATGGAAATATAAATTTAAGTAAATATTTCATCTCCTCGAGTGGGGATCAAACCCACAACCAGTCGGTTTTACAGTCACATCTCGTGCCGCTGCGCCACGACTGGCCTCAATGTGTATGTATTTATACTTGTCAAATAAATTATAATCAAAATATTTTTTAAATTAATAGGTAAGCCAGTCAAGTAACACAAGGGTACCAGTACTTTCACTCCTAAAGGACATACCTCCAACTTAAAGAGAAATTCTGCTAAAAAAATTTCATTAACCGTATAACAAACATAATAATTATTAAAACCTATATTCCTTTTCCATCGAACTAGAGCTTTATAACTTTAACAGGTGAAACCGGAATATTTCTTTTTCGTCCAAGCGCCAGTAGGCAATGGGTGAATTTAACTGCAATTTGAACTTTTCACAATAGCAGAAAATGGAATTTTAAATTCGCCATCGCCAGAGCCCGGAGGCACGTGGGAATGAGCAGCCGGTTATTTGAGTTCCACATTTGTCCATGCTTTGCTACCCTACAAACATTGTCGGAACATTCGTGCACAGTAGAATTTTGAAACTTAGTTATATATCTAAATTTAGTATATACCTAACTGAGTTTCAATTTTTTTTTGTAAGGTTTGTTTCAGGTTTGATGTCTAAGGTTTGATGTCTTTTGGATAACCAGTTCAAGTACTTTAGCCAATTAAAGTAGTAAAATGAAATAGGTACATTTATGAGTGTCTGACGCACGCACGAGTGTGCGACTGTGAACGCGATGGTCGTGGGTTCGATTCCCACTCGAGGTAATCAAATATTTAATGTCCTCATTTCCTCGCGCGTACCGATGCATAATGTTGAATTTCGCCGGAAGTGAGTGAGTTCCCTCTGGCTACCCGTATGTGCGGGATACAGCGTGAAGTATGTGTGTCTATATGTTAAAATTACATGTATACTACGTTCGTTATTTATTCCCTTACCTATGATTTTTAATATGATTTATATATTCATTCCAAATGAGTTGTATTTGGTGTGTAGTAGTTATAGGTTGTTAATAGATTGACCATAGCACAAAAGCAGTTATTAAATAAAGCTATATTTCATAAAAAGTATTAATAAGTATATTAATTTTTTTATTATAAATTTAAATAAAACTACTAATATATATGTAAATACTAGATCTAGATATATAATAAATATCCTTTCCAGCCAGAATGCTTAGATTACACATATCATAGTCTAGTGTCGCTAGTCACGTCTCACGTCGGCCTCCCGCCCTCTTATTATAAAACGCTTAGACCACGTTATTATTACTTTGATTTATATGCATGAGCTCCAATAAATGATGCATAATTGACTCGATATTTTTATCGTTTATAGGCCCTCCCACAATAAATCTTCGTCGCGGTACCCATAAACCCTAAATGATGAATGGGTAAACGTATTTAGGTGTATTTAGTAAAGATTTTATGCAGATAACCTTAAGATACGTGGGATTTTTGTTTCGCAAGAATATCAAAATAACTTAAGTTGTAAATCAGTTTTTAGTTGTGACATAAAACACCCACGTGGTGCATTTCTATTTTAGTAGTTGGAAAATTTTATATGGTACTTTGCCGCCCGTTCTTATATTGTTATAGGTGGTACCGAATGCTATTTAGATATTTATGAAAGTAGGTATTTATAAAATGTTATAAAAATGTGGTTATATTATTTTTTTATAAAGCAACTAAGAATTAAATATATATTACGTATACTTAGATACTACTTTTGTATTTATCTGTTTACTACTAGTATGTATATTCTATTTTTATGTACAAGTGAAATAGATTATATTAAAGAAATATTTAATAAAATTTATTGAAAAGAAATAATATTATTTTTAATATATAATAATAAAAAAAGCGTTGAAAAAAGATTAAAGCTTGGCGAAACTCGGCGGAAAGTGGTGAACGGAGTGTCTTATCACTAGGCTACCTCTGTCTACCCTGCTGTGTGTGGGATACAGCATAAAGCTGAAAAAAAAACTATAAAAGCCACTAGAAAAATACTTAAAAATACACAAAATACACACAATACAAAAAAATCATATTATTATAATATAATCGTTGAATCCAGGTGAAAATAAGTCGCCAGAGGTGGAAACTTAATATGTCAGCATTGTTTTTGGTGTACGGCTGTGCGTGAGGGAGTCCTAGGTGGCTAGGGGCGACCGGTCGTAAAATTGCACCGAGCCTTGGGGGGGACGTCTCAAGACGCTCGTGCATTCTTATTTATATAGTATAGCTAGAAACTAAGATGCAGCTAATATTTTTAAAGTAGTAGTAGTGTTTATTTAAAGTTGTAAATAAATAAGTCAGCTTCACGCTGTATCTCGCACACAGCAGGGTAGTCAGAAGGAACCTTATGTTGAGACACTCCGTTCCCCACTTTCCGCCGAATTCTGGTGTTAAAATTGTATACTGTCATTTTTGACAGCTGAAAAAAAACATAACGTCTCACTTTACGACCTTACTTTTAATATGTTGGCATTTATATTTATAAGTTTATTGATATGGCGTGTTATAAAGTAGTTTAATACGAATTTTAAGAAGTAATTTAAAAAAATGCACGCTACAAATCAATAATTGAGTCATTTGTTAATAAATAAAGCACAACAATAGTAATTCCTTGTTCCCTGTTTCGGTACTTATATTTTGTAATAAATATTTTTATTTATATTAAACAATGTTTCCTATATAAAATTATTTCAATAACTTATGATAATAGCTTTCTTCATATTCACATTTTATTCCAGATATTTGTTCCGGATATATCCAGATTATCGCCCGAAATCGATACATTACGATGTTGAGTGTCACTGTCGCACAGTTTTATCACAGCGGGTAAATGAAAATAAAATAAATGTAATGATTCCCCTGAGTGAAGATCGAACTCACAGCCACCACGCTTAGAGCTACTACGCCACCCCACAATAGCCCCATAATAAATATTAGTAATAAAAAAAGAGTTTCATCTCAAATATAACACAGTACTGTGTTATCAAAGAATCAACCCGGACTAACCTAACAAAGTTGAGGGCGCGGGGTCGTAAACTACTTCCCCTTAGACTTGCACGCCGACACTCACTTTCTTACTTTTACACACTCAAATTCAATACGAACGCAACGCGGCATACAGGAAACTGTATCACCACGTCAGTGATTTTAAATGTATTGTTTTTATAGTTTTATTTTGTTTTTTTTACAATCCTTATTAGATTATTTTATGGATTTTTATAATCTTTTTAAATGCGGTGATTATTTATTATTGTCAGCTAAGCAAAAAAATACTATTGCTATATAAATAATTATTATTCATATCATACTTTAGCTTCACGTATTCTGCACTGTATTTCGCACATGTAGCAGGGTAAACAGAGCATTTTCCGCTGATTTCTGGAAGCTTGTGTGTCGAGTGGCGGAACTCAACTTCGCGCTTTGCCTCGACACCACAGCGAATTCCCACTCAATGGCATTAAAATATTTCAGTTTTTGTAATGCTAATCAGATCAGAGAGACCACAACCTGTCGTGTTTACAGCCCTACGCTTGTGCCCCAGCGCCACGACTGGTCTTTGGTTGGTTTAGTCTAGGTCTAAGTATTTCTTGCCTCTTCTGTCTACCAACTACAAGCTTCTCTTCTTCAATTTTGCCTTAGGAAATTTAGTTATATCAAAAATAAGAAAAAAAAATACTAATATTATTATTAATATTTTTAAATGATCTTTATTAATTGTTTACAACATCACTCACTCAGATAATTTTTAAACCATATATCTATGTGTAAATATAGAATAAACTCATTCATCGTTCACAGCTAACTACAATATATAGCCAATATACGTCCTCGTTTGTTCTTCACATAAAATTTAATTTCAACCTTGGTAATATTCAGACGTGATAAATGTCTTCCCAGTTCGCCTACTTTAATTTCAATGAAAATTTGAAAAATTTCCCAGGCGGCCGCTGTCAGATATTTCAGCACAGGACAAAAGTTTTCGCACTGGGGATTTTTATTCTTACATTTTAATGTTAAGGGGAAAGCTGAAACAAATATGTTTAGCTATGTCAAATAGTAGTTAGATTTGATTTCCGGCTTAATACAATTTGTAATACTATTAAAACTATCTGGAACAAGCTATAATTCTTAATGGATGGTTAACAATCCATAAATTGTTGTATTTTAAATATACTAAAACAGTTTTAGGTACAAAAATTGTAGATCTGGAACATTTGGTGAACAATCATACCTGACCAGCTTAACGAAATTCCGCTTTAATAAAAGTTAAGGACCGTTTTCCATTAACATATAAAAATTGAAGATCTGGAGCACAGAATGTGCAATATAACAGTTCAGCTAAACTATAAGAAGATGCATGATAAACATTTTCTATTGACAAAATTATAAAATAGAAGATCTGGAACATCTGATGGAACACTTAATCATTGACACGATAAAAGTATCGTTCTAAAAAGTATAAACATAAATAATTTTAAAATTATTGTCTGTCTTTCTGTTTGTCTAGGCTGATCCGGAGCAGCTGAACCGATTTTATGAGACTTTCACTGTCATAGAAGAGACAACATTTTTATCTCGAAATTCTCGTATGTAGAGATTTACAAGAAAAAAACTACCTGACAGATACGAAAAAACTAAACAATTTTCTAGTAAAAACGACGATTTTCACAAGCAAAATCAAATAAAATTGAGAAATATTTAAGTTATAATTTATGAAGTGTAATACAATGTAAATAACCATACTGATATAACCAACCAATTCTTTTTAAATACGAATTCAGCTTCACGCTTTATAAGAAATAATCTATACTCGAATTGGATATTTTCCTATCGTAATTACAATGTTTCAGCTTCAAACAGCGCTTGCGTATTGAATATAAACATTTTATCCAATACCGCCATTTACCAAGAGATTCACGTTTATTACGAAACACAGAATATATTTCTTGATTATATTATTAATTAAAAGCTCGTAAAAGCCACCCGAAGTGGTACACGGCCCGTCCTTAATTAAACTCTGAATAAGCCTATTAAATGGATGCTTGCTAATTACTTCAGCGACATAGTATTTACCGTGTGTTTGCGATAATCTAATACAGTGAAATACTGTTTTAATTATAATACTATCATATTTTCTAAAATATATGGTCGGGGTAAAAGTATTTTCGTATTGTTCATACAAAGGAAAATATTATTTTTAGGTATATTTTTTTATTTGAGGCCAGTCGTGGCGCAGCGGTACGAGGTGTGACTGTAAAACCGACTGGTTGTGGGTTCGATCCCCACTCGAGAAGATGAAATATTTACTTAAATTTATATTTCTATTTCTTCGCTCTGGTGTCGAGGTTGAGCGCGGCGTTGAGTCCTCAACACGCAATGCCTCCAGAATTCGGCAGGAAGTGGGGAACGGAATGTCTTAACACTAGGTTCCCTTTGCCTACCCTGCTGTGTGCGGGATACAGCATGAAGCTGATTTAATTGATTTTAATTTTTTATTTATTTATAATATGTTTTCTATTATGTTAATTTTTCAGCTTCACTGTGTATCCCGCAAAAGGCAGGATAGGCAGAGGGGACCTGGCGTTATTTCCGTTCTCCATTTTGCGCCGAATTATAGAGACATTGAGATTGCGTTGAGTGGCTGAACTCAACGCCGCACTTCACCTTGTTTCCAGAACGAAGAAATAAAAATATATAATATTTTATTCCTCCAAGTGGAAATCGAACCCACAACCGTCGCGTTTACTGACTGACATCTGATATTTTTATTACTTATATTTTTTATCTATTCCCATTTATCTTATTTTCTATTTATGTACAAATATCCCTAATAAAATAAACAAATGTTAGCTCATGTGTTCAAGTTAATTAAATCAAGTTAATTAATTTACTCTGCTAACATTATTGCGTTGTGAAATAATATCTAGAATCTATATATGCTTGCTTATATATAAAAGTAACATTTAAACATACATATGTAAAGTGTGACTGTAAGCACTACAGATTGTGGATTCGATTCCCTTTCAAGGAAATGAAAATATGTATTTAACGAAGTGCGAAATTGAGTTCCGCCACTCAACACGGATTCCCTCCAGAAAGCGGTGAAAAAGTGGGGGACAGAGTGTCTGAACACTAGATTCCCTCTGTCTTCCTCACTTCTGACTCTAAAAAAATACAAACAAAAAGATATATATTAAAAAAGTAGACACTTCATATCCAGATACAATGAGGCCAGGTTCGTGCTTGTTAAGTTAATTGCTAACTTTTTGGTAGAAAAGTGACAAGAAAGGTAGAAAGGTGACAAGAAAGTTCTTAAAAGCTATTCCGAGCTTCCTCGCCGCAGCCCGCAAGCCCTCACAGTTTCAAGTAGGTACCTGATTCGATTCGCTTGCTAAAGTTTAAAGAGTTGCCATATGAAAGAATTCGGAATTACTCCAGATATAAAATATTAAACTCATTTATAAAAATTATGCAAAAAAATATATTTTACAATTATATAAACATAAAACATAAGTAAAAAAATATACAATTTGTTAATTTTTGTGATATATTAATTTACTTTATTATAGTTACTTACATACAGTAAGTTACATAAATGATATGTGAACAAAACCTTGGCCCTTTTCGCGCGAATCAAGATATTGTTTATTAAGTGACGCAACTCAACGCCGCGTTTTATATTAACAAAGCAAAAAAAATAAAAATAATTTACTCCCCCGAGGGAGCATCAAACCCACGATCACCCTTGTTTGTGCCACTGCGTCACTTAAGCTCAAATATGTATACATTATAACTGTGAAAATAACTTGGTCAAAAGCTATAATCTCATCGCGTGGGTGTTTATTAATAACGTTAGTCTCGTAGTATTAAGAAATTACGTAGTTTCCGTGTTCGGAATAGTTGATATTAATTATACATATCTCACATCCGTACAGATTTGTATATATAAAAAAAACGTAATAGTTTAGAATCGTAAATTCGTGGGGGACGGAGTGTCTTGTGTTAACAAGGTTCCCTCTGCCTACCGTGCTGTGTGCGGTATACAGCGTGAAGATTACCCATAATACCCAAAAACTATCTAACTATCTAATCTTATATTTGTTTATAATAATAGCTTAATTTTACAATTACTTAGGCTTAAGTTACGTAAATAGCTAGTGAAATGTTTTTTTTTGACTTCACTCTATTTTATCTCTCACATTGCAAGGTAGATAGAGGGAACCTGGAAAGTTATTGCTACTCCATCCCTATTAAGATACTTTTCATCTCCACTATCCGTCGAACTCTGGAAGAATTGCGTGTTGAGTGGCGGAACTCAACGCCGAGCTTTGCCACGTTACCAGACCGAAGAAATGTAGACTAATGTACGAACACAAATATATTTTTTAATCTTAATAAGGAACTGTTTTTTAATTTTTCCATATGTACACTTGACAAGTCTTAAAGTAGATCGTTTAATGCGCTAGCACGCACGTTTTGTCTAGACGTCTAATAAACGAGCATTTAGTGGATATTATAATTAAAAGATTTTTTAAAATATTTATTTATATGTATATTTTGAGGCCAGCCGTGGCGCAGCGGCACGAAGTGTGACTGAGAAATCGACTGGTTGTGGGTTCGATCCCCACTCGAGGAGATGAAATATTTAGTTAAATTTATATTTCCATTTCTTTACTCTGGTGTCGATGTTAAGCGCGGCGTTGAGTTCTGCCACTCAACACGCAATGCCTCCAGAATTCGGAAGAAAGTGGGGAACGGAGTGTCTTAACACTAGGTTCCCTCTGCCTACCCTGCTGTGTGTGGGATACAGCGTAAAGCTGATTTATTTATAATTTCATTTCTTCGCTCTGGTGCCGAGGCAAAGCGCGGCGTTGTGTTCCGCCACTCAACATGCAATGCCTCCAGAACTCGGCGGAAAGTCAAAAACGCAGGGTTTTAACACTTCCCTCTGCCTACCCTGCGTCTGTGTGCGGGATACAGCGTGAAGCTGATTTAATTTAATTGTTTAAATAACTCATAAAATCATGTGTTTAATTGATTTCTCACTAAACAAATACAGATGAAACTTTCAAATGATCTCGATCAAAGTATTCTCGTTTCCTATATAAGATACATATCTAATAACTTATTAATATTCGACTCAACAAAATCTATTCTCGTAGGAGCAATTATAAAAATGTCATTCCTAATTAGAAACGCTTTAGATGCTGTTACAGCTGCCACTCATCTTTTTGTGGCTATCACTTGTTTTTTTTTATAGTCACGACTTATAGCTGGTGTTAAAATATATTTTTATGGTTTTTTTCTAACGTCAGACGAACATATTAAAAAAATTAAAGAAATATAAATAGATACATGTATTTTTCGTTATTTTTGTGGTTTCATTTGAAAATGTCTTGTATTGAATTGAAAAAATACTTAATTTTACTTTAATACAGAAATAATAATAAATAAATTATTATTTCTTATTTTTTAGTTGAAGTTGAATTTAATATTTTAATAAGCTATAAATAATAATAAATATATACTTATTTCTTAAGTTATTTAAATGGCAAGACAATACCAATAGCTAAGTGGGATTTTCGTTATATCATTGCCTTATCTGCCTGATAGCCGAACTAAAAATGTTACAAGCTTAGTGACATTTCACTATTCTATATTTTTCATCATAGCTTTTTGTTCTACAGATAGTGAAATTTTCAAAGTAAATTTAAAGTTACAATTTTAACTCTGTACTGTAAAATGGAGGATTACGTTTGAGTTATGCGAAGTGATTTTAAACGCGTGAGCTGTAAGCATAATTAGCTATAAATAGAAAATTATTTTTAGTTTTTTCTGTTTTGAAATTTTGAATTTGAAAAATTGATTTTAAAAATTCCTCAGTAACTTTTAACCACGTGTGTATAAAAATGTCGACATTACAGAATTATTTTTGTTTATGAAGTAAAAAATATTGAATACAAAATATGGTAAATTAATCTTAAATATATTTGAATCATGATTAATTGTTTTTTTTTATTAAATTACCATTTTTTTTAACAAAATTAGAAATTTGTATAGGTTAAATATAGATATATATTTTATATTTTTCATTACTGCTAAATATGACATTTTTCAACTTCGTTTCTCTATTTTTGAAATTATAATCTAGATTTTATTGACAAAATGTTATAAAAAAAATACTTATTTAGAAAAAATTGAACGTAGCGGGACTCGAACCCGCGCCTCCTGGAAACCGACCACCAGGTGGTCGGTTTTTAGGAGGCGTTAAAGTATTTTTCTCTCTCAAGTGTGGATTAACACTTTAAAAAATATTTAAAATGTTTTAAAATTATATATTACATTAATAATGATAATTCAATGATAGTAATAAATTAAGGGGCTATATTCGAGTCATACAAGTTTAGTTATTCAATAAAAAAATGGTTTAGCTCTGTTAAGCGATATAAATTTCTAGGAAAATAGTTAGAAATCATTACTCGCGGGTTTCCCTGGTCAACGTCCCTGTAATACGATTGTGAACTTAAAAGGTTTATTTTATTAGCTTAAACGTACACATAAATGCAGACAAACGGAATGTTTTAACTAGCTGTATATAATAATAATTGTACAATATTTTTTTTTGTTTAACGATGTATTCTGCACATATAACAGAGTAGGCAGAGGGATCCTGGGAACCTAATTGAGACACTCCGTTTCAACTAAGGCACTTCCACTTCGCACTTGCCGCTGAATTCTCGAAGCATTGAAAACCGAAAATTGAAGAGAGGTACTGTTTAATGGCAAAGAGATGTCTTATCCTAGATTCTTTTTGCCTAACTTCCTATGTTTGGGATACAACGTGAATCTAAATGAAATAAAAGTTTGAGAATCGTTGCCATCTAAAACACATAAATTCCAAATGGTAATTAGCGAAAAATATGTTGTTTAGTTTTCCTATTCTATTCTCTTATAGTATTTTTTTCCTAATATTTTTTACCACATTTTGGGCAATAATAAAAAAAAAAATTTCCCCAATATTTTTTACCACACTTTCGGCAATAATAAAAAAAAACTGTTGAGTATTTTATTTTCCACAAGAATACGTTTCATAAATGTTAACACATTTCCCTGACCAAGCAAACTAAAGATCGTTTTTCTCTACCAATATAAATCATTGTAAGCCGTTTCCCTTGAACATATTCTCACCTTTTTGTTGCTACGTAAGAAATAGTGTAGTTATTTGGTCCTGTCTGCACTATGATGGAAATTGATTGCAAGAAGTTCTAAACATAGACTTGTGTTGTTTGTAATTAAGATTTTTCTTTTTTTTACTGAAAGCAAGTGTGTTTCGCAATTTAAGCGTTTTGTTAATCTTAGTTGATTTTTTTTTCAGCTTCCCGCTGTATCCCGCACACAGTAGGGTAGTAGTAGGCAAGCAGAAAGTGAAGAACGGAGTGTTAAGACACTCCGTTCCCTTCTTTCTGCCGAATTCTGGAGGCATTGCGTGTTGAGTGGCAGAACTGAACGCCGCGCTTAGCTTCGAAACCAGAGCGAAGAAATGGAAATATAAATTTAAGTAAATATTTCATCTCCTCAAGTGGGGACCGAACCCACAATCAGTCGATTGTGTAGTCACACTTCGTGCCGCTGCGCCACGACTGGCCTCAGTCTTATCTTTAGTTGAATCATATTTAAAATAATAGATGTTAATGATATTTTAATTATTCATGTTTTCTAATAGTAAGTAGAGGGAGTCGGACACCCATTGTTAAGACACTCTGTTGAGACATTTCCTGTTTCTACTCTAGTCTTAAGGACTACTGAAGTCTTAAGGACAACAGACCTCAACGCCGCGCTTAGCCTCGTTACCAGAGCGATTCTAAACGACATTATAGTCATCTTTTTTATTCCTATACATATTTTTTTATATAAATATTATTGCAATGACTTATATTATACATTTAATGAAAGTTAAATTTATGGAGGTAACGTTGAGGCCGTTAATTACTTACTTATTTTGCTTTATTTACTACACATAACTACAAATTACTGACATGCTGTTAAAAAGTCCGTCTATACTTTACATTCTTCGCTCTGGTGTGGAGGTTAAGCGCGGCGTTGAGTTCTGCCACTCAACACGCAATGCCTCCAGAATTCGGCAGAAAGTGGGGAACGGAGTGTCTTAACACTAGGTTCCCTCTGCCTACTCTGCTGTGTGCGGGATACAGCGTGAAGCTAATTTTTTATTTTTTATATTTTCATTTCTTTGGTGTCGAGGCAAAGCGCGGCGTTTAGTTCTGCCATTCAGCACGCAATGCCTTCAGAATTCGGCGAAAAGTAGGAAACAGAGTGTATTAGTACTAGATGCCCTCTGACTACCCTATTGGTGCGGGCTAACGCCACTTTTAAAATACTCAATGTTTTAATAATCCTTCAAAATATTACAACCACTTTCTTCACACAAATACAATATTACTTAAAGTCAACTTTTTAAATTATCTCACAATCTTGTGATAAACGTAATCACTTTTGTCAAAGAAAATTTTATAAAGCTAATATTAAAAATAAAATTATTGTTACATCACAGCAAAATTACAAAAATGTTATAAAGTAAATTACAGGTCCAACATAAATATCAAAAGTAATTTTCTTCCCCAAAAATTAGCTTCCAAAAAAGTAGTCAAAGGAAAATGTATAAAAAGTAATAAAAACTCTTCGGCGAGTTTCTTTCGGGTTGGAAAGTAATAAAACCGTTATGGCCGAATCTTTGGGCGGGCCTCTGCACTTCAGAAGTACAGAAGTATTTGTTGTTAGAAAAAACTCTTTCAGTTTTACTACAAACGAATAGCCCAGAAACAACGCTCCTAAATCTTCCGGGATTAAGATGTTTACACGCCGCTCCTAAATTCCGCTGGACTTCCTGGTAATTTCGTTGGAACACTCTCATTGGAGGCGAAAATATAAAACTCGTTGTATTATGCAAATATTCATTAGGGGTGTTTGATAAGATTTTTTTTAAGGTTTTTTTTAATTATAAAATTGGGTTGATTCGTTTTTTTTTTAATTACTTAGTTGTGCTTTTGCATGTTTATATATATAATACATAAGACTTACATAAAATACACAAAATTATATAATAAAATAATATGGGGCCGTTCAAGTATTACGTAAGCACTGTAGGCGGGCGGGGGGGTCTTGGGTTTGCTTATTTTTGACGTTTTCAATGAAATATTTTTAAGAGGATTGCTTATTTTTGATGACATAGGGGAGGGGGGGGGGTCAATAATTGCTTACGTAATATTTGAACGGCCCCTATATTTAAAAAAAGAGAAAAAAATAACAGTTTTAAACAGTAAAATCTTAAATTATTACCAGAATAAAAAATGAAGGTTGTACATAATTTCATTTGAGTCGTAAAATATGAGCGTAGTTAGAGGCACTCCGGCTCTCATTATAAAAAGCTTTTTGCTCGCAAACAAAAGTGAAATTTGGTTAAAAGGGAACACGAGCGACACCCGAGCACTACTTGATTGTATGTGTCTGACATTAAGACGTCTTTATGCAGTTACTATTTATTTGTTCCTGTAAGTTTTTACTGTTTAGAACATTTATTTTAATATTTTATAAGATTTTTTTTTAAATGACCTGACGCTTTTCATAAATTTTATGTTACTGGTATGTCAATGAGAAAGTGGGGAACGGAGTGTCTTAACACTAGGTTCTCTCTGCCTAACCTGCTGTATGCAGGATACAACGTGAATGTGATTTGATGTGATTTTGATTTGATATGTCATGTTATCTAACTATTAAAAAAAAATATTTTTTTAACTTCACGTTTACCCTGCATATAGCTTGACTATATATTGCCTACCCTGGCAAAGAGAGCCTAGTGTTATGACACTCCACGCCCCAGTTTTCGTCCAATTCTGAAGGTCTTGCGTGTTGAATGGCAGAACTCAACGCCGCGTTTTTCCTCGAAACTGTAGCTAAGAAATCAAAATATTATATGTATTATGTCACTGCGCCACGATGGGCCACAAATTTTATTTTAAAATTTTATAAGTTTATTTGAAAATCTTTAAAATTACATGACGCTTATAAATTTTACGTTGAGATGTAATATCTAACTATAAAAAAACTGATATTTTTACTTAAAATATCTTGATTTATGAACGACAGTAATATTCTGACCAAAATGTAATTATAATAATTTAGGAAGATGCTGTTCTCGTTTGTAGTACGATCACGGAGCACTCTATGAAACTTGACGAAGGCTTTTTGCTGGGGGAAAGTACCCCAGTAACGAATGCCTCCCCTACATACAAATGATGGGAAATGGCATGTATAAGTTATAGAAAATATTCGAAATTTATTTCTTAAGGAAAATTTGGTGTCCGACGTAAACAAGCCATAGTAAGTAGATTTGCATGTTGCCTTCCTACGACGTAATAGAATATTCTAGATTACTCTAATATGGTAA
Source organism: Heliconius himera (assembly GCA_021202915.1). NCBI lineage: Eukaryota > Metazoa > Arthropoda > Insecta > Lepidoptera > Nymphalidae > Heliconius > Heliconius himera. Next base: position 145,937 of record JAJHJA010000034.1, read on the forward strand.
TTTTTTTCTTCTTTAATTGTTTTTAATTACCATATTACAACTACATAGACTAGGTTAGATTTATAGTATAGCAATCAGATGATGTAATGTATTAATAGACTATAAAGATCTTTATCCGTTCCGCCACTTAGCCACAGTGTCTTGAATTCAGGTAGAAAACTGAGGAAGAAGTACTTTGACTGTATGTTTTAGACTTACCCTACTATATCCGGAATACAGGTGACGAATAAAACTAATTTATTAAAGTCAAAACAGCTTCACGCTGCATCCCGCACACAGCAGGGTAGGCAGAGGGAACCTAGTGTTAAGACACTCCGTTCCCCATTTTCTGCCAAATTCTGGAGGCATTGTGCATTGGCAGTCGGTTTTACAGTCACACTTTGTGCCGCTGCGCCACTACTGGCCTCAAATTTACTAATTTATTCTACTAAATATCAATATTAACTTATCGTTTAACTGCCCCAGTTAGGTATCTATAGTTAAAAGGGTGAATTTATTCCAAATAGGCATGGATTTTGTCGGAAGTTAATTGCGTAAGACTTTAGCTCATCCATCAATCAGGATCTGTCGGATCGGCAGGGACTAATTTGCTCGTTTGTTTTACCGCTAACCCTATGCGGCTTGTTCTGATAGATGTATCGTACAAATACGTCCGTATCGACCCTTTATGGTAATTATGCTGTCGTTTATACGGTAGGCTGTTTTGCATAGTTAAAAAGGAAATTACTGACCTACTTGCGCTTATACAGGGTGTTAGTGATGTGTTTTTGTCATGTTTTTGTCTAAAGCTTTATATAGTATGATTCACAATGGGTATATTTTTTTTATCTTCACGTATTTTCTTATAATGTGAAACAGAACGAACCTAGGTATACATTACTTTGTTAATAATTTTGAGTCTAATTCAAAGACAAATCAGTTTGAAAATTAAAATATACGACGTTTCTATTTGTTTTATAAAAATACATTATTTATACACTGTTATTAATTATATCAAACAAACATAACGTTAAGCAAACTAAATTAAAATCTCATTTACTATCGCGATAGTATTTACTTACTCGTGTATTAGAGAAAAATAATATTTGCTCTTACAAAGCACATTCTAAATTTTACGTTGTTTGTTTACGTAGTCGTACAAAGTTCACTGAACCTCTGTCGGAGCTCTGACGTTGCTAAAAATATGCCAAAAGTAGGTTAATGACGGGTTTTCCATGTCATCCCTTTGACTACACGAAAAGCTTAACGAAATAGCATTACTTACTTAGACTTTTTAATTAAGGCCTCCTCGATTTTTGTGCTTGGCTCATTTAAGAGACGGTTTTATTTAGGGTAATTGTATTACTAATTTACATATTAGGTTTTTTTCTCAGCTTCACGCTGTATCCCGCGTGGAGCAGGATAGGCTGAGGGAGCGTAGTCTTGAGATGAAGATAAAGTGGCATTGTGTGTTGAATGGCGGAAATCAACCCCTCGCTTTGCCTTGACCAGGTCGAAGAAATAAAAATATTATTTATTTGATTTGTTTAAGTGGGAATCGAACGCACAACCTGTTTACGCCTTTACAGTCACACGCTTGTGCACCTGCGCCATGACATAAGGTGAATTTTATAATTATAAATTTATGATTTTCAATTATTATTCTACATATAGGTATTATGTATAAAAACAAATATAAAATCCTACAATAAATTAGACAATTTCAAAGAAATCACTTTACTTTTCACTTATTCTCTGCGCCAACTCGTAACCTTAGAGTCTTTTTATCAGTTTTCCTTAGAAAAGTATCGTTTATCGAAGCAATATCGTTTCATTGCCCATGTTACTTTAACAAAGTAGGCGCTCGACGTTGGAAACTCTTTGGAATTTACCTTTATATGTACGAAACTTGAGTCAACTTATGTGATTCCTCCGTAACAATACTTCCAAAGAAATATCAGTCTTAATGCGTTGTTTCTAAAGTATATTTTATTCTGATCACATTTTATTATAGGTGCTTGAAAATAGGATTGTATTATTGGAAATTCCTGAAAGTCCAGAGCGATCAGCTGATACCGTACGTCGACGACAGTTCGAGCAGCAATTGCATAGGAGTCTAAATACGATCGTATGAGTCGTTCTTTAACTTGACTTCCGAATTTTTTGTTAAATAAATTGATTTGATGGCTTTTTAGAGTAGCTTTCTAAGATTTTAAAGTTTAATAGTCGATATTTTTAGATAAGTAATTTGCGCGTGTGAATGTGTGTCTGTGTGTGTGTATGTGTGCGTGTGTGTGTGGGTGTTATGACACTCTGTTTCCCCTTTTCCGACGAATTCTAGAGGCATTGCGTGTTACGTTGTGAAACTCAATATCGTGCCAGTGTTTCGCTTATAGGAGGTTAAGCAGAGAGAACTCAGAATCAAGATCACTATATACGAGAGAGAGAGCTCAACGCCGCGCCTTGTCCTACGCCAACCAAAGCGGAAGAATAAAAATAATTATATACACTAAAAATAATTACTTACAACGACTGCGTTTACATTGCGATTGCGATTATATTAAAGCGTCATATTTATTAAAATAAATAAACCAGCTTCACGCTGTATCACACACAGCAGGGTGGGCAGAGGGAACCTAGTGTTAAGACACCCTGTTCCCCATTTTCTGCCGAAGTCTCGATCCATTGGAAGCTGATTTATTTACCACATAGATAAATCAAATATTTCACATATGTGAATATTAATCTTTCATCATATGATGAAATAAATTATTACCTGTATCACATGACTTATGTTCGATATGGATTCATATGAACGTACTACAATTTGTCATTTTGATAACGGTTATTGCATTTGCACTTCTATATGTGTCTTCTGTCGATAGATATTTATTAGATGATGGAGAATATCCTATTCTCCAATATATTTTGTTATATGTTGATGGCGGTTGTAAATTGATTTTTATTTGATTAATATAAAAAATATGATTAATAGAAGCTTTTTAATTATGTTTTACAATGTAATTAGTATTTATTAATGATTATACTCTCTAGATCAGCGTCTGATCATAAACGCGATGCTTTTGAGTTCAATTCCTATTCGAGAGAAAGATTATATTTTAATAATTTTATTTTAATGCTCAGCAGGGTAGGCAGACAGAACATAGTAATAAGACACTCCGTTCCTTACTTTCCGCCGAATTTTCTGAGGCATTGAGTGTTAAATGGCGGAACTCAACGCAGCGCTTTTGCCTTTGTGCCAGAGCGAAGAATTGACGTAAGTATTCTAAAAAATATTTAAGTACGTCTCATATTTGAAGCAGTATTTTAAAAGCTGCTTCATGTTTCATCGTATAGGGTATGTAATATAAAATGTTGTTCAATATATTTTTTTCTGGAAAGAGAATATAGCGTCAGAAAAGATACGGTTATTGGTAATTTCTTTCATATTCAGAATTAACACTCGACGGGGTGACAGAAAGAACTTAAACTACACAGGAAAAACGAATTTATAATCACCCAGAAATCGAACCTAAAACTATATCGTATAATAGTCCATAATTCATGCATCCCATCTGCATCAACTTAGTTTAAAAATTTGATATTAAAATAGACACACTCATATATTGTTTACTTTATGTAAACAATATATAAGCTTTGTAAAATTCATACTCCATAAAACATTTCAGCGGCTGATAGGCACGTAGTAAACAAACTAGAGAGTAGGAACTCTCATAAAATAAAGTGTCAGTTATTACATTAATAACGAAGGGACGCAAAAACCCAACCCTTTTTGTTTATCCCTTAGGATCGTTGCAACTTTCGCCTTCAGTGGAACATAGATGTATAAATAGGGCATATCGTGTATACAGTGTACTATAAATACAGTACGCTCGACGAGTCTTGGCCGTTCCGAAAGCATTAATTTGAGTATTGATAAATTTAGCTACCTATTGAATAATGTAGCCAAAAGTATATGTATTTGAACTAGTTCTGTAAAATTTGTGTAAATACCTGCTGTAAGATTTATCTTTTAAAAGAAAATATATACACTAAAGAAAATATCTTTGCGAGTAAATATATTCAGAGTCCGACTTCAATTTCGGCTCCGTTTCCGGTTCCGATTCCAATAAACTAAATTCAAAAATTCTCACACTTTTGTTATGTCCTGTAACTTTTTGTTATATACTGTAAATTATAAGTACGTGGACACTTGATAAGTCACTTCCGGTTTTTATATAGCTAATAAAATGCGTCGTTACAAAAAAATAGACTAAAGCTTACATTATATTATTCAACTCGTTCGAATGTTGGGAACGGCGTGTCTTAACACTAGGTTGCCTCTGCTTACCCTGCTGTGTGCGGGATACAGCGTGAAGCTGATTTGATTTTTGATTAGTAGGTACAATACGGTAAAATAATCTTAAATTAAATTTATTTAAAAACTAATAACTTAAATAACTTCAAAGTAAATATTACACTACTCACCTTTATCGTACTGACATATCCAATTTTCTCATTCAACAAAGTGACCAACGTCGGTTTGTCTGATTTATTACGGGCGCCTTCCGCAAAAACCTGGCATCGTAAGCCGTTTCTGCTTTGTACGTCCAAAATGTATTTTGCCTCTACCATTAATACTATTAGTACTTTTTGCAAAGGCGATTTCATACGATTTTAGTATATTTTTTGCTTCACGTATCCCGCACATAGCAGGGTAGGCAGAGGGAATTTGGGAACCTAATGTTTAGACACTCCATTCCTATTATGACACTTTCGGTCCCCACTTTTCCCGGAGGTCGACGCATTGCGGGTTGAGTAGCGGAACTCAACGCCGCGCTTTCCCTCATTAACAGAGTGAGGAGAATAAATATTTCTTTTTCTTGAGTGGGAATCTTTCCCATAACCTATCACATTTACAGTCGCACGCATGTGCCAGCACTGCAAAATATGATATTAATTTTATAAATATAACATTGAAAAAAGGTTGATCTTTATTATTGACTATAATTTCAGTATTAATGGTTATGCAACAGCTTCACGCTGTATCCCGCACACAATAGGTTAGGCAGATTAAACCTAGTGTTAAGGCACTCTGTTCCCCAATTATATTTAAATATGACGTTTATTTAAGAAAAACAAAAGTTCAAATAGCCAAATCATTTTTCTTTAATTTCTCGAATAATATACAAAAAAATCAAATTTTAATCAGATCTTATTTAAATCAATACATAATATTAAAATTTACAAATTGCTTAAAGAATTACTACAATTAACATTTTATAGATATATACAAATTAAATTATAAAAAAAATCACATTAAAATTATACCACAAAGGAGTTTTCCAGTTAGAAGTACATAGAAGGAAATTTAAAATCACAAATAATATATATACAATAGAATAGAATAATGGTTGTAAGCAAAATACGGAAATGCGGTAACCATTTAAACAACATGTGCTAACAAATGTATGTATGTATGTATGTACGTATAGAATATAATAAATTGCTTCAGCTTCACCGCGACCTAACGTTATGTCTCTTATTACACTTATAAGTATAATTTATGCGTTCAATTTAATTATAAAATTGATAATATATTATAAAAAAATCACAGTTGTCTCGAGTTATAGTTTTCAGTTTAATAGTAGATACCTTAAATTAATGTAACTTATTATTTAAATAAATAAATCAAAAAATCATTTCACGCTGTATCCCGCACAGAGCAGGGCAGACATAGAGAACTTAGTGTTAAGACACTTCGTTCCCCACTTTCCGCCGAATTTTGGAGGCATTGCGTGTTGAGTGGCGGAACTCAACGCCGCACTTTTGCCTCGTCACCAGAGCAAAAAAAAAGGAAATATACATTTAAATAAATATTTATTATTTATTAATCTCTCTCACTTTCGTCTCTCTGTTAGAACAATATCTCTTACTAAAATGATTTTAACGTAACAGAGAACCAAAAGGCATGTTATTATAAAAAAAATATAAATATAATTCAATTATTATTATTCCTTATTTTTTTTATTGGTTGAAAAAAGTAAAAATTAGAATCTAGTGTCAAGACACTATTTTCTACATTCTGTATTCAGTGGCATAACTCAACGCCACGCTCTATCATTTCAGGGCCGGAATTCATTATTTTTTTCTTATGTCCCACAACGCCATATTGTCTTTTTATTTGTTTCAAATATACATCTATTTGTAATATTTTAAACGATTTTTATGGATTTGTGTAACACACGCACTTTAACCAACAAATCGATTATAAAATTTTGATATGATTTTAGTATAGTTTACATTTTATTAAAGAGTAAAGAAAGTTAGTGAAAGCGCTTAAAAGCATGTTACTCAAGAGGCGCGGGTTTCCGCTACATGGAAAAATTTATACTTTGGAATTTCTTATTTTTATTTTAACATTTTTTTAAGAGGAACAAAAAATCACCATCGTTACATAGTCGCATCATGTCTCGCTCGATAGTTGTGGATTCGATCCTTACTTAAAAAAAAACATTATTTTATAAAAAAAATAAACTTCTATAGAAATTTTATATGCAATTATTAATTCTGATTAACATATTTCTTAAGGCCCCTCTTTCAATGTTCGTCAAATTAATACGAAGAGTCTAATTAGAGGTATAAATAGAAATGTCAGGTATCTATGCTAAGTTGATTAGGTAAGAGAAGTATTTCGTAACTAAGCCATTGGTCATAGCTTCTATAGTGGCTTCTATAGTCATATCGTAGAGGAAAAAAATCTATGTTTTTTATCTGTATTATTTTGATAAAATAAAAATAAATAAATCAGCTTCACGCTGTATCCGGCACAATGCAGGGTAGGCAGAGGGAACCTAGTGTTAAGACACTCCGTTCCCTACTTTCTGCCGAATTCTGAAGGTATTGCGTGTTGAGTGGCAGAAATGGAAATAAAAATTTAAGTAAATATTTCATCTCCTCGACTGGGGATCGAACCCACAACCAAGTTTTACAGTCACACCTTGTGCCCCTGCGCCACGACTACTCTGGATTATTTTGATGGGGAAAATAAATTCTATGGGATTTGAATATCTAACCTAACTGTTCTTAGCGTTCCCAATATTTTAGTTTAGATTTTAGTTTAAAATTCAAAAGTCATATAATATACATCCTTATAATTTTATAATTGAAGAAGTGTCAAGTGTCCAATTTTTAATGCCCAAGTGAGCAACGTGACATTACAAACGTAGTGTTCGATACAATATAATATTAACTTAGTCAATCAACAAACAAATTTCGTTATCTAATATCAATATACTTATTAAACACAATTTGAGAGTAACCGATAGTATTATATTATTTATTTTTCCTAATATTGTAGGAATAGCGTTAAATATTTTTCACACTCGTTAACAAATGCGAAAACAAAAACAATATCGCTGGAAAATAGGCTTTTTTTCAAATTAAATAAATTGGAGAATTAATTATAAACTAAACACTATAACACATTTTTATTATAATTTAGATTTTCTTATTAAATCGTATTTTTGTTCAGATCATTTTTATGCTTATAATATAAATATTATTTTACTATACATATATTTCAACTTCAAAATTTAGTGGGTGATGTCTTTGACTTTTCATCCTTACAGTGACATGTGAGAAGCCAACGCCGCCATCCGTGATGTTCGCGCTGGCGTGCGAGAAGTCATTGTCTATTGCAGCTACACCCTGGAAATAAATTAACATTGAGTATAAATAAAAATAAAACAAAAATAAATAAATATAAAAGAAAAATTGGCCGAGCTTTAGTAGAATTACAATAAATTAGACCTACATGTAGCCAAAATAATTTAGCCTATCCTATCAAAACGTTTAAAGCGTTGGAATAAAAGAAAAACTTAAATAAAATTCTGTTCGGATACATACCACATAATTTATTAAATCCATTTTAAACTAAATTTTAAATTGAGGCCAGTCGTGGCACGAGGTGTGACTGTAAAACCGACTGGTTGTGGGTTCGATTCCCACTCGAGGAGATGAAATATTTACTTAAATTTATATTTCCATTTCTCCGCTCTGGTGTCGAGGTTAAGCGCGGCGTTGAGTTCTGCCACTCAACACGCAATGCCTCCAGAATTCGGCAGAAAGTGGGGAACGGAGTGTCTTAACACTAGGTTTCGTCTGTCTACCCTGCTGTGTGCGGGATACAGCGTGAAGCTGATTTATTTTGATTTGTTTTATTTTATTTTAAAATATTTGACTTGAAGGACAACATAAGTAGGTTTTTAGGACAGGGTTGTTATGCAAAATATATGTAAGAATTAAATATATGAGTATATTTAAATAAGCCATTGATAGACGTAAATTAGAAAAATATTTTTTTATATTTATTGCTAGGGTCAAGGCTATATATGTTTTTAATTTTTTTAAGCATATTTCTAAACCTGATGAAAAATCTTAATTAAGATTTAAGAGCTCGTTGACTTGAGTCGATTTATTTAGTATTTTACGTATTATAAAACTTGAAAATTATGTGAAGGCTTAAGTAAAAATTATAGTAAAATACAATGATTACAGTTTAGATAAAACCAAAAATTTAGAGGCCAGTCGTGGCGCAGGGGCACAAAGTGTAACTGTAAATCGACTGGTTGTGGGTTCGATCCCCACTCGACGAGATGAAATATTTATTTAAATTTTTATTTTCATTTTTTCGCTCTGGTGTCAAGGTAAAGCGCGGCGTTGAGTTCTGCCACGCATTGCCTCCAGAAATCGGCGGATTTATATTTTGCATTAGTTCCGAAGGAGACTCAATTTGCGTATAATTTTATTATATGTTTAAACAGATTTTATTTTTGATCTTTCAATTATAATATAGCTTGATATTTAAAACGATTCCAACATATTTTAAAATAGGAACTAAAAACAAATACGTTTTTTTCTCAATTTGTCAATCTTCATAAATGTCAAACGTTATTATGTTTTTGCTTCATCGTAAACATTATTTTTATATTTTAAGCTGTAACTGTAGTTTAATTCTTTTGTGGATATTTGTAAATTGTTTATTAATTCAAAATCTATTAAGAGAAAAATGGTATTTTTTGTCTAATTAAATCGATTTATCTTTGGTTACAATAATAATAAAATAATCACCTTCACGCTGTATATCCCACACACTGCAGGGTAGGCAGAGGGAAAGACACTCCGTTCCCCACTTTCTGCCGAATCAGGAGGCATTGCGTGTTGAGTGGCAGAATCCAGCGCCGCGCTTGTCCTCGACACCAGAGCGAAGAAATGGAAATATAAATTTAAGTAATATTTACTTATCATCTCCTCGAGTGGGGATCGAACCCACAACCCGTCGGTTTTACAGTCACACTTTGTGCCCCTGCGCCACTCAATATTTCTCACTGCGTCTCAATATTTCCACAATAAATACTATTTAATCAGTTTATAATCAATGTATTATGTTAACATATAATAGTTAGTACATTTAGAAAAACAAGTAAACGATTAAATATAAACACATAAAATACAATGCAAAATATGATCGAAACATAAAATAAGATTTCAAGGTTACTGATAACAATATCAGCTATATATATTATTTTATAAACATATAATCATGAGATTTTGTTGTTGTTTTTCCAGCTTCACTCTGTATCCCGCATGTAGCAGGGTAGAGAGAGGGAACCTGGGGTTAAGACACACCACTTCCCATATTCCGCTGAATTTTAGAAGAATTGCGTATTGAGTGACGGAACTCAACGCCGCGCTTTGCAAAGCCACCAGAGCGAAGAAATGAAAATAATAATCATTTGATTCCCGACTGAGAATCGAACTCACAACCTATCGCGTTTACAGTCACATAGGGCCCCTGCGCCACGACTGGTCTCTTTTGTTCTTTCGTTAAAATATTTTTACTTATAAAATCCATTATTACGAAATAACTTTATTTTAATAAGTATGATTCATAGTTGCCCCTAACGATAGATGTAAATATTTAAGCGCCATTAGACGGCCCCTAGTAATTTGCGTGTTCATTGTTTTCGACCGGCCAGTCATTTTTTGTAATTCCCCGTCTAATTATATATTTTTTCTAAATTAAATATTTTTTCTTAACTTCACACTATATCTTGTAAAACAGGAACCAATAACCTGGGAATCTAGCGTTAGGACACTCCTTCCTCTGTCCTTCATTTCTTGGAGTGGGAATCGAACCCACGACTTGTGGTTGAGTAAAAATATTAAAGAAAAATCAAAGACAGACACGTCCTTACGATTCACTCTCTTAAAATGACGTCACTATGTTTTTCGTTATTTCTATTTAGAGACACTACACGTCAAGTGACGGAATCTGACACAGACGTAACCAGACCGGGTATGTGGGATATACCCTTGAGTAGAATTTTCACAACGAAATCAAAAATTGGTTGATATAACTATTAACGATCCACATTATATAATAGAAAGTCAGACATTTTCTCACTGCTGGTAGACTTTTATAGACTATTGTTTTAAAAGTGATTAACTGCTTTTAATTAATATTAGAACACAATACACGTCAGCGAGAATGCTTAATTGATTCAATTTGTGGTAAAATTCATCTTCATTAATAAAGGTAAAGGTGGGTAGTTTGAAGGTATTACTTCTATTACCGACCCCCTTTTGTGGGGCCGTGGGTTAAAACACCAATATTTACGAAAATAATAAAAGGGTTAGTAATGTATTATAGTGGGTGTTAGTAAAAATAGAATAAAAGCTTTAAGTTAGGTTTCGTTCATCCATATAAAAAAATATGAACCCATATAATAAATACTAAATTACCTTAATAATTCGTTTCTCTGGATCCGTATACGTCATCGTTTTAATCCGCTTCTTGAAGGGTATCGCGAAATCCTTGATCCTCTGATGGAACACCATTTTTCTGTGCACTGTGTCACCGGTAATCATGTCTTTGCTTTCACAGAAATAAAAATAATATATAAATAATACTAGCAACAGAACGCGCATGTCGCCTTCATAAACACCAAAGAACAGAGTGTCATTTTACGTATCACACACGACAGGCCGGCGTCGAATGACTAACATGAACGATAACCTCGCGATACTATAGCTACTTCCCCGATACTGAAACCCAATAATATTTGATTACTTCACACTAGGTTCCTATAATTATAAAACTTGTTTTTAAAATCAATATTTGTGTGTAAATTATCTTAATTTAGATCGGCGTGCGATGGCTCGCTCGTTTGGTTCTGGGCGAACTAGAACAATGGACAATACGATTATAATGTAGGTAGATATGCAAATGATGTTAGTTTATAGATAAAAGTGGCGACCGTTGCGATTATAGTACGGAGGAGTATACTAGCACGAATGATATAAATAATATTTATTATATAAATTAAAAAATAGCTTCACGCTGAATCCCGCACACTGCAGGGTAGGCAGAGGGAACTTAGTGTTAAGACACTCCGTTCCCCACTTTCTGTCGAATCTAGAGGCATTGCGTGTTGAGTGGCAGAACTTAACGCCGCGCTTAGTTTCGACACCAGAGTGAAGAAATGGAAATATAAATTTAAGTAAATATTTCATCTCCTCGAGTGGGGATCGAACCCACAACCAGTTGATTTTACAGTCACACTTCGTGCCGCTGCGCCACGACTGGCCTCCATTAATCCATTTAAAAATATAATAATATTTATTATATTTTTAAATGAATTAATGAAGGCAATTGTAAGCATGAACATTTATATACTGTTTTGTTTAATGGTTTTTAGATAAAAAGTATGTTATTGAGAGATAAAAGGCCAGCCGTGGCGCAAAAGTACAAGCGTGTGGCTGTAAAGGCGATGGTTGTGAGTTCGATTTCCACTTGAAGGAATGTAATATTTAATATTTTCATTTTTTCGCTCTGGCAACAAGGCAATGATGGTAGTTTATGATTTCGGCGGAAAGTGGAGAAGAGTAGTGTCTGAATGGGGAACGGAGCATTTTACATATGAATTTAAAAAATATCGTCTGTACACACAATGTCTTTATAAAGAAGGTTAAAAGTTGACCTTTCTCCACTTTACGTCCACCATGAAAGGGATGCATGAAGATTATAACCAAACGTTACTTAATAGAATACCTTATTTCTTACAATGCGATATTTACAGATAGCTGGATTCGCTGTAATGTATAAATATTTTGTTGGCTAATATCAATATAAATTAAATATTTAAATTGACAACAAATAATTTTGCTGATCCTGTTGCTGTGTATATGAACGAGGAATGAGGCTAATAAGAATAACTAAAAATAATCATGTCATCGATACTTATTCTGAAAACGTATAAAACGTTCACGTTGAACGTATGGCTCAGTGGCCAGAGCGCCTGGTCGGTTTCCAGGAGGCGCGGGTTCGAGTCCCGCTGCGTTCAAATTTTTATACGTTTTCTAAATAGGTATTTTTCTTTCCTAAGTGTGGATTAACACTTTAAAAATGTTAAAAATAATCATGTCATCGAACTAAAAAATGCTTTTTTATGCAAATAAAAAAAATATAATAAGACTATTTTTATATTTTGATATTATTTCACACGCTTATTAAAACATATTTAATAAACTACACACATCACTACCTATTTCATCATATTTTTTATTCATTATATCATTTTCGTCAATAATCCATCACCGAATTATATACTACTGCGTTCATAACTTTTTCTCTTGACAGAATGATTAATGCTTCGCTCGGGCTCACTCTTCAGATACTGACAAGAAAATTTAAAAACTTTTCGAAACATCTCGAAGAAACTTGAAGTAATTTTTAATAAAATCAAACTTTTCAAAGTTTACTTAAATATTTGAAATGTTATTGAGATATTTTTTTTGCTAAAAATGACATCCTCATAATAAGATATATCTTTGCTTAATTGCTATAATATGCTTTGAAATTCTGTTCACAATTAGTAAATGTCAAACGACGTTGTAGCGTAATCGCAATATTACTGACTAAACACAATGATTGTGAGTTCAAGCTCACCACAGGGAAATGTATTTTATATTTAGTAATATACATGTATTTATCGCTTATACTATAAGGCTACATTACTCTTTAATTGATACTCAACGTCTTTAAAACAAAGTGAAGAACGGAGTGACGCACCACTAGATTTTCACAGAATGTGTAGATATAGTTATAGAATTAGGTAAACTAACCAATCATATCCCAGCTTCATTATATTCATATAGATATAGGTAAATTAATTGTATTCAATATTATAGTAAAAAAGGAAATTTCTTTAAATTTAATTATTTCTTTGTAGCTTCATCTAATGTATTGTGGGTGGTCCTTGTCTGAACGGAATACCTAGTAAAAACTTAATATGAAAATCATAAGTACCTAACGGTGATTTAAAATTATTTGTTATTTATTATTTAACATGAGGCCGGTCGTGGCGCAGCGGCACAAAGTGTGACTGTAAAATCGACTGGTTGTGGGTTCGATTCCCACTCGAGGAAGTGAAATATTTACTTATATTTTCATTTCTTCGCTCTGGTGTCGAGGCAAAGTGCGGCGTTGAGTTCCGCCACTCAGCACGCAATGCCTCCAGAATTCGGCGGAAAGTGAGGAACCCACAACCAGTCGGTTTTACAGTCACACTTTGTGACGCTGCGCCACGACTGGCCTCGACTGGAATATTGATTAATGGTCGAAACATATGGGTGTCGGTGTCCTGCTCGCTTGTTACACCAAAATTTTGGCGTTAAGTAATGTTGATACCTGACAAATGTATAGTCGTAAATAAAACTAATAATTTATATACATAATATATTAAACTTCTTCTATTGTAAAGTTTGATATATTATATACTTTATAATAATTTATAAAAATAAAAAAAAACCAGTTGAGGCCAGTCGTGGCGCAGCGGCACAAGGTGTGACTGTAAAACCTACTGGCTGTGGATTCGATCCCCACTCGAGGATATAAAATATTTACTTAAATTTATATTTCCATTTTCTTCGCTCTGGTTAATCGCGGCATTGAGTTCTGTCACTCAACACGCAATGCCTCTAGAATTCGGCAAAAAGTGGGGAACGGGAGTGTCTTAACACTAGATTCCCTCTGCCTACCCTGCTGTGTGTGGGATACAGCGTGAAGCTGATAGGTTATATTATTCAGTAATAACTGAAGAATGATTGGCAGACGAAGAGTAGTCAAAATTTTACAGTTTTAGCCATTTTGTTTTAGCCCCATTGGTGTAGAAAGCAAGGTGTTTACTGTTTAGTAGTAATTTCTTTGTTGCACTACAGATGCTTCAATAAAAAAAGGGAAGTGAATTGTATTATTCATATTAATTGAAGTAGAAAATTGTTAACTACTGTTACTTTCCTTTCTTAATTACAACACTGCACAAAGTATCAGCTATCTCTTCTACAATAAAACGATGGAAAAATAATTACAAAAACGTAAACTCAGCTATCCGTCTCTCGGTGGGGGTTATATCGGGATTGTTAGGTAAGCCAGGATTTAGCCGGGTTCATTCTCCGCTACAATGATATAGCTAGGAACGACGCTACGTTTTCTAGGAATCCCGACGAGCACGAATTTTCCAAATCTCTTTTAAACTTCAACAATTTACTTTAAGTACCGTATTTTGTTCTGCTGTAAGTGCATATTTTCAATTCGTTTTGCTTCAAATGATTGAAAGTAAATATAAGTATTTTTCCTAATATTTTAGTACTTTATTAAATTTGTCTTAAACATAATTTGCACCATGAAAATATGCATATTTAAATTTAGTGTCCGCGTTATTTTATTATTCATTATTATTGTCTGTATATCATCTTCTCTTATGAACATCTATATATATAAAAGGACTTGTGCTGACTGACTGAGGTAAGACGCACGCAGAGCCTTAACCGCTGATGGTAGAAACGTGAAATTTGGGCAGATGTTTATTTTCATATTCTGGACATCTATTAAGAAGGGAATTTGAAAAATTTTAGCCCTAAAGGGATGAAATTGGGGTTGAAAGTTTGTATGGAAAAAAAATTAAATCGACATCGATTTTTATAAAATTTGAAATTCAGACTCTTAAAAACATTTAATTGAACACGTGTTGCATGGTTTTTAGAATTCTTCCCCTAAGGGTTCAAATAAGGGGTTAAAAGTTTATACGGCAAAATCTTTAAATCGCCACCGATTTTTATAAAAAATTAAATTCATACTGTTAAAAATATTTTATTAAACACGTGTTTCTTGGTTTTTTTACAAGTCAACCCTAAGGGTGCAAATACGCGGGCGAAGCTGCGCGTGCCCACTAGTCTCACATAAAGAGTAAAATATCGAAAAAAGAAACTTTGTCATTATGACCATGTTAAAGATTCTTCTTTCTTCACTCTTCTGTTTGAGATCTTCAATTACGCCGTACGAACAACTATATAACGAGAGTGACAAATTATTCACATCGTAGACATCCACACTACCTAGATACGTGGCACTGTACTATACTGTGCTGTTTCGAAGTAACTTCCCTGCGGCAGTGTTTCCAGGTCGATACGATTTGGGTACCTAAAAAGCGCGAGGAAAAAGCGTGTCTATCTCCACCTCAAAGGCCAGCAATGCACCTGTAGCTCTACTGATGATACATGAGGTCCTGGGCGGTGGTGATCACTTTTGCCTTCTTTTCCATAAAAAAATAATAATCGAAGACAAGTATCAATGGTTTTCTTTCTATTATTAATGACATTTTGCTAATATTTATATATTTAGTTAGCTTCTCACTTTATCCTGCACATAGCAGGGGTAGGCAGATGGAACCTATGAACCAAGTGTTAAAACACTCTGTTCGTACCCATTGAAAAACTCCCGTTCCCCACATTTCGTCCAATTCTGGAGGAATTACGTGTTGAGTGGCTGAACTCAAGACAGAACCTCGTTACCAGGGCTTCGCGTCGCGTTTACAGTCTTACGCTTGTGCCTCTGCACCTAGCATTTGTCTAGTACTAATAAATATATCGACCAAGCATACCTACAACAATGTTCTAAGTAAACGAAGATAAAAATAACAATTATGAACCTATTCATAAGCCACATGTGCAAGATATTTCTAACACAAGCTAAAGCAATATTCTTTTTAAATCCTTATTTATAGTCCATTTATTTTGATCCATTGTTGAAATTCCTGTTCAACGTGAGACTTGTAAAGCTCGATAAATGTTTTGTTATTTTTGTTCAAACGTATTTCTAAGTTAAACAAAAGTAAGATTGTTTCAAAGAAAACCTGAATCGGTATAGATAACTCGTGGAAATTTCAAACTAAAATCAGAAAATCTTTGCTACAAAGCTCCTCGCATTCGAAGAGGTGCTATTGAATAATATAAACATACTATTATAGCATTATATTATTATTGCCATATCTTATTTGAATGTGAGCGTGGACACATACATAGATATTGTAAGGATAATTCGAATAAAATTCTTATTACTTTCAGTGAAAAAATGTTTTTTTTAGCTTCACGCTGTATCCCTTATATAGCGAGGGTAGGCAGAGAGAGAGAGTAGTGTTATGACACTCCGTTACCCATTTTCTGTCAAATTTTTAAGGCATTGTGTGTTGAGTCAATTTAAAGCCCCGCTTTATCTTGTTACCAGAGCAAAGAAATAAAAATATTAATAAATTATAAATTACTTCCATGTATGGGGATCGAACCCACAGCCGTCGCGTTGTACCGCAGAAAAAAATTATAGTTGATGTAAAATAAAAGCTAAACCAATCAAATGACTAGAGTTTCCTGAATGCTTAAGAATATTTTTAAGCGATTCAAGAGAAGATTGAATTGGAAGATGTGAAAAAGAAAGTTCTTTCTTTTTTCATATTAAGCTAAGAATAATATGCGTCATATCTTTGTGAATAAATATCAATATAACTTTAAATATTACAATACATTTTTTTTCCATAACAAAGCATTTCTAGTCTGTAAAGAACTAGGTAGAGTACATTTTTCACTTATCCAAACAGAACGAACCCTTCTATAAGTAAATAAAATGTAGCGACTGTTGCTCACGATCGATTCTTTTTTCATTGCTCTTCTGTGATATATTCCGTCTATACGAAGAAGTATTGGGATTTTCGTTTTAAATATCCCTCGTGCTCGTTTTGTGTCGTTATTTTTTAACGCTTTTTTATGGGGGAGGCTTTATTTACTGAAGAAGTCTCTTCGGGATAATGTTATTTGAGTACTACTGAATCTGCTGATTTTTTTTTTCAGCTTCACGCTGTATCCCGCACACAGCAGGGTAGGCAGAGGGAACCTAGTGTTAAGACACTCCGTTCCCCACTTTCTGCCGAATTCTGGAGGCATTGCGTGTTGAGTGGCAGAACTCAACGCCGCGCTTAGCCTCGACACCAGAGCGAAGAAATGGAAATATAAATTTCACGATTTTTGTCTGTCTTTTATTCTGATTCTCAGTGCTAATGAACGGAAGAACTGTGCCGATTTTATGGGTCTTTTACTATAAGATAGAGGTGTTTGTGGAGCAACATATAATCTAATTTTAATATCAGAATTTCCGGTACAGCAGTATAAACATCCATACTAGAATAAATTTCGAACTCAATAAAACGAGGCCAGTCGTGGCACAGGCGCACAAAGTGTGACTGTAAAACCAACTGGTTGTGGGTCAATCCCCACTCGAGAAGATGAAATATTTACTTAAATTTATATTTCCATTTTTTCGCTCTGGTGTCGAGGCAAAGCGCGGCGTTGAGTTCTGCCACTCAACCCGAAATGCCTCTAGAATTCGGCAGAAAGTGGGGAACGGAGTGTCTTAACATTAGGTTCCCTCTGCTCACCCTGCTGTATGCGGGATACAGCGTGAAGCTGATTTATTTATTTTATTTAATAAATTTACCCTTAATACTCTAAATCAATAATAAATATTATAAATATTAATAATACGCAAGCGGGCGAAGCCTCACGGGTTCAACTAGTTAATAGTCCAAAAATAATTAATTATCATTTTTTCCAAATTATACTTAATCTCATTGCAATCAATATTAGGAAAGGAAATTTCATGCATTAACATTAGTTGTGATGCTCGTATCTCATCACATTTAGTATGGTACAGTGATTTTGCAAGAGGCTATCTTCTGAGACCCCACTCCCATTAGTGATGCCAATGGTATACGATAACTTCGGAAGGCGAAATTATAATAACAAATTGAAAGACGAACTACGTGTTTCCTTCCCGTTTGGTAACATTTTCGTTTAAATAGGCTTTATAGTCAGCGAATATTTGAAATTCAGATCTTGTATGGTATATGTAGATAAAAATGTACTTATAATGATATGATAATTTGTTGCTTGAGAAAATGAAAAATTAAATATTTTTGGTTTTTCACTCTGGTATCGAAGAAAAGCGCGGCGTTGAGTTCCGCCACTCAATACTCAACGCTCAGAATTTGGCTGAAAGTGGGGAGCGGAGTGTATCAAAACAAAGCTCCCTCTGCCTACCCTGCTACATACGAGATACAGCGTGAAGCTGAAAAATATTATTTTTCACATATACTAACTATTTCAAATAACAAATACCTTCGATATGAACATTTTTAAACACAGCTCGAGAATTCCCCGTATTCCAATACGAAACGAGACGAGCTATCTGTAATGAAACAATAGAAACAATCTACATGGCTATAGCAACATAGCCCGTCCGGGACGTCCCCGCGGTGATGTATGACGAATCAATACGGACAGGTATTGGCTATCGGGTGAGGTGCATTGTGCAGTATACTTTTTTGATTTAGTTTTACATGGAACAAAATACAGTGATTTTGCGTGTTTGAGTGAGCTTTGCACTGTATGTGGTGTTTCAATCTGGATTTTCGAATAGACTTTCAAAATAACTGTGTTGTAGTTTTAAAAATTCTGTTTAAAGTTTTGTAGTGATAAAAAACAATTCTAAGTTAAAATAAATTATTAGTTCATTTATTACATATACCTATTTCTTAAGCTTTTGACTTTATTTTTTTTATGTTTTTACTATTCTATACGTAGTTACGGTCTACTTCGATCTGTACATAAGTATCATTTGTATTTTGTTTTTGTATTTCTATGAAATTACTTAAATGCTATTTATTTATTATAAATATTAAAAACCGCATATTTTAACTTTACTTTCATACTTTACATAGAACACGATACATGCTTTCAGCTACATCCTCCCAATTTCTTTTTGATTAGAAAGGCTCGATCCACTAATGATATTCACCTCGAACGTTTTCCTTTATCCGCACAAGCGTGCACCGGTTTAGCGGACCAGGGGCGTTGCCATGGCGACCAGACGTAGCTCATGTGGGCTCCAAAAGTTTAAATTGTATTACGGAACCCAAATATCTTGGATGTGCCATGATTCTTAGGGAATCTATGCGTAAGTCTATTTTATTAACTGTTTTGTTTCTGGGGTCGAAACGGTGTGAGTCTCACACGATGAATTTGGGAGAACTTTTATGTGGTCGTATATTTGAGAAATCAAGATTTATTGTTTTATTTGTTTTTTTTTTAGATATAGAGCATTTTGTGGAAGATTTTTTACCAGAATTGCTTATGTTAAATGCCTATTTATGTACGTGAACAACTGCATGTAGCTTTTAATATATTTTTTTAGCTTCACGCTGTATCTCGCACACAGTAGGGTAGTCAGAGGGAACTTCGTGTTATGACACTCCGTTCCACGTTTTCCATCGTATTTTGGAGGCATTGCGTGTTGGGTAGCGGAACTCAACGCCGGACTTTGCCTCATGCAAAGAAATGAGAATATTAATTCATTTCATCGAGTGGGAATATAACCCACAATATGTCGCGTTTGCACACGCTTGTCGGCTTACGACACGACTGGTCACAATTTTTAATATATTTTTCTTTATCTCTTGTCTCGTCTTGTTAGTAAGAACTCACTTTGTTCTCTATATTTCATATTCTTAGATAATAAATGTCAATAATTTTCACAAAGCATTTTATCTCATTTCAAATATGAATCCCAAAAGAATTTGAATACACAACCATAGCGTTCTTTATCATGATAAGAAATGCTTAAACAATGATGTCTTTCTTCATCAGATATAATTTTTCTTAATTGTAATTAAAATTAACGTACATTAATAATTCTCGTTTCAGTATTAAATAGCTGTAATTAAACTCTGAAACGTTTCAAATATTTTAATACGCTAAGCCAATTTAAAGGGAGTTAAGGAGGCGTGATTACTGTTTTGCACAGTTTTTATTTTCTCGTAGAGATTCTTAATTACCGTTTTTCTCACAGCTCGAGTCGACTAATTTAAATATTATTAGTAGATACAGACCGACAAAAGTTTTGTATATAATAATCTGTTAATTACTATTACAGACACTTAATAATTGTTTTTTATTTTGTTATTTAATTTTCGCTCGTCGTTTAAAGCGAAAGATAAATTATGAGATTTGTTCTATCCGTTTCGCTCCAGATTCTATTCCAGAGACGGAGTGGAACCCAACGCCGCATTTTGAGAAATCAGAGAAACAAAATGTAAACATACGGTAGGTACTGTCTAAGTAAGTTATAAAACGAAAATATATTGAGTTAACTTATTATTCTCGTAAGCTCTAAGTATACATATGTATAAATTTAATTTAGCTATTGCTATCCAGGAATTATTAAGATATTCTTTTGAACTTACATTTTTTAAATAAAAACTTCACGCTGTATCCCGCACACCGCAGGGTAGGCAGAGGGAACCTAGTGATAAGACACATCGTTCCCCACTTTCTGCCGAATTCTGAAGGCTTTGCGTGTTGGGTGGCAGAACTCAACGCCGCACTTTGCCTCGACACCAGAGCGAAGAAATAAAAATATAAATTTAAATAAATATTACCTCTCCTTGAGTGGGGATCGAACCCACAATCAGACGGTTTTACAGTCACACTTTGTGTCCCTGCGCCACGACTGGCCTTACCTTACATTTTTAAAATTTCTAA
The DNA here is from genome assembly GCA_021202915.1 of Heliconius himera. NCBI lineage: Eukaryota > Metazoa > Arthropoda > Insecta > Lepidoptera > Nymphalidae > Heliconius > Heliconius himera. The sequence goes on from JAJHJA010000034.1 coordinate 166,904, forward strand.
ATAATATTATGTATGTTACATACAATATTTTAAGTCTTTTATATGTTAAATCCACCCCAACAATACACAACTATAACTTAGTAAACATAAGAGAGAAATAAAATAGAAATGTTTCTGAAAGCTACAAATGCTTAAGGAAATGTTACTTTGTACACGGAACATTGCATAAACAAGCCCATTATCATCTAGGGAATCACTCGTAGATTACAGAAATGAGCGTATATTTAAGAGATAAACATATCACAACAAAATAAAAATATACGTAGTGACGACCTAGTCGCGGATTCAAATTCTAATGTATTAAAAAATTAAAATAAATCAGCTTCACGCTGTATCCCGCACGCAGCAGGGTAGGCAGAGGGAACCTAGTGCTAAGACACTCCGTTTTCCACTTTCTGTCGAATTCTGGCGGCATTGCGTTTTGAGTGGCAGAACTAAACCAGAGCGAAGAAATGGAAATATAAATTTAAGTAAATATTTCATCTCCTCGAGTGGGGATCGAACCCACAACCGGTGGGTTTTACAGTTACACTTCGTGCCGATGCGCCACGACTGGCCTCAATCTAATCTGTTCATATTTATATATATGTAAGCTAGTAATAAAACATGGCGTAGAGTTCTGCTACATCAAAGGGAGTGCTACGACACTACGTTCACTCTGTCTACCCTGCATTTCGTGATAATTGTCATTATAAAAATAATTTAATAATTAATAATTTTCTAAAATATTTAGTATTTATATAAAAAAAATACATAAAACACAAAATGTTGCCTTTATTAACATACGTGAGGCTACTAATGTGTAGATTAGTATTATTTACGCCGTATACACCTACTACGGTTATGTATATACCGTTTTCCTTTGTCTCTAGATTCGATCGTTTAGCTTTAGATAAGCTATATTTGCTTAAAAAGCAGTTCTATCGTATCATAAGAACTCAAATGTTGGTACATTTGAGTTCTTATGAGCCTTGTATGTAAATATAATGTTTCTCTAATTCTAATTCTTCTATTATATTATAATTGATTTTTTTAAGTACATACGTTTTACTTTTAGGATTTAACAAATAAACTAAATTACTATCCATATGTATATATAAAAAAAGTATTTTAATACGCTGATTTTAATATGAAAAGTCTGTCGTTGAGTTACGCTTTTCAATACACAATGCCTCGAAAAATTAGACGGCAGGTGGAAGAGTAAAAAAAAAGTGTCTCTTGACACTAGTTTCCCTTTGCCTACTAGAAAACAACGTGAAGCTGATTTAATTTGTTTTAAGTATTTTAATCTTAACCTAATTATCGACATTAAATATCTTTTACTCTTATCCAATGCAGTTTTCACAATAGAAACTCCACCGAAACCAGGTTCAACAGACAAATACCTAAAATCAGGAATGATACGCTACGCTGGTACTTGGTAGAATTAGTCGCTTAAAACGCCACTATTTTGGCTGAATACTGTCCGTTTATAGAGACAGGTAGGTCTGTGAAGCGGGCGGGCAGTGTTGCCATGTTATTCCAAATTAATTTACCTACTTTTTCGCTTAAATTCATAAAAAAATACCTCCACACTTTATTCCGCTTATCAGCACAGATGCAGAATCGCTAAAAATATTATAAATTATACATTTGTTTTTCACAATTTATAACTACTTCTTCAAAAAATAACAGCCATAATAGAAGTTGCATTATTTGTGACTAATATCAAAAGTTATTAATTTAATTAGCTTCACGCTGTATCCCACATACAGCAGGGTAGGCAGAGGGAACCTAGTGTTTAGACACTCCGTTCCCTACTTTCTGCCTAATTCTGGAGGCACTGCGTGTTGAGTGGCAGAACTCAACGCCGCGCTTAGCCTCGAGACCAGAGCGAAGAAATGGAAATATAAATTTAAGTAAATATTTCATCTCCTCGAGTGGGGATCGAAAATGGCAACACAGAACGGTCCGGTGCAAGCACTAATTGCCCGAACGCCGAAGGGCTGGATTAGCTCGATATCGATTTGCTGAGTGCACAAAGCGCTGTAATTTGAGGACCGTGCCTCAGTAGTGGAGAGCACTTCAGTTTTAATTACCAAGGCGATTGAGTGCATCTTGATGGGTGACGGGTTCATTTATGCTATTTTTTGTTTTAGATGGTATACGGTTTTTTACTAAATTGTACATGATAAAATATCAGCGTGTGATTGTAACGAGGCGGTTGTAGATTCGATTCCCACTCGGAGAATGTATATTTATTTATTTACTTATTAAGGCTTTCATTTCTTATCATAGATTACTAACTAAAATTTTATAATATTAAATACTATTTTCACTCAATTACGTAATGGGTTGCTAACTCGGCCTATAAAGACTCCATTTTTTAAATACAATTTAAATATTAGAAATAAAAACAAAAATATTGATGACCTACTATTAAATATATAATAAATACTCGATACTTCGTTTCCGTTAATACATTTCCGTTCTAACGAATTTTGGAGACATTGCGTATTAAGTGGCGGAACTCAACGCCGCGCTATGCCTCACGACCAGAACGAGGATTCATTTCAATATAAATACAGTCACAAGCTTATATATTTCTCTTTTACTGGCCAAAAAAAATGAAAATCTAGATTGGTCGTACCACAATCTCTAATTGCCGATATACCAAAAGGTTAGTTATATTGCTATTGATGCGCCGAGCGAACAAATTGAGAGCTCAGTTTAAGCCGCTTACCTCTTTGTGAAGTGCGGTACTTCGGTTCGAAACCACCTAATTGAGTAATATATCTTAAACAATTTCTTGATTATATTAAACATTTTTTTTAATAGTTTTTTAAATTAATAGATAGCTTCACGCTGTATCCCGTGTATGTTAGTCAGAAGGAACCTAATGTTAAGACTCTGTTCCCCAATTGCCACCCAAATTTCCAAATGTATAAAAACGTATTGAATGGCAGAACTTAACGCTACCCTTTGTCTTGTCTCTCAACTCATTGTCGATCTTGTATAAAAGTTTATGGGAATCGAATCCAGAACGACTCTGTGCCTGTGACTATAACACGACGGCTTTCATTTTTAAAATATAATTTTGAATAATCACTTACTATTTATAATATTTTAAACTTATGCACCAAAAGATAATTTCTCAATAAGACAGCTTCATAAAGATTTATTATAAAATGAAGGTATTCGAAAACAATATTCATTTTGAAATTCAAGTACAGTCAGTTTTCAGTACAAAATTGCAGTGTAGCTGAGTATGGTGGATTATTCCGAAATCCTTCTAATAAGAAGAGCTTCGTGCCCTGCAGCGTGGAATTAAAAGGCTTAATTTACTGCTGTGAATAACAAATGCAACAACAGTTTTAAATTAATGAAATGTTGTTTCCTTTTAACATTAGAAATGGATGTTTCGTTTTAGTACAAAATATTTATTTATAACATATATCTTTAATATTAACTTAATTTTTGATAACGTACCTTTAAAAGTATACATGTTTATAAATAGAGAACGGAGTGTCTTAACACTAGGTTAGTTTTCCTCTGCCTAACCCGCTATGTGCGGGTTCCTGCATGCTGTATCTGAGTCTTTATAAATAAAAATATATAACACTTCGTAAAAAAAAGTAATAACTTTATTTATTGTTGGTAGGCCTTAACTACATATATGTAACTTTTTTGATAAAGTACTAAAGTCAGAACATTCTTAATCTAAAAATTAGTTTAAAAAACACATAATTTTATATAAGAAAATAACACCAAATAAATAAAATTAAAAAATATTCTTACATATATCTATACAACATTGGCAAAATGGTGTTGATTAGTCAGCAGTGACTAATAGCGTTGATAAAGTCTGTCACATACAGCTTAATGATAGCGTATACAACGTTAATGATGCTCTAGATTACCATTACTGGTACCAAACCCAATATTTCTTAACTATATGTGACGAATTATTCTTATACGGTTATTAAACTGGTATATTATTTGGTATTAGGTATTTAGATCTGTTTTGTCTTGTATTAAGATTTTTTATGCTGGTTAATTTAATCATTCAATTATGACATTTGTAACGATCCATACCAGAACTAAAATGTGTAGGTAAATAATATAATTAATTAAAAAAATATATTAAAAAAATATTATAAATATAATTTATAATATTATTTAATTTAGAGCTTAAGATAAATACAATCTTGTATATAATAGTTTAGTTCAGTTCTTTAATTACGCGTTCCGTTCAAAAGTAATGTACCTAGTATATAGTAATAGATAGTTATATAGTGACGTAATATACCGTAGGTAAAACACGCAGATATAAAATATATTTATTAAAAATAATTAAAAAAAATAAATAAATTAGCTTCACGTTGTATCCCGCACACAGCAGGGTAGGCAGAGGGAACCTAGTGTTAAGACACTCCGTTCCCCACTTTAAAATAATTTAATAATTATTTTTAATCATTGTGTATTATAATTTAAAATAAGTAATAACATAATTAATATTTTAATTATTATAAGATATCATGTTGGCTGAATAAACTACTACTACTACTACTGTCAACGACAAGAAAAGAAAAAAGGAAAGAAAGAGAGGGGAGATGGCGGACGCGTTTGAGGAAGGATGGATGTTAAAAATGTTTAGAGAAGTTTTAATATATTATTTTTAATATAAAATATATTTAGTTATATTTAATATTTAAAAAGCATGTGACATTATTTCTTCAATTGTGATATAAGCATTCGAGGTTACTAAGATAAGTTAAAAGTGCTTTCACTATTTACAATTGTTTGTTTTGGAATACTTCGTCGGTAAGTTTTTAATAGATTATTATTAAAACAAAGAAGAGTGATGTACGCAGAATGCCTGCCGCCATCTTTGTTAGTTGCGTGCATGTAAATTGTGAAATGAGAGTTAAATAGGTTTGGTGAATTATAATTACTTATATTATATATTATAAATGTAATATCTATATATATTAGTAAATAAATATTTAACATGCTACTATAAAAAGAAATACAAATTTAATAGTATCAATTATAATATGATATAAAATCATTATATCAAAATACGTACTATTTACAATTTCTAAATATTATATAATATGAGTCTATTTAATGTCCTACAATAAAGGTAATCTGTCAGTATATTTAAATAAATATAATAAAGATATTAGGCATTAACCAAATATTAATTATTTACGATTTATAAGACTTTTAGAGTTCATTGACCCTATGTTTTACTATTAACTAATATAGTCACAACCGACTGCTGCTTGGCTTCGCTAGTACTAATGTGCTTGGCTAAGTGAATCGCTATGACATTTAATTTTTATATATATGACTAGAGGGCGCGCGCGCCTCGCCCGCTTATTAGGAGTGAATTCTAAAAAAACCACGAAACACGTGTTCAATAAAATATTTTTATGGGTACACCGACATTACGAACTAAAGGAGTAGCTCTTTTTATGGATGACAGTACTGAAAAGTTAGGCATAAGCTTTTGCAGATCTAGAAATAATAAATTTATTGCAATTTCACCTGGTCTAGCTTGTTTATTGAACGGGAGCACTAAAAGAACGGCAGTAAGACGAAAAATATACGAAGCGCTACCGATAAGGACGACTGGAGGCATAAACTGTCGAGTAGTGAGATCAAAGAACAAATTGGTCATACTGCTCGATTGGGGGGAACGGACGCCCTTCGAATGTTCACAGGAACTGCTTACAGTAGTAAGTGAAATTACAGGACAGGGGGCTCGTGTGATAAGTATAGACGCTATGGTCGTTGACTATAATAAAGGAGAAGTCGCAGACCGACTGGGATGCATAAAAGCCTCAGAACAACATGAGGTGATAGCGTATGAGGACAGAGGTGAAGATCTCAGCTACCTAAAACTCAATCACTTGAGCACCCAGAAAGTAAACCCCCCATCTACCCTTGTGACCATCGAAAGCGGCTCAGAACTGTACCAACGTAAGACAGCAGAGGAACAGGCAAAACGTGCAGGAAACAAACCGAAACACACTGCTGCAAGAGGCGCATGCAGCGCCTTTATGACTGCCGTTGAAAACTTATTAGGTAGGAGGAAACCATCAATACATGAAACCCAGGTGATGGCCATAGATAATATCGCAAGAGACTCTGCAAAGACTACCGCTGTAAAAACATGGCCAAAGTTAACAAGAGCGGCTATGAATCAAGTAAAAACACCCAACCTGGTACCGATCATGGGATACAAAGACCACTACAAGAATGCTTTCCTTGAATTCCTCGCAGTCCTTAAAGCTACTAAAGAAGTAAAGCTCAAAACTTGCAAGGAAATAATGCTTGCCTTTCAGGGAGAATACTCGATCCTGCAGGTAAAGCTCAAGGAGGCAGAAGCCGCCATATATAACAATGATACCGCCCAAACCATTACAGGCAACATGAACGGCAGTTATATGGCGGCGTATAATGCTGCAGTTGGCTTTGTGGAGTTAGATAAAGAGGAAACCAGACAAACAGGCAACCTCAAATTCAACTTAACTGATAATAATCCCATTGTTGTCGTCGCCAAGTGCACGAAAGTGATGCTAGAGGATAAAATGCTAGAGATGGCCAGAAACTTCGACAACACTCTAGAACCCACATCATCAGCGGAATGGGAGGTACCTGGGATGCAGTGGGTCAATGGGGTCCCCGGATGCGGTACAACAACTTGGATTCTAAAACACTTTGACTTGAATAAAGACACTATTGTCACCACTACCACAGAGACAGCCAAAGAACTCCGAGAGAAACTGTCGGTAAATATAGGGAACTTAGCAAAAAGTAAGGTTCGCACTATCGCTTCAATATTGGTTAACGGGGTCAGAAAATCAGAAAGGTGCAAGCGCCTTATGGTAGACGAAGCCCTGATGAATCATTTTGGAGCAATAGTGACGGCTGCTAGAATCTTCCGAGTAGAAGAATTACTACTGATCGGAGATGTAAATCAACTTCCCTATATTGACCGGGAGAATCTCTTTAATATGCTTTACCGCAATCCATCCCAAATGCTAAGCATCAGCAAAAACCTACTGTGTACCCATAGAAGCCCCATGGACGTCGCTTACGCCCTACGAGAAATATACTGCGGTATATACTCAGCAAAAAGGGCAGTGCACTCTCTTCATATTGTAAACATCAAGGCGACGCCGGTACCAAAAGACCTAAAAAACACCTTCTACCTCACTTTTACACAAGAGGAGAAAGACTCCATGATTCAACAAGGATATGGAGTGAGTACAGGTTCAAAGGTGTTAACGATTCACGAAGCTCAGGGTCTGACGAACGTGATGGTAGTAGTAGTGAACATGAAGTCGGCAAAATTACAGCTGCATGACAGCGTCCCGCACGCAGTCGTCGCAATAACGCGACACACTTACAGCTGCTACTACTACAGCGGTAGCGAAGACGATGCAGTCAAAAGGCTGATCCGCAGTGCAACAATGGCAACGACGAAAGGCATTGTGGAATACAATTTAAAAATGGCCATTAAAGATAGAAACGAAGCGGTCATATCTTCTTTAGTAGAGGTTATGACCGCTTCGGTTATACCCTCCACATCCTGAATCCATCTTCCGACAGGCACTTAGAATATATAAATTGTTAAATTGTAATAGATATTAAGTTAATAGATAATAAGTGAAATATTTACAAAAAAAAAAAAAAGGCAATCTAAAAATACCTGGACTTTCTTAGGAATTACATATTTAGATAATTATCTCTAGTTATAAGCCTTATTTAAGCAGCAGATAAATATAAAATTGATGATTAGCTAATAATAATGAAAAAGTTAAAAAAAAGTACGGACTACGTGTCTGTAGTGCTTAGTTAAAATTATAATAAAAAAAAAAAAATATATTTTTAACAGTCTGAATTTAAATTTTTATAAAAATCGGTGGCAATTTAAAGATTTTTCCATATAAACTTTCAACCCCTTATTTGAACCCTTAGGGAGTGAATTTTTAAAAACCATGAAACACGTGTTCAATGAAATATTTTTAAGAGTCTGAATTTCAAATTTTATAAAAATCGGTAAAGATAATTTTTTTTTTACATACATACTTTCAACCCCTATTTCATACATTTAGGGTTAAAATTTTTCAAATTCCCTTCTTAGTGGATGTCCAGAATATGAAAATAAACATTTGCCCAAATTTCACGTTTCTACCATCAGCGGTTACGGCTCTGCGTGCGTCTTATCTCAGTCAGTCAGCACAAGTCCTTTTATATATAAAGAAGACTAGCAATAGCGATTTTTTAATTTCTTAATTTCTTCAAAACACCATATTTTCAAACTTCGAAGTAGTAGAAAATTATCATCTTTACTTTACAAAATAAACAATTAGTATTTTTTAATTATTAGACTTATTGCAATCTTTTTTTATCATAGAGTCAGGCTATGAGCCAGTACAAGAAAAATACAGATAGCTGCTAGAAACATTTTTGAAAAACCCTTGCTTGCAATAATTAAATAAAAATAAAAAAACGAACAAAAAGTTTGAGAAACTTTGTTTTCTTTGTTTACATTCTGCCTCAAGCTCAAATAAATAACTATAATTGATTACAATAAATAATGCAGGCATATTTGTTTAAGATATTATTGAAATAATGTGGTTTATATTTTAAATAAAGAAGGGGTTGAGACTCCACGTTCCGTTAGCACAAATACACACGCGAGACGGCGTTGGATGCTCACCTAACGCACTCCATACTAGCACGAGCGCGTAGCGTAGCACGAGCGCTTTTTTAAGTGCTCGTCTGAATAATCTATATATATAAATATTAAGATAGTTTCGCGGTACCTTGCGGTGCGTCAATGTTAACACTTGGTGTATGATGGATAGGTATGTGGTTTATTTGTCCAACGCTTAGTTTTATCGTTGAAATCATAATACGTCAATCGAATGATATCGACGACATACTTATAATATATAGCCGGGCGTCACTGGTGCTGACATATTTGATATAAGCGAATTGCTTTAGTGGTGTTGGATTCTGCTGCTGAGTTTCTTCCGCCAGTTCTTCTCAGCGCTCAGGTTCTTTACTGAACTGGTAGTAGAATCGTGTCTACTTGGAGTCGCTGGCTGTTCCAGCGATAACTGAGTATTTCAATTAATTATTTTTATATTACATTCCCACAACTCTGAGTCTAGTGTCAGTTCAGACAATCAGCTGTAGGGTGTGTGCTGTGCGTGTTATTCTACGACGGTTCTGTTTAAAAGAGGCGTTACAATAACAGTGAATATAAATTATATTAATATTGAAACTAAGTCATATAATAAGAGCATATAGGTAATAATTATAATAAGAAATATACTATATTAACGAATTCATACGGAAATAATAAACACGTCACATTATACATACAGAATTCAATATTATTAAGATAGATAAGTAAATATAGAGTTATAAGAAACATACACGAACGTTAAATGGGTATATTGATGTAATGCCCTTTAAAGAAACAAATTGAAGTGGATTTACATAATCGGCCGCCTGGCGGTAGGGAGTTCGATCTGATATGTGAAGCAGAGAGTTATATGTTATGTAATTATGGCTACGGCCTACATATAATAATCTTAACTCCACTGCAAGTATGTATATTCGGTCTTTGAATCAGTTATTTAAAAATTGATCTTTTGCAAAAGTATTATAAGAATCTATATTAACGAATAAATATTAACTATTCTGATCCGTCCCGGAGGGTTCAGAGCCGAACGGCCGGAATCCACGGTGAGTGGCGGGTGCGGGGCCACTCACTATTTCAGCTATAACTATCTGTAATGACTAGGTATTACAAAGAGGAGGATAAGACGTCTACGATATACTTAAGAAATGTCACGGGAGATTAAAACGGACAGACTATGTTCTTTATCATAATATATTTTATTTGTACTTATATTAAATTTATGGTACATTTCATATTAATACTGTTACCTCTGAATCTCTAAAAGATCTTGGATCATTTACGATCACTACGAAAGGGTTCTATCTACGTTAGACGTATCACCAGCCATACTAAAATATTAAAATTATTATTTGGATAATTTTATCTAAATATTTTATTGAGTACAGTGGGGAGTCAAGTTTATAATAAAATAGCATCTTTCGAAATTTGGTTGACAATAGTAAATGACATATTTAAGTTCTTAAAATATTTAGAGTTATTTATTTATACATGCTCGTAATATATACTTTATTTTGCAGAATATGAGCCTAATATTAAGACACTCCTCACTTTCCGCCGGATTCTGAAGGCATTGCGTGTTGAGTGGCGGAACTCAACGCCGCGGTTTGCCTGGACAACTTGTGTTGTTTAAAATTACACTGTTGTGCCCCTGCACCACGATATTATTATGAAAAAATATTTCCACATATAATGTAAGGTGAGAATATACAGAATAATAAATAACTTGTGTTAAATGCTCAGCGCGTTAAGTTTTAAAGTTGCTTCTGAACACAATATACGTAACTAATATAGCTAATATAGCGTTGGTTCAAGTGTTAAGCAACTTTCCATATTACGAAAATTATTAGAATTGATATTAAATAAATTTATGAAAGTTTACTAGGTCGTCTTACTATAAACAAAAATTATGTAAACTTAATTACCTATTAACGAATAAATAAATATTTTTCTCACCATGCAAAAAGCTTCGCAATATATTCCACATATAACAGGGTACGCAAAAGGAATCGACTACGGTTCCTTTTCTATCTGTCTGTCTGCCAAGAGTCTTTATCGCAGGATCGCTTGGAGATATCAAGTTGAAATTCAAACCATATATTACTCAGATTTAGGGTCCCTTACTTTCTTGAAAAAATCGTATTTCTACATTAACTTAAAAAATAGATATGGCCTTTTAAATAGCAAAATACGTATATTTACCACACTATATTGGAAATCAAAATTAATAGAGTACTTTCAGTTGATCTTGAATTATAAAATTGGCATTAGCAGCTAGCATCTACAGAAATGGAAATATAACCGACCACAACCAATAGGTTTTAGTCTCATTTTGTGCCACTGCGCCACGACTGGCCTCAATGGCATACTTTATTCATTGTTTATAACGCTCTAGTTTTACAGAACCCTCGGTGGATGAGGCCAACTCTCGCTTATCCGATTTTTTTAGTTTTATTGTTCTAATCCATTCTGTCAGTCAGATCAGTAATAAAATTTTATATTAAGTTGCCCAGTTATTTTATGTATATATAATTAATTATACTATACTACTATGGAGCCAGTCGTGGCGCAGGGGCACAAAGTGTGACTGTAAAACCGACTGGTTGTGGGTTCGATACTCCACTCGAGGAGATGAAATATTTACTTAAATTTATATTTCCATTTCTTGCTCTGGTGTCGAGGCAAAAAGCGCGGCGTTGAGTTCTGCCACTCAACACGCAATGCCTCCAGAATTCGGTAGAAAGTGGGGAACGGAGTGTCTTAACACTAAGTTCCTTCTGTCTACCCTGCTGCGTGCGGGACACAGCGTGAAGCTGATTTTATTCTACTATATATAGCTTCATATTAATATCAAGAATTGATCAAAACTATAGCTTTAATAGCTTTTATTAAAAAAATAGTAAGATCAAAAATATTGTTACAAAAAATTCTATCAATATACAGAGAGTAGGTATTTTGTTAGCTATTTTTATTTATACGAAAAACATTGACATTTTAATTGAATAATATAATAATAATATTTCCATTTGTACCAACCAACAAATGTTGATCCTATTCCACCACTATCCGCTGGGGCTGAGTCAACGCTAAAAGCATGTTGTCTCCTCCAATTTGCTTCCGATGTGACACCGCACTCTGTGTTATGTCTTGCTCCTGATACAATTTGCCTTTCATTCCTATGAAATATCTAGTAGTCTCTATAGCTCATCAAAAATATAAATGTAAAATGAGAGCCAAGTTCAATATTATTGATATCTAAGATCTGACTTGGCTAGTTTTCATATGAATTTACAATAGGCATGTATGCCTACCAAGAATGATTATAAAATTGTTTTTTTTTTATTTCTAGACGGCCTTAGAATATATGTATTTAAATTGATTTGAAAACTCAACCAAGTCAGACATTACACATAAATATAGTGTCCTATGTTGTGAGAAGAAAGGATATTTTAAGTTGTTAAAAAAAAATTGTGTTTTAAAAAGAAATTTCAACCACTCCACTAACTTTCACCAAGGCATGTATCATATAATATTGAACTTGGCTCTTATTTTACATATACGTTTTTGATGGTATATCAATACTTTTTCTACAGAAATTATGAGCAGCTAGGAGTAGGTTAATAATAAAAACAATACTAAATATTATTTTATTAATACTAAATATAACTTTACATTTGCCCACAAAATAATTTAAATTTAAAAAGCTTTACATCGTATATATTTACGGTACTTGATTAAGCTACATATTTAATTTGCAAAAGGAAATAGTTGATATTGATTATAAACTCCTCTCATATAAAATGACTAACAAATACAGAACTTATAGTATGATATATCATAATTTGTATACAATTTAATATTAAGTTTGACTGTATGATGATGTTGATACAGAAAATACACAGAAAATAGGCCTTGGTTTATTTGAAAATAGTTGTATAGAGTATGTATGTATATACATATATGTATAGTATGTATGTATGTACGTTATTTTAATATGTGAATTTTGTTGTGAATGAAATCCCCATATCATAATTTCAAAATATGTATATCATAGATTTTAATAAATTACGAATAAATGCCAATATCAAAATCTAGGGCCATCCCACGTTCACTTTTCAAACGTATATTGACGAAGGTGGAGCCCAGCCCGCCAGCTGTGATAGTGGCGGACGCTTTCGAATGAAGATTATCGTACGCCATGATCGCCTGAAATAAGAAATAATTTAATTCTTAATTTAATGATCATAATTTTTTTATTGCGGCATTAAGTTCCGCCACTCGACACGCAATCTCTCCAGAACTCGGCGAAACGCTAGGAACGGATGTGTCTTAATGGGAACAGAGTGCTTTAACACTACATACAGACAAACGATTTATTCAAAACTTACACATAAAAGTAATAAAAAATTATATAAATTTCGTTGAAAAATATAAAATCCATACTACAAAAAAAAATACTTATGCTTAAACATTATGTCAAATCCTAAGTTCTTCAAGTTTTATATTAACGAAGGCATTGTCCGCCGCTGAATTTACGCCACTTTGTATATCCAGGCTAGAAAAAGTAAAAACTTTTAGAGGCAATCGAGACGCAGTGGCACAAGCGTGTGACTGTAAACGCGACGATTGTGGGTTTAATTCCCACTAAGGGGGAATGAATTATTCATTTCTTCGCTCTGGTAACGATACAAAGCGCGACGTTCAGTTCCGCCAATCAACATGCAAAGCCTCGAAAATTCGACAGAAAGTGAGGAATGGAGTGTACCACTAGACTCTCTAAACCTACCGTGCCAGATGCGGGATACGGTGTGAAGCTATAAAAAATACTTACATTTATAGGTCTAAGATCGGGACTGGAGAAAAAAACGTCTTTAACCCTTTTCGTCAAGGGTATGTAGTGAAATTGTGCTATCCTATGGTAGACCAAATGCTTGTTACTGGCATCTCCCATAATCAAATGCTCACAGTTCACAAAATAAATACCGGCGAATACCAAAAAAAGAATGGCTGCAATTTTCATTTTTCCAATTTGAAATATTTCTTAGACACAAACGGAGAAACAGTACTCTGGACTTAACACGACGAGTTTACAAAACAGAATGCACACGACAAGACAGCTGAATCACACAAAGTTAATTGAGTAAGTGATCCTCATATGACTATATTCATTTAATATCTATTTGCTGTTGTGATAGCGTTAATAACAATAGTATTTTCCTGTTTATCAGTCAAAAGGGATGTATTTACAATAAATGTATAATTATTTTTATTTATCATAATTTATTGTAGTTAAGGCCGGTCGTGGCACAGCGGCACGAAGTGTGATTGCAAAACCGACTGATTGTGGGTTCGATCCCCACTCGAGGAGATGAAATATTTACTTAAATTTATATTTCCATATCTCTGCTCTGATGTCGAAGTTAAGCGCGGCGTTGATTTCTGCCACTCAACACGCAATGCCTCCAGAATTCGGCAGAAAGTGGGGAACGGAGTATCTTAATACTAGGTTCCCTCTGCCTTGTTACAACTAATTGATGTTGTTAGCATCTTGGATATATTTGGATCTATTTTTCAAAACGTAATGCATAAAACGGGGGATTTAGCGGACAGAACCAACACATAGTTCTTTCCAACGTCTATATCTATATCCTATCAAAAACATAAATATAAAATTAGAGCCAAGTTCAACATTATTGATATCTAAAATCTGACTTAGGTAGTTTTCATATAAATATACACCAAGAATGATTATAAAATTGGCTCTTAGAATACATTTATTTTTATAGATAACTTCGTAAATTGATTTGAAAACTAACAAAGTCAGGTCTCCCATATAAATTAGTAGATATAATATATTTTATGTTCTTAAAAAGAAATTTCAAGATGACCATTGAACTTGGCATTTACATCTCACTTTTTTTGTCGTTGAAGTCGACAACCAAGGCATGTATCATAATATTGAACTTGGCTCTTATTTTACATATACGTTTTTGATGGTATATCACTACTTTTTCCACAGAATTTATGAGGTGGTAGGAGTAGGTTCATAATATCATAATAATATCACAATACCAAATATTATTTTATTAATAGCAAATATAACTTTTCATTTGCCCACAAAATAATTTAAAGGGCTTTACATCAAACTATTGTGTATATTTACGGTACTTGATTAAACTACATATTTAATTTACAAAAGGAAATAGTTCGTATTCATTATAAACTCCTCATATATAAAATAACTAAAAAATACAAAAGTATTAGTATGATGTATCATAATTTGTATACAATTTAATATTAAGTTTGACTGTATGATGATGTTGATACAGAAAATACACAGAAAATAGCCTTTGGTTTATTTGAAAATAGTTATATAGAGTATGTATGTATATAAAACTGTAGAATATGAATTTTGTACGTTATTTTAATATGTGAATTTAGTTATAAATGAAACCCCCATATCATAATTTCAAAATATATATATTATAGATTTTAATAAATTATGAATAAATGCCAATATCATAATATAGGTCCATCCCACGTTCACTTTTCAAACGTATATTGACGAAGGTGGAGCCCAGCCCGCCAGCTGTGATAGTGGCGTTCGCTTTCGAATGAAGATTATCGTACGCCATGATCGCCTGAAATAATAAGTAATTTAATTTTTAATTTAATGATCATAATTTTTTTCAGACATTGCGTGTGTCCAGAATTCGGCGGAAAGCTAGGAACGGAAGTGTCTTAATGGGAACGCAGTGCTTTAACACTAGGTTCCCAGGCTCCCGTGTATGTAATCTTTCTATGCGGGATAGAGTGTAAAGCTAAAAAAATATTCCACAGAATGTCTACGTTGAAATAGCTTTATCCTATTAATGTGCGGTTAAACTACACTTTTGTTGCATGTATCTATACACATGGTCAATAAAAGATCGCGACGTGTCTAGTTGCCTGATCGTTATGAGTTCAAATCCTAGGGGATTGTATTTAATATACAAACTAATAAAGACAAAGTGCACTTTGAAGTTTAACCAGCGAACACGTGGTATTCCTTTTTAAATAATAAGCGCTAATGTAGTTATTGTGATGTTTTCACTGTATACTAGCTAATATATAGAATACGTAACACGAATGAACAGGCAAACGAATTATTTAAAAATGACACATAAAAATAATAAAAAATATATTAATTTCCTTAAAAAATATAAAATCCATAGTAGGTTCTTCAAGTTTTATATTAACAAAGGCATTGTCCGCCGCTGTATTTACGCCACTTTTGTATATCTAGGCTAGGAAAAATAAAACAAAATACATACTAGTCCCCGGATAGAATTCTTACTCACAGTCGTCATATACTATAAATAACTATGCAAAAAACGAAGCTCCTAAAATGTTATATACAGATTTCATTATTTTTTTGTTACCATTAGAGGCAGTCGTGGCGCAATGGCACAAACGTGTGACTGTAAACACGACGCTTGTGGGTTCGATTCCCACTCGGGGAATGAATTATTATATATTAATATTTTCATTAGTCGCTCTGGTAACGCAAAGCGCGGCGTACACTTCTGTCACTCAACACGCAATGCTTCAAAAATTCGGCAGAAAACGAGGAACGGAGTTTAGTGGGACTCTAGTGGTAACACCACTAGAGTCCCTCTAACTACCCTGCTAGATGCGGGATATAGCGTGAATCTGTAAAAAAATACTTACATTTATAGGCATAAGATCGGGACTGGAGAAAAAAACCTCTTTAACTCTTTTCTTCAAGGGTATATAAGGAAATTTTGCTATCTTATGGTAGATCAATTGTTTGTTATTGGCATCTCCCATAATCAAATGCTCGCAGTTCACAAAATAAATACCAGCGACTACCAAAACAAGAATGGCTGCAATTTTCATTTTTCTAACTTGAAATATTTTTTAGACACAAACGGAGAAACAGTACTCTGGGCGTAACGCGACGAGCTTATAAAACAGAATTTACAGAACAGAATGCACACGACAAGACAGCTGAACCATACAAAGTTAATTGAGTAAGTTATCCTCATATGAATATATTCATTTAATATAGCTATTTGCTGTTGCTGTGTGATAGCGTTAATAACAATAGTATTTCCTGTTTATCAGTCAAAAGGGATGTATTTACAATAAATGTATAGTTATTTTTATTTATCATAATTTATTGAAGTTAAGCAAATAATAGTCATCGTGACTCAGTGGTACCAGATGGTTATGGGTTTGATCCTCACTTGAATGAATGTCTATATAGCACAAGTATATTTGGATCTATTTTAACATTTTTAAAGTGTTATTTCATTTAGAAAAGAAAAATACTTATTTAGAAAACGTATAAAAATTTGAACGTAGCGAGACTCGAATCCGCGCCTCCTGGAAACCGACCTGGCGCTCTGACCACTAAGCCATACGTTCTTATCAAGCTACTGTAACAGTATGTACCTTGGGCATAAGTTAAAAATAAATAAATAAAATAAAATATGCATGGCAATATACATGAATAACATAGTTAAATATGAATAATAAAAACTATATATTTTTAATATCATATTAATCCAGACGCGTTCGTGTATTGTCGTCCCGAGTGTCGCGTCCCGTCTATATTATAGACCGTCGTTCTGTCTATATAGGTGGTGGTGATGCTTGGAAGGCAGCGGTCGAGTCGAACTCTTAAGTATTACGGTACTAATAAATATGATGCACATAAAGAAAGACTCGTACCAAATATATTTTAAATATAATATGATAATTTGAAAATTAAAATGAGAGCCAAGTTCAACATTGATATCTAAGATCTGACTTGGCTAGTTTTCATATGAATTTATAATAGGCTTGTATGTCTACCAAGAATGGTTATAAAATTGGCTATTTTATTTTTAAACGGTCCTAGAATACATTTATTTCTATTGATAACTTCGTAAATTGATTTGAAAACTAACCAAATCAGATCTTACATATAAATTAGTAGATATGAAATATTTTATGTTCTTAAAAATAAATTTCAAGATGGCCATTGAACTTGGCATCCATTTACATCTCACTTCTTTTGTCGAAGTTGAAGTCGACAACCAAGGCATGTATCATAATATTGAACTTGGCTCTTATTTTACATATACGTTTTTGATGGTATATCACTGCTTTTTCTACAGACATGATGAGGAGGTAGGAGAAGTTCAAAATAAAAACAATACTAAATATTATTTTATTAATTCCAAATATAACTTTACATATGCAAACAAAATAATTTAAAAGTCTTTACATCAAACTATTTTATAAACATATTTACGGTACTTGATAGAGCTATATATTTAATTTCCAAAGGTTCATATTAATAATAAACTCCTCATATATATAAAAAAAAAAAATCATAATTTACGTACAATTTAATATTAAGTTTGTCTGTATGATGATGTTGATACAGAAAATGTAATACACAGAAAATAGACTTTCGTTTATTTCAAAATAGTTGTATGGAGTATGAATGTATATAAAACTGTAGAAAATAAATTTTGTACGTTAATTAAATATGTGAATTTTGTTATGAATGAAACCTCTATATCATAATTTCAAAATATTTATATCATATATTTTAATAAATTACGAAAAAATGCCAATATCATAATCTAAGCCCATCCCACGTTCACTTTCCAAACGTATATTGACGAAGGTGAAGCCCAGCCCGCCAGCTGTGATAGTAGCGGTCGCTTTCGAATAAAGATCATCGTACGCCGTGATCGCCTGAAATAATAAGTAGTATAATTCTTAAGTTAATGATCATAAAATTTTTAGTGCGGCATTGAATTCCGCCAATCGACACACAATGTCTCCAGAATTCGGTGGAAAGCTAGGAACGGAAGTGTTTTAATGGAAACAGAGTACTTTAACATTAGGTTCCCAGGCTCCCTCTGTGCCCCTTCTATGACATGATATACTACGTTGAAATATCTTTATCCTATTAATATGTGGTTAAACTATACTACAGCCAGTCGTGGCGCAGCGGCACGAGGTGTAACTGTAAAACCGACTGGTTGTGGGTTCGATCCCCACTCGAAGAAATGAAATATTTACTTAAATTTATATTTCCATTTTCTTCGCTCTGGGGTCGAGGTTAAGCGCGGCGTTGAGTTCTGCCACTCAACACGCAATGCCTCCAGAATTCGGCAGAAAGTGGGGAACTGGTGTCTTAACACTAGGTTCCCTCTGCCTACCCTGCTGTGTGCGGGATACAGCGTGAAGCTGATTTATTTATTTTATTTAACTATACTCCTGTTACATATTTCTCCACGCATGGTCAATAACAGAACGAGACGTGTTTAGTTGCATCATGGTTGT
Source organism: Heliconius himera (assembly GCA_021202915.1). Taxonomy (NCBI): domain Eukaryota; kingdom Metazoa; phylum Arthropoda; class Insecta; order Lepidoptera; family Nymphalidae; genus Heliconius; species Heliconius himera. The sequence goes on from JAJHJA010000034.1 coordinate 185,958, forward strand.
GAGTTCAAATCCTAGGGGATTGTATTTAATATACAAACTAATATAGACAAAGTGCACTTTGAAGTTTAACCAGCGAACACGTATTCCTTTTTAAATGGTAAGCGTTAATGTAGTTATTGTGATGTTTTCACTGTATACTAGCTAATATATAGAATACGCACGAATGAACAGACAAACGAAACGGCGTACACTTATGTCACTCAACACGCAATGTCTCAATTCGGCAGAAAACGAGGAACGGTGTGTGTTACCACTAGAGTCCCTCTTACTACCCTGCTAGATGCGGGATACAGCGTGAAGCTGTAAAAAATACTTACATTTATAGGCATAGAATCGGGACTGGAGAAATAAAAGTCTTTAACTCTTTTCTTCAATGGTATATGACGAAAATTTACCATCCTATGGTAGATCAATTATTTGTTATTGGCATCTCCCATAATCAAATGCTCGCAGTCCACAAAATAAATACCAGCGACTACCAAAACAAGAATGGCTGCAATTTTCATTTTTCTAACTTGAAATATTTTTTTGACACAAACGGAGAAACAGTACTCTGGACTTAACACGACGAGTTTACAAAACAGAATGCACACGACAAGACAGTTGAACCATACAAAGTTATTTGGGTAAGTTATCCTCATATGAATATATTCATTTAATATAGCTACTTGCTATTGTGGTAGCGTTAATAACAATAATATTTCCTGTTTATCAGTCAAAAGGGATATATTTATAATAAATGTATAATTATTTTTATTTATCATAATTTATTGTAGTTAAGCAAATAATAGTCATCGTGACTCAATGGTACAAGATGGTTATGGGTTCGATCCTCGTTTTCGTTTTTTCGATTGAACAGTATGCTGTTGGCCCTACAGGCCTCTACAGCGTCACTGGGCTTTTGGGAGGCCGAGCTAGAAGAGTTCGGACCTTGGCTTGGTTACCGTGGAAGGCACCAACAAATGAGAACACAGGGTCGCAAGGGCGTCTCCTTTGAGACTCGGATCGCGACTCGCGTACACCGTTTTTAGTGGGGGACTTTGCTTCGCTCGGTCCGAGCTTGGCCTACTGGGTAGGACTCTTGATGCCCTTTTGGATTTTTAGTTACGGGCTCCTCTCGCTCCGAGGCGCGATTGGGCCACTGAAAAACTGGGACCTCGTCTCCACCGGCGGGGACGGTGTGTGTAGCGTGTGTGGCTGCGATTGTGTGTAGCCCTACCTACATATTTTGGGTCGTTCGCTTTAGTGATGGTGTCAGTATCATCGGTTAAAGGTTCGATCCTCACTTGGATTAATGTCTATATATCACAGCTATATTTGGATCTATTTTTAACATTTTTAAAGTGTTATTCCACACTTAAGAAAGAAAAATTCTTATTTGGAAAACGTATAAAAATTTAAACGTAGCAGGACTCGAACCCGTGCCTCCTGGAAACCGACCAGGCGCTCTGGCCACTAAGCCATAAGTTCTCATCAAGCCACGTCAAAATTTTTATACGCTTGTCACAACTTATTTATGTTGTTAGCATCTTGGATATATTTGGATCTATTTTTCAAAACGTAATGCATTAAAATTCAGCATAAAACATGGAATTGAGCAGACAGAACCAACACATAGTTCTTTCTACCTATTCCGATATACGCAAGAGATGCGTGAAATTGTAAAATAACTTGTAAGAAACATTCACAGCGGCGTTACGGACAGCGGGAAAATATCAGTTCTTTGTTTAAATTCAACGTAACGCTTAGAAATAGAATTTAAAAGGTGTTCTTTTAAAACCTGTAGTCAATTTATCAATTATAAACGTCATTACATCATAGAGGCCAGTCGTGGCGCAGCGGCACGTGATGTGACTGTAAAACCGACTGGTTGTGGGTTCGATCCCCACTCGAGGAGATGAAATATTTACTTAAATGTATATTTCCATTTTTTCGCTCTGGTCTCGAGGTTAAGGGTGGCGTTGAGTTTTGCCACTCAACACGCAATGCCTCCAGAATTCGGCAGAAAGTGGAGAACGGAGTGTCTTAACACTAGGTTCCTTCTGCATACCCTGCTGTGTGCGGGATACATTAAATGCGGGATGCATATTGCTTATATTCTAAATGTATATTCGCCATCGGATAGCCGATAATGGATTTCTTTGAATTCGTAGTTTATTGTTGGTAAAATAAATAAAATTTAAGCTTTAACCATCGAAGTGGTGGAATAAAAGAATCGAATAAAATGTTATATTGATATAATATTTAAAATTGAACATAAAGGAAATTACATTTTATTTGAGAATACAATCAGATAAATCAAACCGTTGTGAAATAAGTTTTCATTTCAATGGTGTAGGGTCGCACGCAACCGAGCAGACAATAGGAGTCCAACGGAAATCGCGACCGAAGGCATTTTCCATTTTAAATGAGAGGGTGAAGAAAGGGTTCGTGTATTAGTCCGAATCTATTCTGTGTCTTCCGGCAGAATGTTGGGAACAATCTACTCCCCTATTTTATGGAGGGCGTTGTCGGGACGCAGCAACGAGGTGGGAGGCACGTCGCTTGCTAGGTAATTTAGTAAATTGCTACGAAATTTTATGTTATTAGAAAGAAAAATTATTTTAAAACTGCCAAAATATTCAGCTATATTAAATTCATGCATGAAAGTTGTAACAAATGTTTATCGTAACGTTTTGAACGTAAATAATAAAGTATTATTATGTAGGGACGAGTAGAATATAACATTGAAGGATTATAGAGTTTAAAATATCTTTTAGTTTGTTCATTTATAGTGAGATGCTCTATATTATTTATTAAAAAAACCTATAAGGGGATTTTGATTACAAAATAATAAGTATTTTTTTACATTCTTCGTTTCTGGGCTCTACTCATTAAAAATATATATAAACGACTATCGATTACAAAAAAAAACACATTATTCTACTCCAGATATCAATATCTAAACAAAGGCTATCACTATTTTCACTTCGTTCACCCCAAAGGTGCATTAGATGCATTAGGATAAACATAAATTGGCGAAAACTTTTTAAAGTATGAGCTAAAAGCTGTTTACCCGTGATAAGGATGGGACAAATGCGACAACCGTGTCTTGAGGGGGGCCGTTATCGCGGCGGTTCATATGGGTATTACACTCTTGCCAATTCATACGTAAAGTACAGTGAATTTGGCATGTCGATAAGTTTTTACAGTAATTTAGTACTTATAAATTTAAATACATTAAAATTTTAAAGTTATACTATACGTTATAATGTTATAGTAATGTATGGAAATCGAAGTGTTTTAATAGGAATGGAGTGTTTTAACACTAGGTCCTATTCTGCTATGTGCGGGATACAGCGTGAGACTAATAAAAAAAATTTTAAAAAAATATATCTTTAACAAATACATTATAGGCATTTTCGTTATCATATTATTTAAAGTTTAATAATTAAGATAATAATTAAATAATAAAATAATACTCTCTATTTTTTGACATAATAAGGTACAAACGCTACAATTTTATATTTTAAGTATATAATATACTGTACTATACTAGTTAATGCTCTTATATATGTTTTACATCGTCACAAAATATTCGAGTCCTCAATGATATATATGTTCAAAAATTTTAAACATGTATAAACATGTATTGAAGTCTTATACATCCAGTCCAATTATATATATGGTTTTGGTAATATAAACACCATGTATGTCTCTAGGGTGTGTAGGGCTGAAGCGTCACGGATAGATAAGCCGCGCGGTATCAAAGTAATTTGTTACTCACAGAGCTTAGTGTCACGATAACAGCCATCACAACAAATCTTTGCAAGCACGAGATTTTGGTAAAAAGTTTACCTATTTGTTTTCAGTTTTGTGCTGTATCCCACACATAGTAGAGTAGTCAGAGGGAACCTGGGAACCAAGTGTTAAAATACTCCATTACCCTTAAAAGGCATTGTGTGTTGAGTGGCGGAATTCAACGCAACGATTTTCTTCGTTGCCAGAGCGAAAAAATGAAAATATTAAATATTTCATTCCATCAAGTCGAATTCGAACCTACAACCGTCATGTGTAAGCTTATGCTGCTGTACCACGAACGGCAACATCTTATCATTATCTATTTTACAGAAACTATAATACCAGAAAGTAAGCCTCATCATATAACCACTTCATGACACTAATAAATTGGCAAATACAAATATTTCCATATAAAATTTCAAAGTTTAACAAAAAATAATATATGAAATTGAATATCGTAGTTTCATATTCATATATTTATTTGTATATCTCGAAATACAATACGCTATCCAGCGGGACCACCAGGCATCGACAATTCACGTTAAGATAAGCGTCCCGATACAATTTGTTAGCCATCGCTATCTCTTATTACGGAGATAAGTAATATTATTATAAAGGCAACTATAAAGTAGGAGAAATATTATGTCCCTTTGTCCTCCCCCGGCCGCTGTTCGAAAATAATTTTAAATTCTTTAAACCGCTTCCAGATTTTACCACGAATGTGAACCTTGCGGCGTTTAATTTTAAATTTTGTTTGAATTTACATAAGAAAAAAATAAACTTATGCTTAAAAAGTTAAATTGCATTATGACAAACTTTGTTTCTTGTAAACGATATTAATGACACTCATAAGCTATGCTTGGGTTAACGGAGAGTCTTAATAGTAGGTTCTCTCCCACTCTCTCTCTACCCAAATCTATGTGGAATACAGCGTGAAGCTGAAAAAAAATATTAACAAAAAAAAAAGTCCAAAAAGAGGAAAATCTAAGTAAAACTTTCAAAGACGTCCAATAATAATACAATTCCAGAAAACAATCCGTACTATTTGTATTTTAACAGCACATATTCTTACTAATTCGATACTAAGAATCCTCATTTTGCTAGCACTCTAAATCACAGTTTTGGCTTTAACCCAACAGTGTCAACTGTTAATAGACAGCGCACGCGGCAAGATTTAGGAGCTCCCTGCTTTTTGTTCGGGACTCGTTTGAAGGGATTTTTCCCTATTAATTCCTCTCATACTCCAGCCTTCAATTCCATTTGTGCACTCTGACAAATACCGGGATTAGTGAAGTTTGTTCGGGGTTTGTTGTTTACGTTCGAGTGTCGCTTACTAAATTGTAGTTTATGGTGAAGCTAAATTTGGTGTTGTGATTTGTATTATTATTATAAAAAAAAATGTATTAGTTAATATTATAAAGTAATTTTTCCATTTCCGCCAAAATTCGAGATGAGTGGCGTTATTTAACGTGTGTGGGTATGGGTAAATAAAAAATTTCACTGATTGAGGATTGATTTCACAATCATCGCTCTCACAGTCAGATGCTCTTCCACTGCGCCACGACGGTCTTGTATGATGTAGCATTACTTTTATGAAAATAAAAAAATATTTAAATATACGACTCTGTCGACTAGGGTTTGCTCGTTATTTTCGAGTGTATTATAAATTTTGGTGGACTTTTGATGGAACATTTAAATTAATAGAATATTAAGCAGGACAATTAGATAAAATTTGAAAAAAAAATACTTAAATAAATACACATTTAAGAAAATTTCGACATATTATATATAACATTTTTTGTTTGTTTACTGCACATTGCATACAAAAACATCTAGTTCTTCCTTTTACTTTCCACAAAAGACTTTCAAAAACAACATAATTAAGAAACATTATTATGCACAAAACTTAATACGAAACAGCATTCACAAAGAACACCAAAGCAAAGGGACAATCCACAGAATAAACCTCACCAGACAAACTGAAATTTACAACCACTAAGAGTTAACCAACACGAATGCATTATCTTATTTCTCTTCGGGCTACTTAATTTAATTTTAAAACTTCACACGCACACAGCAGGGTAGGCAGAGGGAACCTAGTGTTATGACACTCCATTCCCCACTTTCCGCCGAATTCTGAAGGCATTGCGTGTTGAGTGGTGGAACTCAACGCCGCGCTTTGCCTCGGCACCAGTGCGAAGAAATGAAAATATAAATTTAAATAAATATTTTATTTCCTCGAGTGGGAATCGAACCCACAACCCGTCGATTTTGCAGTCACGCTCTATGCCTCTGCGCCACGACTGGCCTCTATACCTATATACTTTAATACCTATAAAATTTAATCTTAAATAAAAAGACTTTCATTATTTTTCATTTAGAAAACACACAGTATATTTGTTTCGAGTTCTTTTTCCATTAGAGCGTACTATTTTATCTTCTTAATTGATTTGTCGCTACAAGTTCCTATCGCGAATGTATGTCTGTCCTTTATTTATGATCAGAAAATAGTGGCCCTCGAGGCGTTTTGCCCGATAGACTTGCTTTATTGGACGGTAAATGTGCTGGTTCTGTAGGCGCCGGTCGTTTTATATTATATTATGAATTATTGAGTTATATTCTGTTACCTTAATTTATGCTCACATATCCTTACTACAGTTTTTATTTATTAGTTGAATCTTTTTTAAATAAAATCAGCTTCATGTTGCATATAACAGGGTTGGCGGAGGGAACCTAGTGTAAAGACACTCAGTTCCTCATTTTCAGTAGAATTTTTCGAGGCATTGCGTGTTGAGTGGTGGAACTCAACCCCGGGCCTTTTGCTTTGGTACCAGAGCAAAGAACTGAAAATATTAAAAAAAAAATTAAATTAGCTTCACGCTGTATCCCGCACACAGCAGGGTAGGCAGAGGGAACCTAGTGTTACTCCGTTCCCCACTTTCTGCCGATTTCTGGAGGCATTGCGTGTTGAGTGGCAGAACTCAACGCCGCGCTTAACCTCGACACCAGAGCGAAGAAATGGAAATATAAATTTAAGTAAATATTTCATCTCCTCGAGTGGGGATCGAACCCACAACCAGTCGGTTTTGCAGTCACACCTCGTGCCACTGCGCCACGACCGGCCTCATAAATAATACTGAAAATATTCATAAATAATAATTAATTAATTCCCCCGAGTGGAAATCGAAACTACAACCGTCGCGTTGCAGTCACATCCTTGTGCTCACTCTTGCGTCTTGAATCCTTTTTAAGCGACGAAAAAACCAAAGGAGATTATTTTTTCGATGCTTACATGTTTTTAATATTTAATTTAAATATTTCTACCATAAAGACGCCACTCCAAATAATATACTATTTACGAAATTGCAATGTCCCTCATTACACTCAGTTTTTACACGAGATAAGTCAATACGTCCGACTGAGACGTAAAACCTTATCGTACAGACGCAGGCGGCACGTGCCGGTGATCTGTATCGTCCAAAGGCTTACCTGACACCAGTCCGAGGTGTACGTGCCCAGCATCCGGTAGCGATAGAAGTATCTGATGCTGAAATAAACTTGCATTTTATATTGCTAAGACTTCCTTTTTGTTTATTTGTGTGAAATATTTCATGGTGATAAACTAAATATAGAGATTACTATTTCATTAAGTCGTATACGTCGTAGATCGCATCTTTCTTTGTTTCTGCGTGAATACACAGATTTGGAGGCAAGTCACTTCGCCCTCTATTTTTTTGTTTTTGTATAGGTATTACGATTAAATCTAAAATAATTGCTTTTTTTTTTGGACTTCTCGAATAATTGGGTAGGCAGAGAGAATTTATTTCCGCCTTTCTCCACCTTCTGCCCAATTTTGAGACATTGTATTTAAATGACGAAACTCGATGCTGCGCTTTGTTTTACCAAAGCGTAGAAGTAAATTAAATATAATCATTACTTTTTCAAGTAAAAATTGAACCCACAATCCTCTAATTTGAGATTTAGCGCTGACCCACTGTGTTTTGTTGTTTGGATTTCATATAAATATAAAATTTTGTTCAATGAAATATTTTTAAGAGTCTGAATTTCAAATTTTATAACAATCGGTACAGATTAAATTATTTTTCCATACAAACTTTCAATCCCTATTTCATTCCTTTAGGGTTGAAATTTTTCAAATTCCCTTCTTAGTGGATGTCCAGAATATGAAAATAAACATCTGCCCAAATTTCACGTTTCTACCATCAGCGGTTACGGCTCTGCGTGCGTCTTACCTCAGTCAGTCAGCACAAGTCCTTTTATATAGATAGATTAAATATTTATAATTAGAATCTAGCCTTATATCCCTTTAGTATTGAAAGTACTATAGAGATGCATATAGAATAGAAAGCCACTCCGGACCAAAATACACTAGCAAGTGCAAACAGAACATGTTCATGAATATTTCAATAGCGTGGAGTTAATGAAGGAAGCCCTCCTCTTTGTCTCAAACTGATAGGTTAATTACGAAGTCCGACGAGAGAATCACTTTGGCAACGTACACTAGATACGACACACGATAGCGAGAATTAAATTGAATTAAGATAGAAAGAAGGGATTCGAGAAAGGCAATGCCTTTAGATTTCGATTTATTAATAAGAAATGTGTGTGTAAACCGTTTTAAAAATATGTTTATTATTAGTTTAAGTAAGAATTGTTTTTTTTTTTTACATTTTTAAAATGTTATTCTACATTTAGGAAAGAAAAATACCTGTTTAGAACCCGAACCTGCACCTCCTGAGCACTCCTTCCGAGTCCCGCTACGTTCAAAATTTTTATACGTTTTCTAAATAAGTAAGAATAGTATCTAATTATTATTTAATAGCATTATTTTTTTAAAATTTTCTTGCTTTAGTTTTTTTTCCTGGGCACCAAGGAATCTAAAAAGTTCGAATTTAATATTTAGATTAGTAACATTTTTGATAGCATTTACTAACTATATTTTGTAATATGTCACAAATTTCTTGATCTGAAGACACAATATGAAGACATAGATAAAATAAAAATAGGTATTTACTTAAGACATTTATATTGTAATATACCTACATGTATAACGATCAGAGCAGTTCAGTCACCAGGACAGTCGAGGCACAGGGCACAAACGGTGCATGTAAACACGACAGACGACAGGTTGTGGCTTCGATTCCCACTTGAGAAAATGAAATATTTAATATTTTCATTTCTTTGTGGTGGGTGTCAAAGCAAAGCACGGCGTTGAGTTTCCTCACTTAACACGTGGAAAGGTTCGGCGGAAATATACCCCCGCTACATGCGGGATACAGCGTGAAGCTGAAAAAAAAGTATAATAACAAAATTGTAATTATTTAACATTTTTTCTATTAATTAATAGAAGACTTAATATTCAGGAGCACTTAATCACCGGGAATAGTACTGACAAACAAGTTGCTAAAACGTGACTCGCTTGCAATAGTAAATTAATTGGCACGCCTGAAAATTTGTCACGGTTAGAAAATTACTGAAATTGTTCCATTATAATATAAATGTTTGTTTATTTCTATTTCATTTACCGTAAGCCAGTTTGAAAGTATATATTTGTAATGAAGTTAAGAAATTGAAATAGATAACATATTTTTTACTTTATTACGAGATAATATTCGGCTTCATTTTAAAAATGAAATATTGTGCTATATGCGGCGTTAAGTTCCGCCACTCAGCATGTAATGCCTCCAGAATTCGGCGGAAAGTGGGGAACGGAGTGTCTTAACACTAGGTTCCCTCTGCCTACCCTGCTGTGTGCGAGATACAGCGTGAAGCTAATTTATTTATTTTTTATTGTGCTATATTTATCGTTTAATAAATAAATGTAAATTTAAAAGGAATGTAAAGTTTATTAAATGATTAATGTAACATAACAAATGTTGATGCTACATTTACATTATACATATATTATTAAATTTAAGAATATTCAGTTTTGGACAAAGCAAAGGACAAGGCAGACTTCAGCAGAAAGCAGGGAAGGGAAGTGTCTTAACATTACCTTTCCAGGTTCCCTCTACCTACCCTGCTATGTGAGGGATACAGCGTGAAACTAAAAAAGAAATATATAGTAATATAACATACATATCCAGCGTAATCTAAATCTAATCCTACAGTGTAGGTAACTAGGTGCGAACGTGACGAGCATGCTCGGTGAACGCAATTGACACGCTGCGGAAACGCAGGACATTTCCGTTGGGATCTCACGTCAGCTACTTTTAAATTAAGACAGTTGTTTGTTTTATATTAAGGTGAATTTATTACTGTATTGTGTAATTGTAACTAAAGAGACGTTTAATATTAAATTAAATTATAAAAAAAACATTATTGCGTAATATAGAAATTCATATTAAAATAATAGTATCAAAACATCTTTACCAATAAAATTTGGTTTTTTAATCAATTTTAGGTATATATATATATTTTTTGATTACAAAGAAAAAGGAAAATATTTTTAAAAGAAAAATATTTTTTTGAAAATATATAAAGATACTCTTGGACGGTTCCCAGGAGGCGCGGGCCCAAATTCCGCTACGTGCAAGCTTATATATTTTTTCTAAAAAGTATTTTAGTTAAATATTATCAAGTAGCATTTGCTAACACCTATCTATATGTATAAAAAATAATTAGTATTATATAAAACCAATTTAATTTTACACAATCAAAATGATTTAATTTCAACCTTGTATTTACACCCGTTCGTTTAATATCTAGATTTCGCCATTTAACATATTATAAAATATATTATAAAAAAACGTCTTAATTGATCAATTTCTCAATTATAATACATCAAAGCAACATCTGATGATATCCATAAAGCTTAACACCGCGAAAGCGCTACTGAGTCGGCGCGAAATGACATCAAGAGTGGGGGGGCAGTAACCTTTCGTACGCTTGACGGGGTGGTTGTGTTACTTTTCACTCTAAATACATCGCGATGTTCGAATAAACTAATTATAATTTACATATATACAAAAAAACTATGTATTTAAACTTAATTTAATTAATATTTTAATAAGATTTTTTAATAATAAAGTGTAGTTTAAGTGACTATGTGTGAAGTGCATAGTATTTAGTAGTGTCAGTATGGTCGCGGGGGTAATTAAAAGAGATAAACGTGCATGGAACCAGTTCAAGTCCATTGTGATTATATATCTTTTGTTCACATTTCGTACGATAAAAGGTAAGCAAAAAAAGAAAATAATAAGATTCAGTCGTTTTCTTTCGCCAATTATTTGTGTCGAAGCGAATTTAATGATCGCGATTACGCTTGTTTCGAAGTAAAATTGATTTTTTTTATTGTTGTTGTTGTTTAACCATATCTTGAACCAGTTTAACGTGAATATTTTAATTTTATTTTGGATATTCAAAATGAGACGTGTTACCTGTTGTTATATTTAGGTAAATGGTGTTAAAATATTTAAAAAAGTGGATAAATTTAAACAAATAATTCTAATTTTATACAATTTCTTATATAAGTTATTAAAAAGTTTCAACTTTACATAATTTGTTGACACGTTTTTATAAGTATTGAATGTCGTTTGTAACTCGAAACTATCGATCTTGCGCAACATAAAAATAATTTGTACGAGCATACAGAAAATATTGCAGTTATGTTGATTATAATAATTTCAAATATATTAAATTATTATTATTTTTCCACATTTTTTTTTATTGCTTATATATATTTTTTATTTTAGCTAGTAGGTAGTATACTGTATTTTTTACTCACTCACTTTTACTGACGAAGAAATTAAAATATTTAAAAAATCATTTCCTCGAGTGGGCATCGTATCCACGATCGTCGCGTACAGTCACACCCTGTGCCACAGCGCCATTACAGCCTTTATATAACATATAAATATAAAAAAAGATCGTTGTTTCAATAAGTAAATATTTTCAAAAAGCCCAAAGCCGGGCACCCCGCATTAAGGAGCACCCTGCAGACACTATAGTCGGAAGAAGTGAACCAGCTACCCTTCGTTGTGTTGCTGAAGGCAAACCCAAACCGACGATACAGTGGTATAAAGACGGAGCGCCGCTTGGTCATACTGAGCACCCTCATAGAGTATTATTAGAAGATGGACTTCTGTTTCTTAGGTAAGTTCATGAATAAATCATGTTTTTTAACTTTACCGCATCTACCAGGGTAGGCTAAGGGAACCTAGTGCTAAGACACTCCTTTCTAACCCACACATACCGCGTAATTGCGTGTTGAGTGGCGGAATTCAACGCCGCATTTTTTCTTTTTACCAGAGCGAGAAAAACGTCGATAATTCATTTCCCCGAGTAATTGAACGTACAACCATCGTGTTTACAATCACACGCTGTTTCGCTGTGCTGTGATGACCTAAATCATATGTATATTATATTTTCTTTGTTAACCGACTGGTACTGCCATAACGCAGTAAAAACGTATTTAGTTACAATCGCTTATTATGGATTAGAATCTCTCTTGAAAAAAAAATAATAAAACTAATTGAATGTGAAGATACAAGGAAAAAATAGAATTTCACAGTTATCATTTTAGTTTCATTCAATATTTATCGAAGGTTCAATCTCGTCCCTATAGAGGCCATTTCTCTATATTAATATATCTATCCATCCACCTATAAGGGATACGCAATGAAATGAAACAGATGAAATTAGGAAGAGGAAGGTTTGGGAGGTCGGATTGCGTTGACTTACCCTCTTTGTTACACCTACACTAAATCAAGAGGCCACCTCTCGGGATTTCCCTCGCTATAGCAAATATGGAAACGATAAATATCTGTTGTGCTTTTGCCAAATAGAGAATTGATTCGCAAGCTTTACTATAACGCATTTGTTGTATAACGTTGTAGAGTTATTTCTTGTTTGAATATTATGGATATATACGTATTTTAAAGTGATTAAGGCCCTCATGGTGCAGTGGCCACCAGCAGCAGAGTCGCTGACGGTAAACACTTACAGTTGTGAGTTCGCTTTTCCCTCGAGAGAATGAATTATTTAATTTTTTGTTCCGAGTTTCCGATTTGCGCCACTCAACACGCATTGTCTCGAAAATAGGGCGGTAAATGGAATGAAGTGTCTTAAAGATTTTCTTTATCTACCCTGCTATGCGGAAAAAGGGAAGTATTTTATGGAGAACGGAGTGTCTTACCATTAGATTCCCAGGTTCCCAGGTTTCCCTGGAAATACAGCATGAAACTAAAGAAAAAAAGTATATTCTGTAATTTTCTTATACTATAGCTAAGATCAAAAATTAAAGAAAACGAAACATAAAACAGTTTCTGTATATAAACCTATAAACATTCGATACTTTAAATTTATATCCAAAGGTTTATGATTCACGTACACAATAAACTTTTACGAGTTTTACCTTTACAAATGCACCCTTAGCTTATCATCCCTGATACCCTCCATTGTAGGGTTATGCGCAGCAAGAAGGAGAGCGACGAGGGCGTGTACTGGTGTGTCGCGCACAATATCGTCGGGGAAGCAGTTAGCAAGAACGCGACTCTTACTATAGCGGGTATGGATTATATGATAATTTTTATCTCTATGTATAGAGGTAGGTAGGTATGTGTGAATTAAATTGAGTGCCCGTCGTGGTGCAGGGGTACAAGCGTGTGACTGTGAACGTGATAGGTTGTGGGTTTCATTCCCACTCGAGGAAATTAAATATTTAATATTTTCATTTCTTCGCTCTGGCGTCGAAATAAGCGCAGCGTGGACGTACTAATAATGCCTTTAGAATTCGGCGGCAAGTAGGAGGCAGAGTGTCTTGGCACTGGGCTCCCTCCTTCTGCCTACCAAAAAATTTAATAAAGGTAAACAATATGGACAATTGCTTAAATTAAGTTAGCACAAAACATTATGGTGTAGTATCCATTTTATTTTCTTGAACGGTGGCCATTTACCTCAAAAAAAGCTCTTTAAATTATTTAATAAATTGATGTATAATATTAGCTTATAACAGTAATATATATATAAAAAAAAATATTTAAAATAAGAAAAAAAAATATTAAAAATGTATTATTTTATCTATACTAATATAATTGTAATCTATAAAAGTAGTAGTTGTTACTTTATACACGTAGCTTTTTAAACTTTTCTTTCCATTTTCAACTTTATAAAATATTTTTAAACTCGAGTATAATTTTAATAAGAACTTCATGTTAATACTAAGAGCAACTAAGACTGCACTAAATGTGCCCGTCTCTTAAAAGCACACTAGAGACACTTTGAAACATTTTATAATAACTGCGATAGTCCCGAATACTTAATAAAAGTTTTAATAGCTCTAACTCCATAGAATTTTCCTAGAAAGCACGTGATATAATAAAAAGATATTTCTGGTTATAAAATTCTATGTATTTACTATTGTGATAGTTTTAAGTCTGGGCGTTTATTAATAGTTTTGTATATTATTATGTTATGCCAAATTGTAATTAGTATCACTTATTAAATCTATGAAATGGAATTCTCCAAAATTATTTAATTTCATTAATATTTGTGGTTTTTACTTTTATTAGTCGTTGTTAATATTTTTTTTCATGATCTACTTTTATGTTTTTTTATTTATTTTTAAGGCAATTATACATAAAAATAGCTTTTAAACAAATCTCTAAACATAAATTAAAGCGTATATTTAATTTGAAAATACTAAGACTTACAAATTATAATGTCCATATTTCGGTTAGCTTCATTTAAAATTAGAACACACTCCCACAGTGTTACGAGAAGAGTTTAGAAACGAACCAAGAGACGTTAAAGTAGCTAGTGGTGAACCAGCTTTACTAGAATGTGCCTCACCGAGAGGTATACCAGATCCTTCAGTACATTGGACAAAAGATGGACACAATTTAGATGTAGAAGTAAATGGAAGGTAAATATTACATTTTATAATCAATAATAATTAAAATACAAAAAAATATATAATATTAAATAATTTTTAATTGTTAGTTAAAGGCCAGTCGTGGCGCAGGGGCACAAAGTGTGACTGTAAACCGACTGGTTGTCGGTTCGATCCCCACTTGAGGAGATGAAATATTTACTTAAACGTATATTTCCATTTTGTTCGCTCTGGTGTCGAGGCTAAGCGCGGCGTTGAATTCTGCCACTCAACACGCAATGCCTCCAGAATTCGGCAGAAAGTGGGGAACGGAGTGTCTTAACACTAGGTTCCCTCTGCCTACCCTGCTGTGTGCGGGATACAGCGTGAAGTTGATTTACTTATTTTTATTAATTGTTTTAGAATAACTATAATAGATGGTGGTAATTTAAAGATATTAGAAAGTCTGCCTTCCGATAGTGGTGTGTACAGATGTGTGGCGTCTAATGTAGCTGGTGAAAGACAATCACGTCCTGCTACGCTACTCGTGTTACGGAGACCACATTTTCTAGTGAAACCTAATAACATAACGGCATTAATTGGTCAGAACATTGAGTTTCATTGCCAAGTAAGTTTGCTATAATTTCTGCTTCCTTTCATACATATTTAGATGAATATTAAATTTCGTTTTACTTTTTAGGCGTCTCCGGAATCAGATGTATCGGTGACTTGGTCCCGAGATAAAGGAGTGTTATCACCATATGCAATCATAAGACGGGGTTCACTAAGAATTGACAGAGTTTTGGCATCAGATGGAGGCACCTATACTTGCAGAGCTGAAAGTCAAGCTGGCTTTAGTGTTGCCAGTGCAATATTAACAGTTCATTGTTAGTAATTTTTCAAATTAAATTTAAAAAACGCATATTAATTTTTAAATTGTAATAGTAAGCTTATCTCTCTTGTGATATTTTAGCACTGCCATATTTTACTCGAGTGCCATCAGATCAAACAGCATGGGAAGGAGAATCAGTTTCTTTTCCATGCGAAGCTGAAGGAACTCCGAAGCCTATTGTATTTTGGACAATGGAAGGTTCACAGGTAAGAAATAATTATCATTTTAAACATATTTATTTCATATTATTATTTTTTTATTAATTGTTGTCTCTTTTACAGGAACTGATATTTTCAAATTCAATACATAGTACAGGGTCACTTTATTTAGATCGCGTTCTAGTACAACACGCTGGTAGACTAACTTGTGTAGCTGTCAGTGCTGCTGGAAGTGCTTTACATACTGTAACGTTACAGGTAATACTAATAATTCATTAGAAATATCATTAAGAATGTGTATGAAGTAAAATTTTCCTAATTGTACTTAATGTCATTTAGGTATTACGAAGAGAAGCAAATTCGTTTAACGGTAACTCAGAAACATCTTCCCCGCATCCCGAATTAAATAAGCCTCAAAATCATCCGCCCATGACGCAGTATGAATTGGTTCAAGCACGTCGATATCTACAACAAGACGTTTTAGCTTTAAGACGAGTGGAAGGAATCTCTTCTACAACTTTAAAAATAGTTTGGGATGTAAGCCATTTAAACCTATAAAAAGATCCTATTAGATTAATGTATCTTTAAAATGATTTTATTTATACTTATATATATATTTCAGGTTTTAACAGATTACAATGAATATTTAGAAGGAGTAAAAATATGGTTCAACGGGACCTCGCTGAATCGACAATTCGCTTTAGATTTACAAAATTACCAGCAAACAAATAATTCTTTAGAAAGTTTTATGGAATTGACAAAGTATGATAATTTTACAATGACAACAGTTCATAATAGTGGTTCTTCCAGTCACTTGTTAACAGGGTTAATGCCATACGCTCAATATAATATATTTTTGATGCCCTTTTACAAGCTTTTGCTAGGAAAACCGTCCAATATGAAAAGTGGATTGACAGAAGAAGATAGTAAGTAAAAAAATATATAAGAGAGAGATATTTTCTCAATATTATTATTATATAGAAATTCTTAAACATTATTTAAATCCCATTTTTAGTTCCCACAGCGCCACCTCTAAATGTTTCTGCAGGAGTTATTAATGCTACATCAGCATGGATTCGCTGGGACCCGCCACCAGTGCATACCTGGAATGGTGAACTTTCTGGTTACTTGGTAAGATATAAAGCACCATTTGGTTTTACAATTTTTCACCATATTTAAATATTTAACTTATTGTATGAATTAAAGAAAATATATACTTAAAATAACTTCATATCATTTTAAACTTTCTTAAGAATTTTGGCATACTTATGTATATTATTTTTTTGTTCAACAAATACTTAACTTCTATAACTCACGAACAATAGATCGAAGTGCGAGTGGGTGGCACCAACAACGGTCGGGTAGTAGGCCAGATGTCACTCGGGTCGCGTACTCGCGCAGCAGCAGCGAGCTCCTTGCGCACAGGTGGCAGGTACAGCGCGCGCGCCGCCGCCGTCACGCGCCGCGGACACGGGCCCTTTAGTGCGCCTGCGCATATTCATATGCTACCTACGCATTCTCAGAGACATTATGTACAGTAAGTGCATATAAAGTAATATATTATAGTATATTTAGTTTACAAGGCATTTCAACATGTGTTTATCAGAAATAAAAAAAATATATTACATTAAATAAAATTTTATTACTTTTCATTTTCAATTTTAAAAATACTTTTTTGTTTTAAATCCTATAATTTTTTTCAGGACTGAACCTGCAACTGATAAAGCTATATTGACAATGTTCCAAGAAACATGGCTTTTAATACTTAGCTTGATATTATTAGTAATCATAATATTAGGTACAGTTACAATAGTTTATTTGCGACGAAAACAATCAAAACATCGAAAGAATCATAATCCTACTGGTTAGTTAAATAAAACATTTTCTTATAATATCTTTAAATGTAATAATTCAAGTTAAAAATTAAAATTAAATTAGCTTCACGCTGTATCCCGCACCCAGCAGCGTAGGCAGAGGGGACCTAGTGTTAAGACACTCCGTTCCCCACTTTCTGCCGAATTCTGGAGGCATTGCGTGTTGAGTGGCAGAACTCAACGCCACGCTTAACCTCGACACCAGAGCGAAGAAATGGAAATATAAATTTAAGTAAATATTTCATCTCCTCGAGTGGGGATCGAACCCACAACCAATCGGTTTTACAGTCACACCTCGTGCCGCTGCGCCACGACTAGCCTCATAATTCAAGCCATTTGGTCAATAATATATGTTAAATACAGGTACTCCAATAACAAATACGCAGTGTTTACTTGGTAAGGAAGCTGTATGGCTTCGTGAAAGACCGGTGTACGAGGGGTCAAACGAGCCACGAATAGAAATATTAAATTGCCATCAAAGTTTATTACATGGTAAGTTTTAGTAATGTATATTAATTAATTGCTTTTTGTAACATATTTTTTCCAGTTACTACTTCATAATGATGCATTTCTTCTATTAACAAAAAATCTATTTAAATATATAATCGGATAATCGTATAATATTAAATTATAGAGGCCGGTCGTGACGCAGAGGCACAAAGTGTGACTGTAAATCGACTGGTTGTGGGTTCAATCCCCACTCGAGGAAGTGAAATATTACCATTTCTTCGCTCTGGTGTCGACGCAAACCGCGGCGTTGAGTTCCACTACTCAGCACGCAATACCTCCAGAATTCGGCGGAAAGTGGAGAACAGAATGTCTTAACACTAGGTTCCCTCTGCCTACCCTGCTGTGTGCGGGATACAGCGTAAACCTGATTTTTTTTGTAGGTGGGCATACAATAGGTACAATGGCCATGGAGGCCGAATACAGTCTTCCACAACATACTAGCGCTATAAATATGATGTCCCAAGAAGATAACAGGAGACACGTTCCGGAACCTTATGCCTCTAGTGCCATATACACCGAATTAAACTATCAGGTTGGAAATATCTTAATGCAACATTAACATTTAGTGCAGTAATTAAATAGAATATTAGTTTCTATAAAATAATTTAGTTGCAGGATCATACTGACGCAGAGGATTCGTGTATAAAATGTGCCGTGAGTCCGGAATCCTTTGACAATAGCATGGTACGGTCATTCGCTGATAGTAATCAATATTCTAATGAGGAGTGCTCAACGTGTTGCCGCAGTAGTAGTTCAACTTTAACAAAAGATTACAGTGAAATGACCAAATGTGGAAATGATGCAGATGATATACACGATATGCAAGATATGACCCTGGACGAGTGTCCGTCATGTAAAACTGCTCAGTCAAGGTCATCTAGTCATCACGGTGAAACTAGAGAGTGGACAGCAATTGCTGACGTCGAATATGATTATCCACAATGGCAGTGGTTGGGAAGAGAGAATAGTTTTAGACAAATGACTCAAGAATCCAAACATTCCAGTCAAGGACGCCGAAGTGAGCAAAACTGTAGGATGAATCTGTGTGACATTCTTCCTCCGCCACCTTATGAAAGGTAAAGATTATTTTATTAAATTAAACTTCTTAATTACTTTTTCATTATTATTTTAAAAATTTATATAAATAAATATAAATATCCGATTTAGAATTGTTACTATCTAAATCTATTAAATAGCTTTAGAATTTAGAATTCTTACTATCCTATTTCTTGCAGAGAATCACCGTACAGGGAGATGCGTGCGTTCGCAAGCAACTCTGGTACATCTGGTTGCTCAGGTCACTCTTACCGTAGTTAATTTAAAAAAAATATCATTAAAAGTAATAAAAGCAATACTAGGCTTAAGTATATGTACATATACAATGTAAAGATGGTTGTCGAAATTTCACTATAAGAGAGCTGTAACTTTAAGAACTGTGTACAATTTATTAATTCTTATTTTTGATTTGTTTCATATTCGATATCCAATTCTACCATTTTTAAATCGACAGAAACTATTTTAAGAATGTAGTGTCGTAAACGTGTTACTAATAGACTGCCATATTACGTAATATAGTCAATACATAGATTCATCTTTTTCTAGTGACTGTGATATAGTATAATTTTGATTGTTTTTTAATTTTGTAAATAACTTGGAATATTTGATATCCTTATACAATTTTACCTTTAACCTATTTATTGCATGTAGTTTTAAATCAGAAAAAAACTTTATAATAATAAAAAAGTGTAGAATTTTGTACTGAAATCAGATTTGTAGTTGTTGGACATGTTTCTTTGTATATTTTGATGATTCAGTCGACCGTATTAAATTACTACAACATTTTTATGAATTTGTTTAAATTGTAAACCTTCCTTTATTCCACGTCGTATTTTCGACGTTAGTGGGCTGTTTCCGTTTTACAGCTCACGTAAACGAAGGAATTAGTTAGATGTAAATAATTAACAACCCGTTAAAGCAGTCGTTCGCGAGCAATCACACCACTTTAGCTAGCGTTAAAGTTGCAAATGGGTTTTAAATAGTTAAAGACATATTTATATGTTAACCTAATTGGCGAAAGTCTCCTAAAATAAATACATTGTTTTTTTAACGTCACGCTGTACCCCGCACACGGTAGGGTAGGCAGAGGGAACCTTGTATTGAGACACTCCGTTCTTCATTACCTGCCGAAATCTGGAGGCAATGTATAGTGAGTGGCGGAAACTTAATGCCGCGTTAAAGCCACCGGAGTGAAGAAATGAAAATATTAATTTATACTTCATTTCCTCCAGTGGGAATCGAACCCACAAGCTGTTACGTTTAAAGTCACGTTTTGTGCCTCTGCGCCATGACTGGCGTCCAATACATAATACATTGTTATTAGAGCAATTTGCTTCACAACTTACATATAATGTAATGAATTTTGAATTTGTATTGATACAATTGACTCGTATATCCTTTTTTGCAGAACATATGCATAACAGCTAGTGCGCCTAATATCATCTTTCGGTTTTTATATAGTTGTATTTAGAAAATAAACTTGTATTTTTTATTAGTTTTAACACATTATAAACCTAATAGCTGTCATTTATAAGCAAAGCAAGCAAAAAATAATTGAAATTTAAGATTTATTTGAGGCTGTCGTACGCAGTTGCACTGAGGTGACTGTAAAAGCGATGGTTATGCGCTCGATTTCCACTCAAGGAGAATTATTTTTAAATTTTCATTTTCTTGCTCTGGTAAAGAGACAAAGCGTAGCGTTGCGAACCGCCACTCAACACTTAAAAGCCTCAAAAATTGTGCATAAAATGGGGAACGGAATATATTAACACTAGGTTCCCTCTGCCTATCGTGATATAAGAATTCTATTCAAAATCTATATAGGTCAAATTGACATAAATTTGTTATTTCAACCATATAATAAAAGTTACTTTCATTACCTAAACCATATTTGGGTATATTTACTTAAGTACTTAACCTCAGTTTTAATATAAGTTTCCGTACATTTTGATAACAACTGAAAGTCCCAAAAATTAAGGCTTTAATCAGCTTTTCTCATAAATACCCAACATTTGTGTGGTACATTCGCAGGCTGACTAATATGGGGTGTTGCCATGGCAACGGGTCCCCACCCTTGTTATTAATACCCATAATAATTAAACTTGATTGCATTTCACACCAGGTGTTGGATGATGGCTCTTGTCAGAAAACAGACATGACCCCTTGTCAGTTTCGATTGCGCCCTGAAGAGGCTATAGCTAATAAACGTAATATTGTTAAATGATTATTCTATTTATTTATAATTGATATAAAGTTTATACAAATTTAAATTTACTTGGCAACGTATTTAGTATAATTTGTAACAATATTATTTTTAGCTTCGTTAATACCGCACACAATAAGGTAGTCAGAGAGAACCTGGGATCTTAGTGCTAAGATACTCCACTTCCATAAAGACTTTTCCATTCTCCACGTAGAGGGAGCCTAGTATTAATAGTGTTAAGTCACTCCACTCCTCATTTTTTGTCGGATTTACGTCATTACCAGAGCGAGAAAATAAAAATATAAAATATTTCATTTCCTCGAGTGGGACTACCATGACTGGCTTAGATTTTTATGAATTTCGTAAATTTGATTATTTTGAGGCTATTATTAATTTTTGCATTATATTAGATATGCTCAGTAAATATTTTTAACATTTTTAAAGTGTTAATCCACACTTAGGAAAGAAGAATACTTATTTGGAAACTACGTTTAAATTTTTATATGTTTTCTAAATAAGTTTTATGCATAGTAAAACTTTATGATATAATGGGTAATGTTACTGGATGGGCTATTGCAGCAGCAATAGCTAAGCAAAGCTAACAAACTACAATATATAAATACAATATAATCATCAAAATTATGTAATTTGACAATAAAAAGTAGTAACTTAAAATATTATAATATATTTAATAAAAAGCCAAGTAAAAAAAAACTTGCAAAGCCAATAACTTAAGCTCTAAAGAACGCACCACACTCAAACTCACAAATCAATCAACTCAACCCCTCGACTTAAGAAAACGTGACTGCATTCAATCATTCCAAACTCATTTTTCTTTGATTTTGTATTTTTGGTATTAATACTCTCACCCTCTGGCGTTTTCGAGAGTAGAGCTCTTCGTCGCAGCTGTGAAGGCGGAAGGAAAATTAAAAATGCACTATTTTTTATTATTATAACGTTTATTTTGTTCATGTTCAGCTTCACGCTGTATCCCGCACACAGCAGGGTAGGCAGAGGGAACCTAGTGTTAAGACACTCCGTTCTCCACTTTCTGCCGAATTCTGGAGGCATTGCCACTCAACAGTGGCAGAACTCAACGACGCTCTTAGCTTTGACACCAGAGCGAAGAAATGGAAATATAAATTTAAGTAAATATTTCATCTCCTCGAGTGAGGACCGAACCCACAACCAGTCGGTTTTATAGTCACACTTCGTGCCGCTGCGCCACGACTGGCCTCGACGATTATTTTGTAATAATATAAATATATGTAGATGTATTATTTATTGTAACATATGAAATAGAGAAAAATACTATACAAAAGTCACTTTTAATCTATAAATCAATTTTAATTGTATCTAAATCAACTTAACTGATGGAAGTCACGAAATTTGTGAAATAATTATAAAAATTCCCGTAAAATTACACTATGGGGGTGAATAAATTACCCATAACACCGCGGCTGAAAGTACCTTCCGAGCCATAATTCGTACTCCTTCGGTCCGGGGTTCCATATGATATTTATAGACATAGATAAGGCCTACAGATGGCGTGCAGTTTTCCTTCCCCTAATACTTGTTGAAATATGGCTTCCAATTTTCAGTTCCACGTTTCAGGTTGGATGAGGTGTCTCTGGAGATTTTTGGAATATGTATAGATAGATACCTTGATAAATGAGTTTCATATGTGACCTGTTTGGTTGAATATCGAGAATTTGATTATATTACAAGGTTAAAAGAAAAAATAATAATGCAATAGAAAATTACCATTTAATAAAATGTTGAAACCATTCGATTATTTAAATGTTTAAATCTTTTTGTACTATCCTTATCATTTTTAATAATTCCTTAATAACCTCTTAAGCATATATCTATATGCTATTGCTTCTTATATAGACAAAAGAACTGAAGTGCAGGCTTCAGTTATATATATCAATGTAGGCAGGAGGTACCTAGTGTTAAGACACTACTTTCCACTGAATCCTCAAGGCATTGCATTGATGGAATGGAACTCGAACGCCGCGTTTTACCATGTTTCCAGGGCAAAGAAATGAAAATAATAATAGATAATGATTCATTCCCGCGAGTGAGAATCGAACTCACAACCGTTGCGCTTAAAGTCACACGCTTATGCCACTGCACACCGATTGCTTCAGGTTTCAGCTATTTGTTTTATTTGCTGAATTATGCTACGAGATGTTCATTTAGTATTCAACGAGCGCATACATTAGACGTGTAATATCTACAGTTGTCTGATCATTACTTTACCAAATTTAGGGTTACCGGTTATTTGATATTCTAACATTTTTTTAGCGTTACGCTGTATCCCGCACACAGCAGGGTAGGTAGAGGGGACCTAGTGTTAAGACACGCCGCTTCCCAGCTTCCACCGAAATCTCGAGGTATTGCGCTACTCATTGCGCAACTCAAGGCCGCGCTTTACCTAGAAACCAGAGCAAAGAAATGAAAATAATAAGTATATCATTTCCCAAAGTGGAAATCGAACCCACAACCTATCGCTTTTAACAGTCACACTTTGTACTGCTGCGCCACGACTGACCTCAAAATTTATTCATGTCATATTTATTATAACAATATCTTGTTAAAATAAAAATAAATTAGTGCGTATTTAGACCATGTTAAATATAATCCTTAGTATTAGTCACGGGTGAAGGAAATCAACACGGAATTATGACATCGGTGTAGAATACGCCGCGGGGGTCACGCAACACGGCGCCGTTTTCGGTGATTTATAACTTGGACAATGACTAATATATGTAATAAATTAATTGGTTTTGCCTTTATTTACTTTGTGATCGGCTAGTTGGGCTGGTTGATGGTGTATTAAGTGTATTATGAAATAATGCTTTAGTGATACAGAATAATTGGAATCAATTATTGTAATTTAAATACGATATTGAGGCCATTCGTGGCGCAGCGGTACGAAGTGTGACTGTAAAACCGACTGGTTGTGGGTTCAATCCCCACTTGAGGAGATGAAATATTTACTTAAATTTATATTTCCATTTCTTCGCTCTGGTATCGAGGCTAAGCGCGGCGTTGAGTTCTGCCACTCAATACGCAATGCCTCCAAAATAGCGATTGGTAATATCGCGTTTGATTGAAAACAATTAAGAAATATTTTTCTGTACTTATTGTTTACTATCAAGCTTTGATAAAAAGATTAAACTGACAAGAAGTAAAAACAAGCATATTTAAAAATTGTACCCAATGAAACTAACTAGGCCTAGTGGGAATCGAATCCACAAGCACCTTGTTGACTGCCGGGCGTTGATTATGGCTTTGCTATTGTGTTGTCAAACTGAAACTACGAAATAAATATATTAAATCTAATACTAATAACTTATAACTTAATTCAGCCGTTAAACTACCGTAAAACCTTATTAGGTATGTAAAACCACAATAATCGATATAGTAATATTTTAATTTAATCATAAAATTACTGTACTTTAAATTGTATATTTTAATACATTTTATGCATAGTTAGTTTTAAATTATTCAACACTTAAACTAAGCTTTAAACTTGAATATTCATACTGTATCTAAAGGTAACTTTATAGCCTACATTTTATTGAGTCTTAACTCTTGCCTTACTGCAACATTTTCAAAAAAAGGCTCTCATTTGAAAATTGACTTTCTAACAAACATGGGCGTAGGAAGATGGAGGAGGGGATGTTGTCTGAGTGCCCATCCCAGAAATTTTGCTAACACAAAAATTGCCCAAAAAATAAAAAAACAACATTTAGACGAAGATATCTGTGCAAAGCTGAAGTCCAGGTACCCCCAGAAAATATCACTAGATACACCCGTACTAACAAGTGCTAATGTTGAATCTACTTTACAACTCGAATATTATTCAGAAATATTCGAACAACCTTTTTTATATGACATCTATGTTTTGATATCTAAATTAACTGTAGAAAACCTACACATGCAATAGTTATTAACCTGTAAAGATATCGATTTATTTATGTATTGCCTACTAAATCGTTAAAAACGTAATATATATTTGCTGTTATGGAATTTCCAATAAATTTTAGATTAAATATTTCATTAATAATTCTGTATTTATGATTATTAGGGTTATTTTATTATAACTATAAAATATATATTTATGACACGTTATAATATTATAGTTTTATTTTACATTTAAATAAAGATATTTCCTCAGTCGAAGTCGATTACGAATACGCAAGATGGTAATTAACAAAAAGAAAAGATAAAAATTCACATAATTTTCAAATGATTTTCTGATGACAAAAAAGAATTTATGGCGCAGCATTCGACTGGCATCGCGACGGTTGTATATTCGATTCCCACTTAGAAGAATGAATTATGTCAGATTGTGATACATCGAGCCGAAAGCGCGCCGTTGATTTCCACCACTCAACACGTAAAGTGTCAAAAATTTAGCGGAAAGGAGTGTCTTAGATTCCTAGATAGTCTGCTATATGTAGAATACAGTGTAAAGCTAAGCTAAAAAAAACATTTTTTTAATTAAATTTCTCAATATTTTATCGTCTATAAAGTAAAACCTGTTCATTATATGTAATTAACACTAAACACAACAGTTATTTTAAGTGCCATATAAATTATTACTATTACAACAGACCATCTCACAACTATTATACATTAATAGCCACCAATATCTAGATCGAAACTAGATATATGGAGAATATAAATTGATGCTAACACGAACCTGTATTTAAACTATTAATTCAACATTCGTAGTACCAGATGAGATGTAAATTACAAGCCATTTATAAAGTTACGTGTAATGTCTCTATCAAAATAATATGTTTTTGTCGATTGTCAAATTTGTTAAAGATATATTTTAATTAATACAGAGAAACTATGTAAAAATACATAACTTAAGATAATTGATACATGGGCTCAGAATCGGAATCGAATAAGTTTTTATCTAGGTTGGAATTTGGTGATATAGCTTAGAAAAGAAATTTTACTATTATGAAGTTTTACTGAGAATCTGACCCACAATGATCAAGTGCAGTCTAATACTTTCCAACTACGCCAAAATAGCGTAACTTTCGAATTTAATATTTTTTTTAGCTTCACGTTGTATCCCGGAAACCTAGTGTTAACCCACTCCGTTCCCAGTAAGACACCTCCATTACCTTTGCCGTTTGCCCGTTGCTAATCTTGGAGGCGTTTTGAGTGGCGGAACTGAACGCTGTACTTCTGTACTTAGCCTTGACACCAGAGAGAAGTAAATAAAAAAATAAATAAATAATAAAACCATTGACAAAGTTTACATATAACCGTGAGCTGTCATGCTCATACAATTTATAATTTTTTTACAATCGATTACATTTCTATAAAAATTTTATTTTTTCTTTTATATTTAAATAAACGAGCTTTCATTTGTACGTCATTGCGACGATAAATCTATAGTTTATCATTTGTACGATCATCGCAACTTTTAATGTTACGCAGTTTGTTTTGATTTCCTACCATTTAGTTTGTGGGCGTAGAGGGAATTTAGGTTTAATATGAAGCTATTACACCAGGAAATCGCGTTAATATAGGTTTTGCTTATCGACTGTTATATAAATTTGGTTAATAGTGGGAAAGAAATTCTTTTATCTCTATCTTTTTTTTTAAATATCTAGATATTTCTTTAGAACTCATCACTTTTGAGTTTTGTTATAAAATCAGCTCCACGTTATATCCCGCACATAGTAGGGTAGGCAAAGGGAACCTAGTGTTAGGACACTCTGTTTCCCTTTTTTCGCTGAATTATAGAGGCATCGCGTGTTAAGTAGCGGAGCTCAATACGCACGTAGAAATGAAAATATATTTTTTATTTAATAAATACTTAATTTCCTCTGGTGGGGATCGAACCCACAACCAGTCGCGTTTGCAGTCACATAATTGTGCCTCTGCGCACGGATGGACACTTTTGTCATATTAATAGCCCAAGATCCCAGGGCCTTCAGACTTACGTTATTTTGGCAAGTTTAGTCCTTGAGACGCTTTTATAAGCAATATAAAAAAACCATAATATATTTTATAATATTCCTTGCAATGTTTCATAATAAAAAAAAAACTTAAAAATCTATCGTTTATGTCTATTCTTAAATAATATGAAAAAATATATATTCAAAATTATCATTGTCTACAGCGGTTAACAACTTTTTTTAAACCATTCGTTTTATTAATGAATCCTTTCGCACTATAGCAATATTCATAAAGAAAATACAAAACTCTGCTATACTAGAATTTTATCGGAACACTAACTATAAAATGAAAATGGAAATATCCTCTCTATTAACACGAAACATTTTTAAAAAACCGTTTAAAAATAAGTAAAAAAGGTTTACACGCTGTTTCAACGAGGCTTTCACGCACGAGGCTTAAAATAACTAGCCATCAAGTCTAACTAAAATTCAACGGAGGGTGTACTTGAAAGATGAAGAGCACTCATAAATCTTTAAGTGTTGCAAGAAAATGTTAAGAAAACTATTATTTTGTGCTGCTTTTATAATGTTATTCTAATTTGTGTAAACAATATGCTTGATAAATCGTTAACTTAATATGAATGATATAGTTGGTTTTTTTTCTGCGTACCTAATTAAAAAAACAAGTTCGAAATGATAACCTTCTTTCCTTATAGAAGTCGGTTAAAAAAATCATCCAAGTCAAGGAATACCAACTATTACTGTAATAAAATAAAAGTATTTTTTTAAAAAGTAAATCTATCCAAATCAATTTTCAAAATCAATTGTATTTATTGAAACGTATTTCCTTCATAAATGATTCAAAAAGTGAAAAATTGTCAACCTACTCTGCAT
This sequence comes from Heliconius himera, assembly GCA_021202915.1. Lineage (NCBI taxonomy): Eukaryota > Metazoa > Arthropoda > Insecta > Lepidoptera > Nymphalidae > Heliconius > Heliconius himera. The sequence goes on from JAJHJA010000034.1 coordinate 214,092, forward strand.
GACCGTAGTTACGATAAAAAAAAAATTGGAAAACTGATTTTAAATTTTTTTGCAGTAGTACTGCGTACTGATACCTTTTTTTTATGGAAAAGACAATACCTATTGCAAGTATTCAAAACGAGGAATTTTCAAAAATGTAAAATACTGTAATATACGCGGTTCCAGTTAGAAGTATTTAAATTCAAATTATTCTTTATTCAAATAGACATTCACACATACTCTTAAAATAAATAAAAAATATAAAAATAACTAAGTATGCATATATTTCTCGTGGTATTTTTACAATGCAATGTAATTATAATGCTTCCAGCCCATTACCATATCTCAATACAGGCTAAAGATAACGAACCGACTTATCAATACTACACTATTTTTGCCTTTTTAAAAATAAATGTATAAAGTAGCTTAAGCCATTACCTACAAAGAGAACACAGTCATATATTAACATAAATATTTAATCGAAAGCAATAATTACAAATTCAGAGCGAAGACTGTGGAATTAGCCGAAGCGATTTCCACTTATCTGACGCCATATTTTTAAGTAAATTACAAATAGGTACGCCACGAGCACCATCAGTTGCCGTGCGTGTTATCGCGACAGGGGGATCGCGAGTGCGCGTACAGACTAGAGCTGTTTTAACATGTTGTAGTATAAAAAATGTTGGTTCGATATTATAAATTTTGACTGCTTTTGTTTTGTTTTTTTTTGTTTGTAAGTAAGGAATATGAGATAAGTTTTATTAGACAGATATGTATGTATGATTTTAGGGCTTCGCACCTTAAAGTAAAAGAAAAAAGAACTCTTATAGTATTTCTTATGGTCCATCTATATGACCGTCTGCTGGCTGTGACCATTTATTTTAAGATCGCATGGACGTGTCAACCTCAAATTTATATTAAATATACAGGCTAGCTAGGCTGAAGCTTTCAAATCAATGCTATTTAAAAAATTGCATAAACAAAACTTATAGGCTATTTCCCTTAGACCTTAGAACAATTATGAAATTTGACAGGAAGTGAGAACTTGCTTGAATTTTTTTTACAGACTTTCCAATTTATTTATATTACCTATAAAACAATCACAAATTTGATTTCGTACAATATAATGGCATACTCACGCAATTTTAAGTTTGTGGAGTTTAAAAGTTGTAGTTTTTGTTGATATACAAACCTGATGAAATGGATACGAAACTTAACCATTTTTTAATAAATCATAATAAATCAAAATCAGCTTCATGCTGTATCCCGCACACAGTAGAATAGGCAGTATTAAGACACTCCTTTTCCCACTTTCCGCCGAATTCTGGAGACATTGCGTGTTGAGTGGCAGAACTCGACGCCGCGCTTAACTTCGACACCAGAGCGAAGAAATATAAATATAAATGTAAATAATATTTCATTTACTCGAGCGGGAATAGAACCCACAACCAGTCGAATTTACAGACACGCTTTGCGCCTGCACCACAACTGGCCACAATAATAATATATTTTAACAAATCTTCAATACAATACAAAGAGGCCGGTCGTGGCGCAGCGGCACGAGGTGTGACTGCAAAATCGACTGGTTGTGGGTTCGATCCCCACTCGAGGAGATGAAATATTTACTTAAATTTATATTTCCATTTCTTCGCTCTGGTGTCGAGATTAAGCGCGGCGTTGAGTTCTGCCACTCAACACGCAATGCCTCCAGAATTCAGCAGAAAGTGGGGAACGGAGTGTCTTAACAGTAAAATCCCTCTGCCTATCCTGCTGTGTGCGGGATACAGCGTGAAGCTAATTTAATTTTTTAAAATTTTATTTCAATACAATTTCTTTGGTAGCGCTGACATGAAACACTCTGTGGAGCTATAAAAACCATATTTATTACCAGTCGTAGTGTGTACGCGTCGGCGTCGGAAACAAATTTTTTTCGTCTAGTCTCCCCATTGCATTTACCGAGTTTCCTAGCCGTGTATTTTCCCTTTGATGGTGATAATGTCCTTAGAGCATTTTTTGAGTGGCGTAAAGAATGTGATACTTTTATGCTTTACTTTGCTGAATTTTTATTTCAGAAATGTTCTTATTTTGTTGTTGTTGGAAAATATAAAGGTGTTTGTAAATCAGCATCACGCTATAGTAGTAGGGATTGGTGCGTTCTGGCTCATTAAATTGATCGCCTTATCAATCAAAATTTTCCGCGGATTTTCTCGCGGGTCGCGGTTTTGATTAATTAATTGACCGCGGATTAAGTTGATTACCCCAGATCCGCGGCTTTTTTCGCGGTTAGTAGCCGCCATAATTACGAGTCTTTTCATAGAGTAGTAGGGATTGGTGCGTTCTGGCTCATTAAATTGATCGCCTTATCAATCAAAATTTTCCGCGGATTTTCTCGCGGGTCGCGGTTTTGATTAATTAATTGGCCGCGGATTAAGTTGATTACCCCAGATCCGCGGCTTTTTTCGCGGTTTTTCTCGCGGGTCGCGGTTTTGATTAATTAATTGACCGCGGATTAAGTTGATTACCCCAGATCTGCGGCTTTTTTCGCGGTTAGTAGCCGCCATAATTACGAGTCTTTTCATAGAGTAGTAGGGATTGGTGCGTTCTGGCTCATTAAATTGATCGCCTTATCAATCAAAATTTTTCGCGGATTTTCTCGCGGGTCGCGGTTTTGATTAATTAACCGCGGATTACATTGATTACCCCGCGAATTAAAAACTTCGCGGAACTCTCACCCGGACGTAATCTATATACAATTGAAGGCCTTCGTGAGATCGTTCTATCAACACCTCATTTGCGCGAATCCGTTGCGTATATTTTGAAAAAATAAAAAAAAATACCTAACCTAACCTATCCTATAAATAAGGTCTGTGCGGACTTGCAAAATTTTGTCGGAAACGAAAGTTTCCTAAACCACTGAAACTCAAGTTATTTCATTGATATTTGGCATACGTGTCTTAAATTGTTTCTTGATTAGTTTGTAATCATCATTTTATACATAATTTATATATTTTCTAAAAAAAACACTTGTAAAAATTTCATACTAAAATTTCATATAACAATTATTTCTAAGTATTTTTAATTAAGTTCTAGCGGATAGATTTTGTTTATTTTTGTTTTGTTCCGTAGGGTCGTGCTGGCTCTACATTTGTGCATATATATTTCTCTATTTTGACAAAAAAAAATCGTGCATTTATTGTGCGAAATATACCAAATTTGACAATTTTTTGGGGTTTTTCGGCCATTTCGCCCGAACCTCCACTCTCACCCGGACGTAATCTATATACAATTGAAGGCCTTCGTGAGATCGTTCTATCAACACCTCATTTGCGCGAATCCGTTGCGTATAATTTGAAAAATTAAAAAAAATTACCTAACCTAACCTAACCTATAAATAAGGTCTGTGCGGACTTGCAAAATTTTGTCGGAAACGAAAGTTTCCTAAACCACTAAAACTCAAGTTATTTCATTGATATTTGGCATACGTGTCTTAAATTGTTTCTTGATTAGTTTGTAATCATCATTTTATACATAATTTATATATTTTCTAAAAAAAACACTTGTAAAAATTTCATACTAAAATTTCATATAACAATTATTTCTAAGTATTTTTTAATTAAGTTCTAGCGGATAGATTTTGTTTATTTTTGTTTTGTTCCGTAGGGTCGTGCTGGCTCTACATTTGTGCATATATATTTCTCTATTTTGACAAAAAAAAATCGTGCATTTATTGTGCGAAATATACCAAATTTGACAATTTTTTGGGGTTTTTCGGCCATTTCGCCCGAACCTCCACTCTCACCCGGACGTAATCTATATACAATTGAAGGCCTTCGTGAGATCGTTCTATCAACACCTCATTTGCGCGAATCCGTTGCGTATATTTTGAAAAATTAAAAAAAATTACCTAACCTAACCTAACCTAACCTAACCTAACCTAACCTAGTTCGCAGTAAAATTGTTTTCGTATAATACCTACTCATCATAGATATATTTACCAGATCCAATGAAAACAAAAAAGAACTGGTTTAATGTAGAAACGGCTAGCAACAAATTAGCGTTTAATAATTACGAGCGAAAGCTTAAACTACCATTTGTAATATACGCAGATTTCGAGGCATTTTTAACCCCCATTCAAACATGTCAAAACGAGGCTACGAAATCGTACTACACCAATAACATACAAAAACATGCGGTGTTTAGTTTCGGTTATTATTTTGTCCCGGTATTCTTGCACAATTTAGCTAATTACGATGCCCATTTTATTGTGCACGCTCTAGGTTTTGAAGAGGGTAAAATTGATATAATCCCTCAAAATAAAGAAAAATATATTTCTTTTTCAAAATATTTAAAAATTAAGAATAATAATATCTCGTTAAGATTTTTAGACTCATTTAAATTTATGTCAAGCTTAAGCTTTCGCTCGTAATTATTAAACGCTAATTTGTTGCTAGCCGTTTCTACATTAAACCAGTTCTTTTTTGTTTTCATTGGATCTGGTAAATATATCTATGATGAGTAGGTATTATACGAAAACAATTTTACTGCGAACTAGGTTAGGTTAGGTTAGTATTGTTATGCTAAAAAAATAAAACGAAATCCGCGGTTAATTAATTAATTAATCAAAATGGTGCGCCACCAACACAAATATGAAACGGTTCTATGATGAGTAGGTTAGGTTAGGTTAGGTATTCTTATGTTAAGAAATAAAAAACACTGCCTGTAATACACTGCTATTTTATAATTTTTTACTACTCTATGAAAATACACAAAATATTCCCTCAGAAATATCTGTCGAGCTTTTTTTGCAGTTTTTAATTCGGCAGGTTTTTAATTTTGCAGGTTTTAATTTAATTAATTTTGATAAGGCGATCATCATTTGATACATTTGTATTTACCAACGAATTAAAAAAATGATTTTGTGTTGGCAATGATGATATTTTCAAACTTTCGAACGAAGTCATTATTTCATATGGATATACACCCTTCCTAGTTAATCTTTTAAAGTCTTCATCTCGCGGGTATTTTTTTTTGAGCTCAACAAATTGATGTGTTTTTATATTATGTGCTAATCTATCAAGACTGCTTGACATAAATTTAAATGAGTCTAAAAATCTTAACGAGATATTATTATTCTTAATTTTTAAATATTTTGAAAAAGAAATATATTTTTCTTTATTTTGAGGGATTATATCAATTTTACCCTCTTCAAAACATAGAGCGTGCACAATAAAATGGGCATCGTAATTAGCTAAATTGTGCAAGAATACCGGGACAAAATAATAACCGAAACTAAACACCGCATGTTTTTGTATGTTATTGGTGTAGTACGATTTCGTAGCCTCGTTTTGACATGTTTGAATGGGGGTTAAAAATGCCTCGAAATCTGCGTATATTACAAATGGTAGTTTAAGCTTTCGCTCGTAATTATTAAACGCTAATTTGTTGCTAGCCGTTTCTACATTAAACCAGTTCTTTTTTGTTTTCATTGGATCTGGTAAATATATCTATGATGAGTAGGTATTATACGAAAACAATTTTACTGCGAACTAGGTTAGGTTAGGTTAGTATTGTTATGCTAAAAAAATAAAACGAAATCCGCGGTTAATTAATTAATTAATCAAAATGGTGCGCCACCAACACAAATATGAAACGGTTCTATGATGAGTAGGTTAGGTTAGGTTAGGTATTCTTATGTTAAGAAATAAAAAACACTGCCTGTAATACACTGCTATTTTATATTTTTTTACTACTCTATGAAAATACACAAAATATTCCCTCAGAAATATCTGTCGAGCTTTTTTTGCAGTTTTTAATTCGGCAGGTTTTTAATTTTGCAGGTTTTAATTTAATTAATTTTGATAAGGCGATCATCATTTGATACATTTGTATTTACCAACGAATTAAAAAATTGATTTTGTGTAGGCAATGATGATATTTTCAAACTTTCGAACGAAGTCATTATTTCATATGGATATACACCCTTCCTAATTAATCTTTTAAAGTCTTCATCTCGCGGGTATTTTTTTTTGAGCTCAACAAATTGATGTGTTTTTATATTATGTGCTAATCTATCAAGACTGCTTGACATAAATTTAAATGAGTCTAAAAATCTTAACGAGATATTATTATTCTTAATTTTTAAATATTTTGAAAAAGAAATATATTTTTCTTTATTTTGAGGGATTATATCAATTTTACCCTCTTCAAAACATAGAGCGTGCACAATAAAATGGGCATCGTAATTAGCTAAATTGTGCAAGAATACCGGGACAAATCGTGGGGCTTTGTACTTTTTCTTGCAGCACGTATGAGCAACACCTGCGTATTTACCACTGTACCAATCATAACATATAACATTATTATTATTATCTAAATCATTATTGCAAATATAGCAAACTTTACTTTGTAAAACATGCAAATTATCACTTTCCGATAGCGGTAATGGAGGTTTAGGAAAAGAGTTTTCTTTACAAATTAATTCTAAATCCCCTTTCAAATGCTTCATAAATTGTTCGGCGCAACGTTCGCCCGTATACGTTCTATAAATGGAGAGACTGTCATTATATGAACACTTTAAATAATAACCGAAACTAAACACCGCATGTTTTTGTATGTTATTGGTGTACGATTTCGTAGCCTCGTTTTGACATGTTTGAATGGGGGTTAAAAATGCCTCGAAATCTGCGTATATTACAAATGGTAGTTTAAGCTTTCGCTCGTAATTATTAAACGCTAATTTGTTGCTAGCCGTTTCTACATTAAACCAGTTCTTTTTTGTTTTCATTGGATCTGGTAAATCAGTACAAATGTGGACACAATCAAAATGTTGGTGTTGATCTAAACATTTTTTAGATGGATAGTGCATCAAACAACCATCGCAAATGTGAATAGCGCGATGTGTCCGATTTATCTGTTTGTGAAGTAATTTAGAAAGACATTTTATGTAACAATAGTGCCCACGCGATCCGCTGTTTATATACAATAGATTAATATGAGTAAGTTTTCGATGTTTTGTAAAGTATAGCGGACCTATAAGTCTATTACATCGAGATTCAGCATTATATTCGAGACCAAAGACATTTATGCTTAAGTTATTGAATTCTTCAAACTTGTGAATATCTTTGAGTTTTACAGGAAAAGATATTTTTCCAAATTTAAGTTTATTTTGATTATGAATATATGAACTCACTCTATCTGAATTTTTTGTAACTGGATATAAAGCAGAGAGTACCGCCCATTTGAAACACTGCACATCATTATTTTTGACGTTTATAATTGCCTTTTTATGTTTTATGTCAATTGGTAAGTCAATATACGAAGACCCCCTCAAAGGATTAAATTTATTAACATTCAAATCAATATTTCTTATTTTTTTAAGACTCCATCCACTATCTTTTTTCTCAAACTCACTTATTTTATTACAAATGTCATTCATTATTATTTGGTAAGTTGCTTCATAATCATCACCGATACATATAGAATTATTGACGGTTTGAAAATCGAATGAATTTTCTAAGCTTTTACTTTCCTGAACAAAATCAGCGTGCAAGATAAAATTAATTTTTATTAATGTTAAAGTTTTTATGCAATCATCTATTAAGTTTAAGACAGTGCTTTTAATATCATTAAGAAAACTTTCAGGGGTTTGAAATTCCGCTCCTAATGATGAGGGGTGTGTTATTCGATAAGTCACCACTCTTTGTCCAAACGCACTATCAATCAAATACACATTTGATAACTTATCATGTAATCGCAAGATATTGCTTTTATGAAGGCTGCTTTTTAAATGGCTGGCATAATACCTTTTTGAAACGAGCAATTTACACCTCGAACATTCGATGACGTCTTTTCCAGGTTCAAATGTAGACGGTACAGCTGTAGAGGATTCTTGCAAGCCCGATCCACTCTGTGCTACTTCGTGGGGTAGTAGCGAAGCATCTCTTTGTTTCCGTATTTTTTCTATGACACTGTAACAAAAACATAAAAAAATTATTGAAACGAATATCACCTATATTTATTTTTTGTTCACACATTTAAAAATACGTACTTCTATTTATTTCTCTACACATAGCACAATACGCTTGCATCGTGAAAGGACCGTCTATTGTGTCACCAGAACTATTGATATTGCCATGTCCAGGACACGGTGTAAAATAAGGCACTATACACGGATCTATCTTCAGAGATTCTGGCAGTTTCCCACTAATGTACCAAATGCGCACATATCGGTGTAGTTTGGTCACAATGCAAAATTTTCCGCGGATTTTCTCGCGGGTCGCGGTTTTGATTAATTAATTGGCCGCGGATTAAATACAAATGTATCAAATGATGATCGCCTTATCAAAATTAATTTAATTAAAACCTGCAAAATTAAAAACCTGCCGAATTAAAAACTGCAAAAAAAGCTCGACAGATATTTCTGAGGGAATATTTTGTGTATTTTCATAGAGTAGTAAAAAAATATAAAATAGCAGTGTATTACAGGCAGTGTTTTTTATTTCTTAACATAAGAATACCTAACCTAACCTAACCTACTCATCATAGAACCGTTTCATATTTGTGTTGGTGGCGCACCATTTTGATTAATTAATTAATTAACCGCGGATTTCGTTTTATTTTTTTAGCATAACAATACTAACCTAACCTAACCTAGTTCGCAGTAAAATTGTTTTCGTATAATACCTACTCATCATTGATATATTTATCAGATCCAATGAAAACAAAAAAGAACTGGTTTAATGTAGAAACGGCTAGCAACAAATTAGCGTTTAATAATTACGAGCGAAAGCTTAAACTACCATTTGTAATATACGCAGATTTCGAGGCATTTTTAACCCCCATTCAAACATGTCAAAACGAGGCTACGAAATCGTACTACACCAATAACATACAAAAACATGCGGTGTTTAGTTTCGGTTATTATTTTGTCCCGGTATTCTTGCACAATTTAGCTAATTACGATGCCCATTTTATTGTGCACGCTCTAGGTTTTGAAGAGGGTAAAATTGATATAATCCCTCAAAATAAAGAAAAATATATTTCTTTTTCAAAATATTTAAAAATTAAGAATAATAATATCTCGTTAAGATTTTTAGACTCATTTAAATTTATGTCAAGCTTAAGCTTTCGCTCGTAATTATTAAACGCTAATTTGTTGCTAGCCGTTTCTACATTAAACCAGTTCTTTTTTGTTTTCATTGGATCTGGTAAATATATCTATGATGAGTAGGTATTATACGAAAACAATTTTACTGCGAACTAGGTTAGGTTAGGTTAGTATTGTTATGCTAAAAAAATAAAACGAAATCCGCGGTTAATTAATTAATTAATCAAAATGGTGCGCCACCAACACAAATATGAAACGGTTCTATGATGAGTAGGTTAGGTTAGGTTAGGTATTCTTATGTTAAGAAATAAAAAACACTGCCTGTAATACACTGCTATTTTATAATTTTTTACTACTCTATGAAAATACACAAAATATTCCCTCAGAAATATCTGTCGAGCTTTTTTTGCAGTTTTTAATTCGGCAGGTTTTTAATTTTGCAGGTTTTAATTTAATTAATTTTGATAAGGCGATCATCATTTGATACATTTGTATTTACCAACGAATTAAAAAAATGATTTTGTGTTGGCAATGATGATATTTTCAAACTTTCGAACGAAGTCATTATTTCATATGGATATACACCCTTCCTAGTTAATCTTTTAAAGTCTTCATCTCGCGGGTATTTTTTTTTGAGCTCAACAAATTGATGTGTTTTTATATTATGTGCTAATCTATCAAGACTGCTTGACATAAATTTAAATGAGTCTAAAAATCTTAACGAGATATTATTATTCTTAATTTTTAAATATTTTGAAAAAGAAATATATTTTTCTTTATTTTGAGGGATTATATCAATTTTACCCTCTTCAAAACATAGAGCGTGCACAATAAAATGGGCATCGTAATTAGCTAAATTGTGCAAGAATACCGGGACAAAATAATAACCGAAACTAAACACCGCATGTTTTTGTATGTTATTGGTGTAGTACGATTTCGTAGCCTCGTTTTGACATGTTTGAATGGGGGTTAAAAATGCCTCGAAATCTGCGTATATTACAAATGGTAGTTTAAGCTTTCGCTCGTAATTATTAAACGCTAATTTGTTGCTAGCCGTTTCTACATTAAACCAGTTCTTTTTTGTTTTCATTGGATCTGGTAAATATATCTATGATGAGTAGGTATTATACGAAAACAATTTTACTGCGAACTAGGTTAGGTTAGGTTAGTATTGTTATGCTAAAAAAATAAAACGAAATCCGCGGTTAATTAATTAATTAATCAAAATGGTGCGCCACCAACACAAATATGAAACGGTTCTATGATGAGTAGGTTAGGTTAGGTTAGGTATTCTTATGTTAAGAAATAAAAAACACTGCCTGTAATACACTGCTATTTTATATTTTTTTACTACTCTATGAAAATACACAAAATATTCCCTCAGAAATATCTGTCGAGCTTTTTTTGCAGTTTTTAATTCGGCAGGTTTTTAATTTTGCAGGTTTTAATTTAATTAATTTTGATAAGGCGATCATCATTTGATACATTTGTATTTACCAACGAATTAAAAAATTGATTTTGTGTAGGCAATGATGATATTTTCAAACTTTCGAACGAAGTCATTATTTCATATGGATATACACCCTTCCTAATTAATCTTTTAAAGTCTTCATCTCGCGGGTATTTTTTTTTGAGCTCAACAAATTGATGTGTTTTTATATTATGTGCTAATCTATCAAGACTGCTTGACATAAATTTAAATGAGTCTAAAAATCTTAACGAGATATTATTATTCTTAATTTTTAAATATTTTGAAAAAGAAATATATTTTTCTTTATTTTGAGGGATTATATCAATTTTACCCTCTTCAAAACCTAGAGCGTGCACAATAAAATGGGCATCGTAATTAGCTAAATTGTGCAAGAATACCGGGACAAAATAATAACCGAAACTAAACACCGCATGTTTTTGTATGTTATTGGTGTAGTACGATTTCGTAGCCTCGTTTTGACATGTTTGAATGGGGGTTAAAAATGCCTCGAAATCTGCGTATATTACAAATGGTAGTTTAAGCTTTCGCTCGTAATTATTAAACGCTAATTTGTTGCTAGCCGTTTCTACATTAAACCAGTTCTTTTTTGTTTTCATTGGATCTGGTAAATATATCTATGATGAGTAGGTATTATACGAAAACAATTTTACTGCGAACTAGGTTAGGTTAGGTTAGGTTAGGTTAGGTTAGGTAATTTTTTTTAATTTTTCAAATTATACGCAACGGATTCGCGCAAATGAGGTGTTGATAGAACGATCTCACGAAGGCCTTCAATTGTATATAGATTACGTCCGGGTGAGAGTGGAGGTTCGGGCGAAATGGCCGAAAAACCCCAAAAAATTGTCAAATTTGGTATATTTCGCACAATAAATGCACGATTTTTTTTTGTCAAAATAGAGAAATATATATGCACAAATGTAGAGCCAGCACGACCCTACGGAACAAAACAAAAATAAACAAAATCTATCCGCTAGAACTTAATTAAAAATACTTAGAAATAATTGTTATATGAAATTTTAGTATGAAATTTTTACAAGTGTTTTTTTTAGAAAATATATAAATTATGTATAAAATGATGATTACAAACTAATCAAGAAACAATTTAAGACACGTATGCCAAATATCAATGAAATAACTTGAGTTTTAGTGGTTTAGGAAACTTTCGTTTCCGACAAAATTTTGCAAGTCCGCACAGACCTTATTTATAGGTTAGGTTAGGTTAGGTAATTTTTTTTAATTTTTCAAATTATACGCAACGGATTCGCGCAAATGAGGTGTTGATAGAACGATCTCACGAAGGCCTTCAATTGTATATAGATTACGTCCGGGTGAGAGTGGAGGTTCGGGCGAAATGGCCGAAAAACCCCAAAAAATTGTCAAATTTGGTATATTTCGCACAATAAATGCACGATTTTTTTTTGTCAAAATAGAGAAATATATATGCACAAATGTAGAGCCAGCACGACCCTACGGAACAAAACAAAAATAAACAAAATCTATCCGCTAGAACTTAATTAAAAATACTTAGAAATAATTGTTATATGAAATTTTAGTATGAAATTTTTACAAGTGTTTTTTTTAGAAAATATATAAATTATGTATAAAATGATGATTACAAACTAATCAAGAAACAATTTAAGACACGTATGCCAAATATCAATGAAATAACTTGAGTTTCAGTGGTTTAGGAAACTTTCGTTTCCGACAAAATTTTGCAAGTCCGCACAGACCTTATTTATAGGATAGGTTAGGTTAGGTATTTTTTTTTATTTTTTCAAAATATACGCAACGGATTCGCGCAAATGAGGTGTTGATAGAACGATCTCACGAAGGCCTTCAATTGTATATAGATTACGTCCGGGTGAGAGTTCCGCGAAGTTTTTAATTCGCGGGGTAATCAATGTAATCCGCGGTTAATTAATCAAAACCGCGACCCGCGAGAAAATCCGCGAAAATCGCGCACCAATCCCTACTACTCTATGAAAAGACTCGTAATTATGGCGGCTACTAACCGCGAAAAAAGCCGCGGATCTGGGGTAATCAACTTAATCCGCGGTCAATTAATTAATCAAAACCGCGACCCGCGAGAAAAACCGCGAAAAAAGCCGCGGATCTGGGGTAATCAACTTAATCCGCGGCCAATTAATTAATCAAAACCGCGACCCGCGAGAAAATCCGCGGAAAATTTTGATTGATAAGGCGATCAATTTAATGAGCCAGAACGCACCAATCCCTACTACTCTACGGAAAGACTCGAAATTATGGCGGCTACTAACCGCGAAAAAAGCCGCGGATCTGGGGTAATCAACTTAATCCGCGGTCAATTAATTAATCAAAACCGCGACCCGCGAGAAAAACCGCGAAAAAAGCCGCGGATCTGGGGTAATCAACTTAATCCGCGGCCAATTAATTAATCAAAACCGCGACCCGCGAGAAAATCCGCGGAAAATTTTGATTGATAAGGCGATCAATTTAATGAGCCAGAACGCACCAATCCCTACTACTCTATGAAAAGACTCGAAATTATGGCGGCTACTAACCGCGAAAAAAGCCGCGGATCTGGGGTAATCAACTTAATCCGCGGCCAATTAATTAATCAAAACCGCGACCCGCGAGAAAATCCGCGGAAAATTTTGATTGATAAGGCGATCAATTTAATGAGCCAGAACGCACCAATCCCTACTACTCTATGAAAAGACTCGAAATTATGGCGGCTACTAACCGCGAAAAAAGCCGCGGATCTGGGGTAATCAACTTAATCCGCGGTCAATTAATTAATCAAAACCGCGACCCGCGAGAAAAACCGCGAAAAAAGCCGCGGATCTGGGGTAATCAACTTAATCCGCGGCCAATTAATTAATCAAAACCGCGACCCGCGAGAAAATCCGCGGAAAATTTTGATTGATAAGGCGATCAATTTAATGAGCCAGAACGCACCAATCCCTACTACTCTATGAAAAGACTCGAAATTATGGCGGCTACTAACCGCGAAAAAAGCCGCGGATCTGGGGTAATCAACTTAATCCGCGGCCAATTAATTAATCAAAACCGCGACCCGCGAGAAAATCCGCGGAAAATTTTGATTGATAAGGCGATCAATTTAATGAGCCAGAACGCACCAATCCCTACTACTCGCTATATCCCGCAGACAGCAGGGTAGGCAGAGGGAACCTCACTAGGTTTAAGACACTCCGTTCCCCACTTTCCGCTGAATTATAGAGGCATTGCATGTTGAGTAGCGGAAGTCAACGCCGCGCTTTGAATCGATACCAGAACAAAGAAAATGGAAATATAAATTTAAATAAATATATCATATCTCTTCGGGTGGGGATCGAACCCACAACCAGTCGATTTTACAGTCACACTTTGTACCCCTACGCCACGACTGGCCTGTGTACTGACGTGACTGACGAAAGATGTTTGTACAATGCAAGTAAGATACATTTTCACTCTTATGTGATTACTAAGTACACTGCGTGATGCCACCAGTGAAAGTTCCACTTTGACAAGCATATTATTTTCGTGTGCTTTATTCCCTTATAATACGGAAAAGAACAATAAAAAACACGATATCTTCTCTCTATTTATATATCTATTGATTTTTAGTCAAATTTCTATTACCTTATTAATGCTTAGAAGTGGAATGATCTAAGAATAGATAAGAAAAGTTTTTTTTTTTAAATAATAGTTAACAAGTTTTTTTTAGTAAGTGTTTTCTATATATCGTGTGAAACAATTGTTCGATTATTAAGTACATTAACTTTTTGAAACAAAATATAAACAATGTTATTCTAGAGTACTACTCTCATCGGTGATATATTGATAAACCCACGGTTTAGTTAAATAGATTTAAAATTTAAAATATACTTTATTCTACTTCTTTCATTTATATATAAAAATAATGATTATTCCTTTAACAATATGGCAAGGAAAACCTAGTGTTAAGACTCTCAGTTAACTATTTTTCGCTTAACGTCGTGCTTTGACTATCAGCGCGAAATTTAAATTTAATTCCCTAAAGAATCGAATCTATAACCATTTTCTTTGCAATCAATCAGTATCACACTGCGTCACAATGATAACAAATTATTTGGTATGTTTTTTTTTTATTTATTTATTTTACTAACCCCATTTAAAATCAAATTTAAAATTAAACTTTATATAGTAACTAAACTTAAAATTGAAATATTCAACGTTTCAAAAGTTAAACAGAAAGCTCTATTCTTAAACATTATTTTAACATTCTAAACATATTTGCTAGGTAATTCTAGTTCACATACGAGCTCGTATAAAAATAGAATGAAATATTTGTGTTGGAAATTCATGGAAGTATTAAAAATGCTACATACATCCAATTTACTGTGGTAGTTTTATGCTTAAATAAATAACGGTTGTACAAGAGTTTTACACAACTACATACAGACAAACATTCAATATTTACGTTTTAAATATTAAATGTCCATGTCGAATTTATAAGAGCAATATATTTTTTATTTAGCGAGTCTTAATATTTTGTATCCAGTTAGGGAGATATCATAAAATTTTACAGAGACAAAATTTAATGATGCAAGAAAGAGTGCTTGCATATTTGATTTGAACCTCTCAACTCATCTCAAATTCTTTAAAAAATTTACATTTGTTAGAATTTCTTAAGATTAGACGTATATCTTATATAGTTCAATTTATTTGTCAGCTGACTCAATTTGAGGTCGTCTTAGCGCAGGAGTACAAGCGTACGATTGTAAAAGCGACGGTTGTGAGTTTAATTCCTGCTCGGGGGAATAAATTTTTTAATATTTTCGCTTTGGTAACGAAGCGAAGCGTCGAATGCCTCAAGAATTCGAAAGATGAAATCGGAAGAGTTTTTATGGGAATAAAGTGTACACCAGGCTCATAGGTTCCCTCTCATTTTACTTTGTGCGTGATACAGCGTGAAGCAAAAAAAAACTCAATTTAATCTTGGCAAAAAGCTTATTTTTAGACGACAAAACACAATACTGCATTTAGCCCAGCCTGTAAAATTTGGCGTCAAACTATTAAATGTTTTATTTGACAAAGCTTAATTCCGCTGGAAAACGATCGAAATCTACGAGACCTAGCTTTTCTTTATAAAATCTACTACTAAAATGTGACCGCTTTCCTCCACCGAGCGCTCGACTGTTTGTTTGCTTTGTCAGTTTGTTCTGAGGAGAACCAGCCGCCGTCAGAGGCTACGTTTATACGCACGCCGGGTGGTCTTTATCATGTTAATGTACACAAGTTTCACAAAACAATATAATGCTAAAATATAAAATCAACAATCAAAATGAATGTCGAAAGCATAAAATGTATATTTTATACGCTTGCCGGTTCTAGACCAAGGGAGTGCCAGTCAATAGGCAATTGTAAAAATACAAACAATCCATTGTAATATTCATAACCTCGCCTTTCTATTGTTATTATATGTTTTTTATATGAAGAGTTAAAATAAGGTGCATTATGAGTATTTTTAATGTTCAGCTAAAATATTTATATTTCTGATCTTTTGTTGGTAATAAGTAAAAACAACAATAAGATTACGCGACGGTTATGGGATCGACCCCCCTTCAGGGGAATTGATTATTATCACTCAACTCATTTCTTCGGTTTAGCAACATGACACAAGCCGGCGTTAAGTTCCGCCTCTCAACACGCAATGCCTAGAAAAGTTCGGCCGAATATGGGAAACGGAGTGTCTTACCACTAGGTTCCCTCTCCCTCTGTCTCAGCGGGTTACAGTGTGAAGCTGTTTTTCTTTGTTAGTATTATTATAAGTAAAAACAAACCTAATTGTTTATAGGCTGTGATTATGAAATAGGTATAGAAGATACCCATTCTATAACCACAAGTCATGAATGCGCCACGAATGCCGCAGAGGCACAATGTGTCAATGTAAACGCGACTATATGTAAGTTTGATCTCCACTCGAGGAAATGAAATATTTATAAAAATTTATATTTCCACTTCTTCGCTCTGGTGTCGAGGCAAAGCGCGGTGTTGAGTTCCGCCACTCAGCACGTAATACCTCCAAGAATTCTGTGGATAGTGAGGAACGGAGTGTCTTAGAACTAGATTCCCTCTGTCTACTCTGCTGTATGCGGGATACAGCGTGAAGCTGATATATGTCATTAAATGCTTTAAGATGAATTGTTGACATGTTTAAGATTCTTCACGCACACTAAATATAAAACAACGTGCGCAAGCGCAACATAATGTATTGACGTTTGACACTTTTATCTTTGTAGTCAGAACTCGTTACACCGAGAAGCCAATAATATTAATGATTTTATTACATACGTCTTTCATACGTTTCGCATCTCTTTGAAACGACGCCAATCTTAAGAAAGCAATAAATCGCGGTCCGTCAAATCAAATTATATATAAATTACACACTTAACGAGATTCTGATAAATATTTATAGTTGTGTATGTTTGTTTGTTTGTAGCAAACACTCGATGCGTAATGGTGCATGCTCTCTGTTTGTCTCTGTTTTATGGTAAGTCAATTTGTATGTATGTACGTAGAGTCGATTGTTGAAACCGCGTAAGTATTTGCCTAGCGGTACTCCTTAGTGCCGTGACAGTGTAGTAATAGTCTTCTAAAATATGCATGTATGTATATATGTATAGTACTTTTTTATTGTAGAGTCGCGCTGTATCATGCTTACAGCAGGGTAGGCAGACGGCACATAGTGTTACAACACTCCGTTCCAAAGTTTCCGCGGAATTCTAAAGGCATCGCGTGTTGAATGGCTAAACTCAACGTTGCGTTTTGCCTCAACACCAGAGCAAAGAAAATGAAAGTTTTAAATACTAGCGGCTCGCCCACGGCTTCGCCCGCTTAAAATACATGATTATTGATTTAATAAGCAGAATTGATTGACAACTATAATGACTTCTAATATGATTTTTTACGACATTAGCGTCAAAGAATTTTTGATTGTTTTAAATAAAAAAAATACGACCATTGTTGATATTTGATATTTATAAAATATACATAAAGCTAATTATTTATTACACGTATATATTTTTGTAACTTTATGTTCTTTTTACCTATATAATATACTCTGTTAAATGTGCTGATGTCAGTGAATAATTTAATTTACTCATTCAGAAACAGCCTTAAATGTTAAATTATTGATTTGAAGGATTCATAATATTCTTTGTAAAATAACTATAATAATTGCATATTAACTCCTGTACAGTTTTTAAATTAGTTACATATATTATATGAACGAACCAACCAAAAAATCTTTGTATTTACTTGATATTTCTTTCAAGATCGTTCTTTATCTCTGTGTTGAATTAATTACGACTTTTTTTCAAATGACGATAACTTTTTTTTTAATGAACCGATTTTGATGAACTAAACTTTAGTAGTTAAGTTGAGTTAAGACAAAGCAATTTTCAAGTAAATCGGTTCAGTACTTTCAGAGAAAAATGTGGACAAAAATATGCCGACAGACAGACAGACAGACAAGAAATTCAAAAAAAATGTTTTTGCGTTCTATTATTCTTTTTAAGTGCCCCTCTATCCATTTCAGTCAAAGTTACTAAATGTACAGACAAAATATTTTTACTGTCTTATTATATTTAATATTTCATTTCCTCGAAAAAGAATCGAACCCACAATCTATCGCATTTACAGTCACACATACACATATTTAGTCAAACGTAAAAGTCACATTCGTTTATACCGTGAAGTATGCTGTCATTGTGCTCTGCAAGTTATACACTATTTTATAAGACGATGACATGCGAAATGAATTGTGCTCACGACTCGGCTCTTAAGAAATATCATTTATTTTCAAACATAATTTAAAGACAGGCCTAATTTGTATGGAATATGGCTTATAATTGTATGGAAGGGAAAGCTATAATTGTGTCGTGTGGCAAGCAATAGAGGCAGGTGCTACACCAGGGGTCTGTCGGACCTTCAGACGCAGTGGAACCCCGCGGAGTGTGAAGCAAAACCTTTTTAGTCGATAACTCCTTAGCGCGTTCCTCGATGATATAGTGATGTATTAACTCATTTATATTAAACCAGTTTAAAGGTTAAGGTCTCTATAAGAACATCACTAAATGTGTTGTGATTATGGTTAACGGGTAGAAAGCAAAGTGTTTTTGTCTATGCGTTTAAATTATGTCAACATCGATTAATTATTAGGGTGTGGTTGTTTTGTGAATAAATTTTGGTTATATTATGCTTATACCTTTTTATGCTGTGTTGTGAACAAAGACATTTTTTTTATTTGATAAATTATCCTCTATTATCCTTCCTCTATTATCCCCTCTAAAGTGGGGAACGGAGTGTCTTAACACTAGGTTCCCTCTGCCTACCCAGCAGTGTGCGGGATACAGCGTGAAGCTGATTTGTTTATTTTATTTAATCTTATTAATATATAATATCATATTAATAGAGCCCAGTCGTGGCGCAGTGGCACAAAGTGTGACTGTAAAACCGACTGGTTGTGGGTTTGATCCCCACTTGAGGAGATAAAATATTTACTTAAATTTATATTTGCATTTCTTAGCTCTGGTGTCGAGGCAAAGCGCGGCGTTGAGTCCTGCCACTCAACACGCAATGCCTCCAGAATCCGACAGAAAGTGGGGAACGGAGTGTCTTAACACTAGGTTCCCTCTGCCTACCCTGCAGTGTGCGGGATACAGCGTGAAGCTGATTTATTTGATTTAATAATACCATATCTATTTAATTTAGATTCGTTTGTATGTCTATAACATAATATACAAAGGTGTTACGCTTCGCTTTGTCCCTTGTGAAGCGATAATATCGCTATGACGTAATTGGGAGATAAAGAAAGTAAACCAAGTGTGCTAAAGAACCCTCTGTAAAGAGAGGTTCACGGAGTAATGTTGTAAGTCGGTAAATTTTTATGTACACTTTGTCGAATATAATATGTAAGTATCTGGATATCGTCATTGAAAAAATTTTTTTGATGTCACAATACCTTTCTATTTTTATAAGGTAAAATAGGCGGATAAGATAGGCTGCAGAAATCTAGTGTTAAGACTCTCCGTTCGCATTTTTCCGCCGAATTCTGGAGGCATGGTATGTTGAGTGACGGAACGCTACGCCGCGCTTTGCCTCGACACTAGAATGAGGAACTGAAAATATAAATGTAAATAAATATTTCATTTCCCCGAGTGGGGATCGAACCCACAACCAGTCGATTTTACAGTCATAGATTGTGCCCCTGCGCTACGACTGGCCTCAATAAATAAATGTAATAAGTAATCTCCAATCTTTAGATTTGTTATATCAATAATTCATCTAAGAAACTAAAAAAGCACTCCCTTCGAAGTTAATTAAAACGTCCCGGAAAGGACGGCCATTACCGGGGATGAAAAAGCGATTTCCCTGACAGTGGGCTTTAAAGGAATTGACGGGTCTCAAGACTATTTTCGTAGGCTTAATTTATTTTCTTCTAAAATTTATAAATATTTATGAATAAAGAAGCATTATCTCTATATATAAGAAAACAGTAAAAATATTTTGTCTGTACATTTAGTAATTTTGACTGAAATGGATATAGGTGTCCCTATATCCATTTAAAAAGAATAATAGAAAGCAAAAATATTTTTTTTTAAATTTCTTGTCTGTCTGTCTGTCTATTTATATGGTCAAATTTAACTCTGAAAGTACTGAATCGATTTACTTATAAGTTTCTTCAATTGCTTTGTTTTAACTCAACTTAACATTTAAATCGGTTCATTAAAAAAAGTTATCGACATTTGAATGAAGTCAAGGCATTATTTTGTCTGCGAATGTTATATAGCAATAGCGTTGGTAAGATTCTTGGCTAAAGAATTACATTAGTAACGTCTTGGTTATATGACTGTTGATAAAAATATATATTTTTAAAGCACTATTGTTTAGAGTACAAACAATAAAGTAAACAAAAAATTTAATTGTTAGTGAAGGTTACCTTCATAAACAATAAAAGTTAAGTGTAAGTCGTAATTAATTCAACACATAGATAAAGACTGATTTGATCTTCAAAGAAATATTAAGTTAATACATAGATTCTTCCGCTCGTTCGTTCGTTTGAAATAAATCTATATAAAAATGCCTAGAACTTAAATAGATATATAAACTTAAATAAATTACAATTTCTTAATCAAAATGTGCCATGTGTGTGTTTTTTTATAAAAAAAATTAAAATAACTCTCTTTATCTTTATATTTTTTGGATTCTTTAGTGATGTTTCCAATTGAGTGTTAATGACCTAGTATTAACTAAACATATCATATCGGTTTTTAAACTAACACTATTGCGCACTAAGTATGAAGTCACTCCGTTTACTACTTTTCGCCTGAATTCGATATTTTAAATATGTAAAAATAGAAAATGTGTTCATTGCTCTTTTGAACAACTACATTTTTTTTTAAATAAAAGAAAAGTTATTTATTCATTTTATAAACTATTCTGTTAGTATTTTAAAACAGCAATAAAAGAAATTTGCAATTTTTCACTTTCAATACTTTATGCCTACATACCGTCGATATATTCGAGTGTAGTGTAGTAGCGAAGTTTTTAGTTTTTCATGGCGGAAAAATTAAAATATTAATTCCCACACGCTCCAGGGTGGGGTTCGAATCATTGCGTTTACAGTGAAACACTGAAGAAGGCCTCAATTTCAATAACATTGTCAGCTTCACGCTGTATTCCGCACACAGGAGGGTAGGCAGAGGGAACCTAGTGTTAAGACACTCCGTTCCTCACTTTCTACCGAATTCTGGAGGCATTGCCTGTTGAGTGACAGAACTCAACGCCGCGCTTTGCCTCGACACCAAAGCGAAGAAATGGAAATATAAATTTAAGTAAATATTTCATCTCTTCGAGTGGGGATCGAACCCACAACCAGTCGACTTACAGTCACACTTTGTGCCCCTGCGTCACGACTGGCCTCCATAATAACATTGTTACTAGCAATAATACTTAATTTATTTGACTATATAGTATTAAAAAAATATATAATTCTTAACTATTGTTTTTTAATTCTTACATAATAAACAGTTCTTCTAAACTGCTTGAGACCGTCATGGCGCAGGGGCACAAGTGAGTGACTGTAACGCGACGGTTGTGGGTTTGATCCGCATTCGAAGGAATGAATTATTATATATCAATATTTTCATTTCTTCGCTGTGATACCAAGGCAAAAGCCCGGCGTTTGGTTCCGCCACTAAACGCGCAATGCCTCGAAAAATTGGTTGGAAAGTAGAGAACGGAGTGTCTTAGCACTAGGTTCTCTCTGCCTGCTCTGCTGTGTGCAGAATATAGCGTGAAGCTGATTTATTTACTTTTATATAATTCTTCTAAGCGTATCTACATTTATGTATGTCCTACTTTTTTGTAATTAGTGTAGAAACCTTCCCTTATCAAGAAGGGACTAAGGGCGGAAGTTTCGTTCGTTAAAGCGAAATTAGAGGCGTATTGGCCCTCGGGATTCGAGAATTATGGAATAAGGGATACTGGGTCTTGGTTGGAATGGGACTTGGCAAAGGTCAAAGCATTATCGCGTTTGTTATGTACTTTTGGTTGTTAATTGCTGATCCTCTGTTAATACCAGTTTTGGAACTGATCCTAGCTGCTGCTGTTGAGCAGTAGTTGATTAGAGTTGAAAAGTCAATGCAATTTTTATAATACTTCCTTGTTATGCTAAAATATCTGCTTAAAGCCCTTAACTAAGTGGTTCAGAGGAGGATAGTGGACAAAAAAGGCCCATCGTGGCACATTTAGCAATAAAAGTGATAGTCATAGATGCGATCATCTATCTCGGCAAAAAGTTTTTATTCATTTCCCCGCTATGACAAGATAACACACGGCGTTAAGTTCCGCCATACAATACACACTATTCTGCTATACATGATAATGAGTAAATCTAGAAATAATAGTTAAGGAGTTAAAAAAAATATTGTTAGTAGTTTTATAATTATATTTAGGAGTATTTAATCAGCTTCAGCTCTGTATCCCGCATATATACGTATGTATATAAACACTCCGTTCTCCACTTTTCGCCGAATTTTTCCAAGCATTGCGTGTTGAGTGACTCAAGAAACCGTACGTTTGCCTTGGTGCGAGTGTAGAGTTGAAAATATTAATAAATAAAAATTCATTCTCAAGAGTGGGGATCGAACTCACAACCGTCGCGTTAAGCTCACACCCCTATGCCACGACGGCCTCAAAGCTATTCTAAAAATAAATATTACATAGAAAACACATTACAACTTACAAATATTTAAATGACTGTGACAAATTTCGCCGAGCTCCCGTGACCCCGGGTCGTCTTAGAAGCTTTTATTGGAGCCATCCGGTCGCCATATGCGAGTAATTGTATCGTCCTGGTTATCGTACACATTAATTATAATAATAATTAGAGATAGATATTTTAATATTATTGTTTTTAGATTTAATTTTATTTATTTAACTTCACGGTGTATCTTGTAAGCAGCGGGTAAGCAGAAAGAACCTGGGAAACTAGTGTTAAGATTCCTATTATGACACTTCTGTTTCTGCTTTCTGCCGAATTCTGTAGGCATAGCGTGTCGAATGGCAAAATTCAACGTCTTGCTTTTTCTCGTCAAAGAGCAAGCAAAATGAAAATATTAAATATTCCAAGTTCCTCTAGCGGGAATCGAACCAACAACAAGTCACGCTTAGAGTTGCACGCTTGTGCCCCTATGTCATAACTGGCCTAATATTAATATAGAGAGGTATTGGTGTAAAGACAAAGAGTGGAGTTGAGTTCCGCCACTTAAAACAGCCACCAGAATTCGTAAAGCTGATAAAAAATTATTGGCTGAATTTGAAAATAAAATATGTATATCCTGTAAAACACAAAAAAATACAATTACTTAATAATTTTATGCTACTTTAATAAGATATAAATAAAAGACAAAATAAATAAAAAGAAAGACATAAAAACATTTCTCTTTAGGTGTTTCGAAGCGCAAAGATTACACAAGATGGAACGCTGCCGTCAAGAGTTAAACCATCACAGCTTCCTAAATCATTAAACTGAAAGAAAAAACCTCTAATCCTACCTACAATTTATTAGGGCATTTCCACATCTTTTCTAGCGTTGAAAAATACGGCCATTATTTGGGGTGGGCTCTCGTATTTCAAAACAACGCATTATTGTTTTCCTTGTATTTTCAGGTTAAATTGTTGTAAATTAAGGATGAACGGCTTAACGATTTTGCGTTTCTTAGGAAATGTTCCTTGTTTCAATATTTATAATTATGAAGAATTAATTTAAATTATTTTTAATTGAGGCCAGCCGTGGCGCAAGGGCACAAGTGTGTGACTGTAACCGATTTGTTGTGGGTTCGTTGCCCACTCCGCGAAATTAATAATTTATTTAAATGTATATTTTCATTTCTTCGCTCCGCGGTTTTGAGTTCCGCCACTTAACACGCAATGTCTCCAGTATTCGGCGGAAAATCGGACACGGAGTGTTTTAACACTAGGTTCCCTCTGACTAATCTGCTGTGTGCGAGATACAGCATGACGTTGATTCCTTTTAATTATTATAATTGTATGTACTTAATTGTTAACGTCATTAATTGCCGTCGCTGGGCTGTTAAAGTGTTGCGTCAAGCTTAATGACTATTAGATCGGATTAGAATCCCGCACAAAAATATTTATCTCGATAGATGATTTTTTTTAATCAACATATAATTTAATTTAATATTTCCAATATACTTATAGTATGTTAGATCGTAAGAGCCCAATTTTAATATTCATGTTTTTTTTATATTAAAAACTAAAACACAAAAAAAAATACAATTACCAAGTAGAACTAACCTCCAATAGGTAAACTTAAACTTGTTAGCATACCTACCTGTATATAAACATATAAAAAACTAAAAATACATCTCAAATACTAAAAGTAGAACAAGCCTACAAAGAACTACCTTTATTCAACTAAACAGCGATAATAGGAAAAATTAAAAGCCCAAGGGAAATTAAGTACAAACTAAATTAAATTCCATTTCATTCTTTATTTAGACCAGTGTCTAGTAGCAGTTACTGAATTCGATAGCTATAAAGGGTTTTACGTTTAGGAATTTCAATCCTTACTGTTAAAATTTATTTGGCGTCCAAATGAATACTATTATTTAGGCGTAATGGCCAAAAGAGAATGTTAATATTGTAAGTGATTTCTTCTTTTCTTTGATTTCTTCTTTGACTTTATTTCTCATATTTTTCCTATAAATAATTACAGTAAATTAAAAGGTATATTTTAGTCTAAAATTTACAAGATATCTTTTAGTCTATAATTTAATTTAAAACATTAAATTTTTAGTTTCACAATTTTAGAGATTACGATTAGAATAGACAGAATCTGAAAATAAAGCGTGATGCTAAAAAAACGATTCCTATAACATAACTAATAGTGACAAATATAAAAGTAAATATTTAACTATTCTACAAAACACGAAATCAAACTAAACCTCTATTAAAACACCAAAACAACTTAAAATATACAAATATAATACAAAAATGAAACTAAACCGGAAATAGAGACGCGAATATGAGAAACGAGCGAGGGTGAGGCCCAGGCGATAGTTCAGCCATAAATTAGCATCCACACGTCGAACCAGCTTACCGGTCGTAAAAGAGAAAAAAAGGAAAGATCAGAACTACCCACGTTACAAATGAGGCGAGTAAAATTATTTTTACGATTCTCTCTCTCAATTAGAATGAGCACCGACACTTAAGTGTCAGTGTTATTTAAATTTAGTGTCCCAATTAGACGCGCGATCATCAATGATGAAACCGTACCGTGTCGTGTGAAGCTAGCCTTATTAAGAGTTGCTATAATTAAAATTTATCGCTCCGGTACCGAAGAATACTATAATAGCTTAATGAAAAGCTCGATTCACACTTTTAATGTACGTACAAATGAGATTTCCATGTGAATGTTTTAATTGAAGTTTCGAATGAAACGAATGGATATCAAATTAACGTATGTATGTGTGTATGTATGTGTGTATGTATGTGTGTATGCATGTATGAATGTATGTATGTATGTATGTATGTATGTATGTATGTATGTATGTATGTATGTATGTATGTATGTATGTATGTATGTTCGTCTCCGTCGGCCAAATGCACTGTTTTAATCGTTAATTTCAACAGTTGCTTTAAATATCGGGTGTGCATTTCTTTTAAACAGATTACATTCGTGTTTATACTGTTTGGTTTTTTTTGTATGGAATTCCACGGTGTGGTGTGGAGAAGCTACCGTGATTATTACTTTGTTATGTTATATATTCTATTGTAAGAAAAGAAAATAGTCGAATTGAATATCTTGCATATAGCAGGTGAGGCAGTGGGAATCTGAGAATCTAATCTCAAGACACTCCGTTCCTATTAAGACACTTCCGTTCCTCACTTTCCGCTGAATTCTGGAGGCATTCCGTGATGAGTAGCGGAAATCGACGCCGCACTTTATCTCTTTTTGACAGTGAAGAAATTAAAATATTATATACTAGAGGGGGCGCGCGGCTTCGCCCGCTTATTAGGAGTGAATTCTAAAAAATCCACGAAACACGTGTTCAATAAAATATTTTTAACAGTCTGAATTTATTTTTTTATAAAAAACGGTGGCAATTTAAAGATTTTTCCATATAAACTTTCAACCCCTTATTTGAACCCTTAAGGGGTGGATTCTTAAAAACCATGAAACACGTGTTCAATGAAATATTTATAAGAGTCTGAATTCCAAATTTTATAAAAATCGGTACAGATTAAATTTTTTTTCCATACAAACTTTGAACCCCTATTTCATCCCTTTAGGGTTTAAATTTTTCAAATTCCCTTCTTAGTGGATGTCCAGAATATGAAAATAAACATCTGCCACACGTTCACGTTTCTACCATCAGCGATTACGGCTGTGCGTGCGTCTTACCTCAGTCAGTCAGCACAAGTCCTTTTATATATATAGATTACATTACCACAAGTGTGAAT
The DNA here is from genome assembly GCA_021202915.1 of Heliconius himera. NCBI lineage: Eukaryota > Metazoa > Arthropoda > Insecta > Lepidoptera > Nymphalidae > Heliconius > Heliconius himera. The sequence goes on from JAJHJA010000034.1 coordinate 240,683, forward strand.
CGAACCCTCAAACCGAAACACTGACTCACACACTTATTCGTCACTGGTCGTCAAAATGGAACTAGTACAACTAGGAAAGCTATCAAATGTAGAACCATCCAAGATTTAGAGTGACCCTGATGAGAAACTTTAAGTGTCCAGCCAAGGTATTATAGATATCGGCATACTATCTTTGCAAAATTTATCGTATTTTAATATATATTTATCGTGATGAGACTCTTCTTTTGATATATAAAAATTGAAGGTCTAGAATATCTGATAAAGAACCCATAAAGAGCCATGAGTCAAATGGAAATTGTCGCTTTAACAAAAGTGATTTAGTGTGATAGGCCTCTTCTGTTAATGTACTCATGTATAAGAAAAAAGACAAATCCAATAAGAGGACGTAATATGCTCATATACCCATCCCACATCTAGTTTAGATGTAACTCCTACTCTGATTTATGACACTAAGAGATCTGCTAAACTAATCAAGTAAATAACAGTTTTCTTCAAAAAAGAGTGAAATCCCACCAAAAACATACTGTGAAAACCAGCCAAGTCTCGTTTTAACATAGTTAAATTTTAAGCGACTTGGCCGTTGACTTGTACTCACACGTAATTGTGTAAGCAACCTTAAATGAGGTTTGGATTTACCTAGAGATTTCATTTGTATAGATAAACAGACAGCTTCATCGAAATTTGTCTGGTTTTTCACAGAATATTTTTAATAGAATACAATTGATACATAAAAAATTAAATGTCTTATATAAATCAACGTTTTAATTCGCTTACAATGCTGCTGTAACAGTTATTCAGTTTCTTATGACAATACATTACTTTTATCTCCTTAGGAAGCTAGAACAAAGTAATACTTTAATGTAAACAGGCGTAAAAGTAATAAACAATAACTCACTCAGTTAGATATCGTGTCACAAGAGCGTCATCCACAAAACATATCTAAAGTGAGCTGGCAAGTAAACAGCTTGGCAACACTGGCAATTACATTGTAGTGAAAATCAAATCCAGCTGAAGCTGTATTTCGCACACAGCAGGGTCGAGGGAACCCGTTTTCCGCCGAATTCTGTAGGCATTGCGGGTAGAGTGGTGGAACTCAACGCCGCGTTTTACTTCGACACTAAAGCGAAAAAAATTAAATATAAATTTATCAGCTTCACGCTGTATCCCTCACACAGCAGGGCAGGCCGAGAGAACCTAGTGTTATGACACTCCGTTCCCCACTATCCGCCGAATTCTGGAGGCATTGCGTGCCGAGTGGCGGAACTCATCGCCGCGCTTTACTTTGACACTAGAGCGAAGAAATGGAAATATAAATTAAGTAAACATTTTATTTCCTCGAGTGGGGATGGAACCAACAACCAGTCGCATTTACAGTCACACTTTGTGCCGCTGCGCCACGGCTGGCATCAATTACATTGTAGTGAATTTTGGCATTCAAGGCGAGAACAATCTGGATAATAGAATGAGTTGGTTTCTTTGTAGGGAGACGAGGAGGCGTCGCGTCGGCGTGTGTTTTGTATTTTACAAGTCCTTTTTGTAAACAACTTTTGTTCATTTGATGAGATTTCGCAAAAAATACGGCTTGTTAGTGTATGTAGTTTGGGAATTGGGTTTATTTTGTTAAGGAAATAGAAGGAAATATACAATGTGTTATCTTGAATATATGTGTATATTGTAAAAGTTACATATAGATCAGTATCTGCGTTTTTTTTTTATTTTCGCTTTAAAATGTATCCGGAATACAGGGTAGACAGAGGAAACTAAGACACTTCACTGCCTCGAGTGGGGATCGATCCCACAACCAGTCAATTTTACAGTCACACGTTGTGCCTCTGCGCCAAGACCGGCCTCACCCACTTTTCTGTGATAGATTCGATTCCCACTCAGGGGAATTAAGTATTTTTGAAGAAGGAAAATGGAAAATACTTAATTCCCCTGAGTGGGGATCGAATCTATAACCTATGATCACACCTACTTATAATCACACTGTGCCACGATAGACCCAACGTACATACGCGCGATGCGTGAATGAAAGTATATGTAAATAATTTATACTTAAATGTCTGTTTAAAAAAGTAAAATACCATAAAACGTCGATTTTAAGAAAGCAATATTTCATAATATCACCCTACGTTTTTTAAAAAATACGTCCGCATTCCAAAAGTTGTTAAAATAAAATGCAAATGAAAACTTGTGCTCAGAATATGCAGATTTTTTACAGAACCAGCAAGCAATTGCTGACCGTACAAATGCAATCGGAAGTATCGCGGTACTGTTTTTTATAATTGCTCTATATAAAGGAGAAGTTGGAATTGTATAAACTACAAAACAATAAGGTTTGTACTATTATTGTACTACAGATTTTATAAAATGGCGTTCACTTGTACCCGCTTTGTTTTCGTATTGTTTTTCAGTTTCAACCTGTATACCGCTTTTTGTAGCGTAGACAGAGAAAGCCTGTGTTAAGGAATTCTGGAAGCATTGCGTGTTGAATGGCGGAGCTCAACGCCGCGCTTTGCCTTGACACAAGAGCAAAAAATAAAAATGATAGCTATTTCATTTCCTAGAGCAGGAGTCACACATTTGTGCCTCACCACGACTGGCCTTAACATAATAGATGCATTTTCCTTATTTTTCTTTCCATAGTCGATGCAGACACAATAAGAGCAAGCATTTATTAATCGCGAAGAGTAGTCGACTCCGTAATTAACTTTTGCAGCACAGAACAGAGATTTACTTTCTACCTCGGGTACAATTAAATTTGCATAGGAAATTGTACAAAAGCTAAGAATAAGTTAATTCAGTACGAAACTAAAGTTTACGGTGGCCGGCCAAGTAATATAGCCAGTTAGTGTCAACACACTTTTATAAATGATCTCTTTCGGGGCTTAAACTAACGGGAGCAGGATATATGGGCAGAAGTATGCCATATTGAAGTTATGAATGTATATGTGTAAAATTTATTTTTTATATGGAAGCTCGACCATGGATAAAACGACGGTCATATCCGTGGTCACGGTTTTGGATAAATGTGTATTTTTTTATTGTATTTCGTATTTTACGTAGAAGCTATATCTAAAATAATTATTTTAAATTAAATCAGTTTCACGCTGTATCCCGCACACAGCAGGGTAGGCAGAGGGAATCTAGTGTTAAGACACTCCGTTTCCCACTTTCCACCGACTTCTGGAGGTATTGCGTGTTGAGTGGTAGAAGCGAAGAAATGGAAATATAAATTTAAATAAATATTTCATCTCCTCGAGTGGGGATCGAACCCACAACCAGTCGGTTACACAGTCACACTTTGCGCCGCTGCGCCACGACTGGCCTCGATAATTATTATAAATTAATAAAATATTGCTGTATTCACTTGTATAGCACGTAGCAATAAGTAACCAGGAGTTTACCTCCGTTCCCATTAAAATACTTCTGTTCGCCACTTTCCACCGAATTCTGGAGGTATTGCGTGTTTGAACCTTACGCTTAAAATAACATAACACATTAGTATCTAAGATCAATTCGAGATGCAGATTAAAATAAACAAGAAATAAACATATAACAACAACATACCTGAATGTAAATTAAATACTTTTATCCCAGCTAATGATCGTTCTCAATGAACATCGGAAAGCAATTTAAGACAATTCGTTTAAACATTGCAGCCTACCAAACCTTTTTTATTTTTATATGTAACATGAAAAAAATATTAGTCCGCAATATAATTGAACAAACAAACGATATTATGTACATAGTACCTACACCCAATCCATTTTTGTTAGCATATATTTTTAAAATAATATTTAAATGATGAAACTCAGCTGAAACGCAATTTTTAAGTTTAATATATCTTAGAAATTTTATACGTATTTCTGATTTTAGTGGTTAACTTGCTAGGCTAAAACTGTAAATTCAAATATATATTTTTTTGCGTAAGAACATAGTAAATTAGAGTAAGTAGAAGGAACATGTTAAGACATTTCTCCATTTTCTGCTGAATTTTTTGAGGCATTGCACGTTGACTGGCGGAACTCAACGCCGGGCTTTTACAATTATGCCAGAGCGAAGAAATAGAAAATATGAATAATAGTAATTCATTATCTTGAGCAGGGATCGAACCCACGACTGTCGCGTTATAGTCATACCCCTGCTCCCCTATGCTACCATGGCCTCAATTTACAGAAATAGAGATAATTCGACGGTCCGTAGGTAAAATATCGAAAGTGAAAAAATTAAGTATCTTTTATTACTGTTTTAAACTACTGACATTGGTAGCTTTCCCTTACATACTCGTTTAAAAAAACACATAAATCACATATTTTTTGAAATTAAAAAAAAGAAACATTAAAACTACACTTCTTAGTAGATATAAAAATATAAAAGAACGATAAAACATTGCGAGTTTTTGCTTTCGATACTTTACGTAAGGACCATCAAATTATTTAAATAACTAATCATCACTTTAGCCTACATTTAGCCAAATACATAGAGACTTTTACATAATATTATTAAACATAAATCATAAACCATTTCACCTTTAAAAAGTAAAAAAAAACAATACTTCTCTTGAAGCTTTTCGCTGGATTTGATGTGAAATTCTGAATAATCTGTTGTAGTGCCCGTAGTGTATTCTAGTACTCGAGGCGTACGTATTTTTCATATTTTACGATGTTTTGAATTCACGCCCGCAGAAGCGGAGTCGCCGTTTCCTTCTTATTCTTGCATCAACAAATCTCGTAGTAGGTACTTTCAATAAACTGTAAAACGAGAGAGCTATTGTGTATTTTACTATGAGTGAAGGTGCTTGCTTTACTCTTTGTACGTTTTGACGGTCTTTTCTTATATTTTATGTTTTTCAACTATGTGATACAATTTAAATGTGTTTAATATTTGAGGATCGTTACATGAGGCTAGTTGTGGGGCAGGTTAAGGCGATGGGTGCTGAGTTTGATTCCCATTTGAAGAAATTAAACATTTAATATATTTCATTAGGCTCTAGCTAGCTCTAGGCTAAGCGCGGCGTTGAGTTCCGCCACTCATAACACAATGATTACATTCATAGAAATAGAATCCATAAAACTCAAAAGAAAGTGGGAATCAGAAGTTTCTTAATGGGAACGGATTGTCTTAACACAAGGTTCCCTTTGTCTACCCTGCTACATGTATGCTGGATACAGCGTGAATGTTGACAAAATATTGTAGCAAAACTTTAATATTCTATAAGTTACTGTATATATATAATTAAAAAAATTGTTAAGGAAACATTTATTCACAATCAATGGCAGTAAGTAAAATTAACACAATCTTACTGCCTTCAAACATGCAAGTCCTGAAGATATTAGGCAGTATATCTGTAGGCAGATTTATTGTTTTTATGAACGATATTTGTTTTGTATTCCGAATTCATTTGATTTAAAAAATTGTATTATAAAAAATTTTTAGATAGATTTCTCACTCAAAGATGCTTGACGAAGCATATTTATCTGACTGTCGGGGTTCAGTGTCACAAGTAACTGTAAACGTGACGGTTGTGGATTCGATTCCCACTCCTTTGAATGAATGATTAATTTTTTATATTTTCATTTCTTTGCACTGGTAACAAAGCACAGCGGAACGTTGAGTGCCGCCATTCAACACGCAATGTCTTTAAAATTTTGGCGGAAAGTGGGAAACGGAGTATCTTAAAGCACCTTCCCTCTGACTACCCTGCGGGATACAACGTGAAACAGAACAAAAATAAAATAAAAAAAATATATACTAACTAAAAAAGGTACACTTAAAGCTTATACTTTAAAGCTCTTACAAAAATCGCATGTTTAATTTAATCTTTAATAACATTTCCAAGCCGATTATTCTACAATAGTTTATAATGAAAAGTCCATGTAAGTTTAAAACGTACATAAAAATAACTTTATTATTTCAGTTTTTAAGTAAACAATAAAAATTGCACGCGAACGGATGATTTATTTAAATTAAACCTTGCTACGGTTTCACGAAAGAGTAATTACCGAACAATTGAAAAGTACTACGAGGCGTTGCCAGAAATGGAGCTAATTTCAAAATATTCTTTGAAATCCTTTATTAATTTTCTTTACTTAACTTTTCTACCTAATACGTATGGAAAATTGTTATACCATTATAAAATAGAAAAACTTAAAATATGAAACAACTATAAATAAATTGATTTATTTAAGTATCAGCTTCACGCTGTATCCCGCACACAGCAGGGTAGGCAGAGGGAACCTAGTGTTAAGACACTCCGTTCCCCACTTTCTGCCGAATTCTGGAGGCATTGCGGTCTGAGTGGCAGAACTCAACGCCGCTCTTAACCTCGACACCAGAGCGAAGCAATGGAAATATAAATTTAAGTAAATATTTCATCTCCTAGAGTGGGGATCGAACCCACAACCAGTCGGTATTACAGTTACACTTCGTGCCGCTGCGCCACGACTGGCCCTGGATTTATTTAAAATATTCAATTTTAAAATCTGAATATAACTCTAACAATATATCAGTTAAATATTCTTTAAATAAATTAAATTAAATATGAACCAATCATTTTATAAAATTCTACAAAGTTCAAATTTATTTCATTTAAAATTGTATAACTTAATTAATACTGCCCTCAAAAGGTCAATATCCAAGAGGCTTCAAATTTTAAGGGCCTTAAGAGATGACATTTTAGCAGACGCATCAAATTCCCTTTAATTTGCATACAAAGCGAGTGAACGTCTATGGGCTAAAAGGGTTGAAGGCTTCGACATTTTCGAAATTCTACTAAAATGTTCTAGTTTAATTAAGATATTTAAAATAAATGTAATATTTTATGTTATACAGGCAATAAATATTTTGTTATGGTTTATATATATCACAGACAGATACAGACAGAATTCGTCGGAAAACAGTGTGACTTAACACTAGGTTCCCTCTACCTACCCTGCTCTTTAGAGATCCTGCCCCGGGAGATATAACTTAAGGTGGAAAAAAAAAAGTTTAAACAACTTAAATACGCTTTATACAATAGAAATTTTAATTAAATTTTAAATTATTATCTAATGAATCAAAGACAAGTTGACCAATACTCAATAGGTATTATAGGGTTACATAATTCTTCTTCTAATTTCATCATCAGGTCCTTGTCACCATAAAAAATGAACAGAACAACTTTTAGTGAAATTATTGAATTTTAGTCCCATGGCTTTGTCTCCCACCGGTCTCCATCGCCAGACCAGTTCTATTGTACCATATTATAGTATATTGGCATATATGAATAAGATGAAAATATGATAAAATGGTGTCAATTTTTATTATGATAAAATATTGAAAGTGGAGCGAAAATAATCTTTATATATATTATATTGTTTATTCCATCAAACAAAAATATATTTTTAAGGTTTATTACCTAGTTAGTTACCGACCTAACAAAAATCTTGTTAGAAATACCCGTTACTTTTTTTTATTTCTTGATTATAAAAAAATCTTGATTATAAATATGCATGAGAAACAAAAATCTAATTTAATTTAATGTATCTACTAACAATTATTTATGCAAGATATTTAAATTTTAAGAAATGAAATTATATAAACAAGTTCAGATTGTGTGATTCTAACTTTAGACATTCCTTGCATCTTGAATGGTTTATTTCACTGACAAATCTCTTCTTCTACACTAAAGTTAGTTGCTTTATAAATTATAATATTTCACTCGAGATTATTAGCTTCACGCTGTATCCCGCACACAGCAGGGTAGGCAGAGGGAACCTAGTGTTAAGACACTCCGTTCCCCACTTTCTGCCGGATTTTGGAGGCATTGCGTGTTGAGTGGCAGAACTCAACGCCGCGCTTAACCTCGACACCAGAGCGAAGAAAATGGAAATATATATTCACTCGAGATGTTTACAAATTTTCATACAAGTAACATAAATACTGAAAGTTATAAGTTGTCGCAGTGGCACAAGTGCACTGTAAACGCGACGGTTGTGGATTCAAATACCACTTGGAAGAGTGAAATATTTAATATTTTCATTTCTTCGCTCTGGTATCCGAACAAAGCGTGGCGATGAGTCCAACCGCTCTATACGTAATGTCTCAAAAATACATCAGAAATTGGTGAGTGGAGTGTCTCAACGCTATACTCCCTCTGCTTATCCTGTCAAAAAAAAAAAATATATATATACAAAAAAAAATATTAGATTCCACTCTCACATTAAAGTAAAATAGAATAACCAATTCATTTAGTGTAATAACCAACGCATAATAAATTTGATAACTAAAAATACTAATACTTATATACTTATATCAACAAAGTAAGAAAAACTAAAATTTCTAAAATATAACGCGTCAAGTTAGATCTACAAAAAGAACATGTGGTTGTCATATCGTACAGGTACAGTACGTGAGATACTATGTATTTAAAGTGAGGACCATAAATCCATCTTCAATAAAACGCCAAGCACGTGACTCTACAACTCAAAAGATAACCAATGTTTGCAGCTATATTTTATAATGTTTTAGGGTTCCGTAGATAATATTTGATCTTAAGACGCTCTTATAATCTCCCTCATATTTTCTGCTCTTATATTTTTTTTATATGGTAACAAATGATAATATTGATCAGTGCTTATTTAGTTTCATCCAATCTTATTCCAGTTTTTCAGCTTATATTTTATTCGGAAAAATAGAGTATGTCATGAGAATATAGTGTGAAAAGACTCCGCTCTCCACTTTCCTTGAAAATTCGAAATATAGCTTGTTGATTGACGAATTAAACAGCCATATTCTAACAGGACATGTTTAAGTAATATGTAAATATCAGCAAACTAAAATGCAAATATATAAATGCTTTTTTTATTATATAATAAAGATTATAAAATTACATTAGTACTTAATTTTATGAAAATTTGAAATAATCACATTTGCTAAACTACTATAATATGCGATAAAAAAAAACTGCGATAAAAAATTAACTTTTTAAATCTTTTAAAGAAACCATTAGTCTAGATTTATAGATAACACAGAAAAAAAACCATAAATCTACAAAGCTCTTTCCTTCGTCCTATCCGACCCTTAAGAATTAGGCAATTACTTTTGTTTATTATATGATAAGATAATAGTAATAAATGGCTTGCACGGTAGATATCGAGTTTATGGGCAATAATGGGGGTATTTCGTAATCTTTTGGCGTATAATCATTTTATAGTTCTTAAGTTATTTCAAGAAAATTAATATATTGTGGTTTCGAGATTCCTCAATAATAAATAAATTTTCATAAATTACTAATAGTGTGTATAATATGCTTAGATATTTCAGCTATAATTGTATTCTTGTGATTTAAAGCTTATTTTCATAAGCTGCTCTCAAGTTTGAGATCGATTTTGAGATGTCGTTTTCAATCGTAAATTATAATATATCCATGTATGAAAACGGCATCTTAAGATTGATCGCAGACTCGATTTGTAAATACAAGCCTTAGTAAAGAATGAATAGAAGTATTAATGAAGAATATTCTTTTCGAACTAATTTATAGTTGACTTTTAAAGTATTTTTGAGGCCAACGTGGTGCAGCGGCACAGTGTGGTGTCTGATTGTAAAGTTTGGGCTTGATTTCCACACGCGAGAGTGAATCAATTTCATTTGCTCGCTCTGGTAACTAGACTAAGAGCAGCGTTGAGTCCGCCACTAAACAGACAATGTTTTGTAATGGAAAGAAAATCTCAACACTTCCTTTTGCCTACTTTGCTATATACGGGAAGCCCAAAACACTAAATATTTTTAACAAAATGGTCTATATTTCTACATGAACATGAAAAGTGGAAAATATAACAGTAAAGCAATTTCTCTATTTTATTTTACCCCACAATAGGGGTAGAGACGAGCGAAGATGGAAAAATATGAAGGAAAAAATTCAATAAATAATTCCAACTCTGTATAAGGAAAACAGAACTTTCGTCCATAAGTTGTAGAAAACGCAAGAATCGCGAACGATATAAGCGGAACTATTTGCGTTTCAGTTCGCGACTTGTAAATTTATTCTGTGAAGGGAAATCGTGCGGAAAATTTGCAATTTAGAAGTAAAAGGGGAATGCCAATATGCCATCGATTATGTAGATGCAGGGCTTTTGTGCAATGGCGAGTTATCTTGCAGTCAGAATGGGGCCTAAAAGTCATTTGTTTGAATATTTTCTATATATTACCTATATATAATAAAGATTTTTTAACCGATTTTTGTAAAAGGAGGAGGTTATCAATTTGATTCTATATGTTTATAATAATAATTACTTAACGCTGCATTCTGCAGGGTAGGCAGAGGTGTTGTGACTTAAGACACTTCATTTGCCAATTTCCGCCGCTCCAAAACATTGCGTGTTGAGTGACGGAGCTCAACGCCGCACTTTGCCTTGTTACAAGAGCGAAAATAATTATTAAATATTTTATTACTCCGAAAGGGAATTGAACCCACAGTCGTCTCCTCTACAGTCACAATCTATTATCATGAAAACTAAAAATTGCCTATCGTCTCAACAAAATAAAAACATTGTATTTAAATAAAAGTATAATTTTATACTTACCAAAATTTAAATAAAGATAGTAAGAAAGAAGAATTTTCCAAAGACTTTCCAAGTATGGCTAACGATAACGTTACCGACTTCCGTGGGGCTGTTACCGAGTCACGCGATCTGGTATTGCATCAGGCGATCCTGAATTATGATATATAAAACTTGTATATTTTACAGCGACACCTGTGATATTGGTGATTATAATGTACGGCTGCCACATATCTTGACGTTTTTTAAGAATTTAATTAATACATTTTAATCTTATAAAAAATTGTATGTAACACATTCAATGTTGTGATTTATTATGATTTTAAATATACATATTTCTTGAGGCCATCGTGGAGTAGTGGCACAGGCGTAACAGGTTGTGGGTTCGACTCCCACTAATGGAATGAGTTTATTAATATTTTCCTTATCTCTGCTAGCAAGTCAAAGCGCGACGTTAATTTTCGCCATTCAACACGCAAGGCGTCATCGAGCGGATGAGTGGGAATCGGAGTGTTTTAACACTAGGTTACCTCTGTCTATCGTGCTATAGACAGGCTACAGCGTGAAGCTGAAATAAAAAAATATAATCACTATCCATCCAAAAACAAACACAATCATATAGAAAAAATACCATGAGGTAATAGCATAAGATAGAAAGAAAATTAAACGATAACCTATAATTATAGTAATAGCAAGACAAATAACTATAACAAAAAAATAACTTTACAATACGAACTATGGGAAATTTAAAAACATATCGGTGTTCCTAGCACAGCTATACAAACACGTATTCATGATCTTCGGCCACATGTGTAACACGAGACCGGCGTGTTGGTCCTGAAACCGAATATGGTGCATTAGTCGGCTTGTTTTGTCTCCATTATCTTTGCTTTGATGCCAACAAGGCATGTGATCCTATATAGACTTGGTTTTTGATTTTGTTACATTTTTTTTAGGTTTAAATTGTATTCTGTATATGGCAGGGTAGGCAGAGGGAACCTGGGAACCTATTAGGACACTTCACACCAATTATGACGCTACCACTACCTCAGTTTCCGCCGAATCTAATGGCATTGCCTGTTCAGTTGTGTTATTAAATATTTTTATAATTTTAAAACGTAAGCAACGAGATGTAATGTGTTGTTATATATTATATCTTCTCTATAGCTAATACTGTTGAGCCATATCAAATAATGACAATATAAGCTGCTTTAAAAAAAAAAAATGTCAATTATAAATCCAATCCAACCAAGGTTTACTTACAAAAGTAACTACGTATACCGGTAAAGTATAAAGTACAATATTCTATACAAAATACTCCAAAAAAGTAAACCTAAACCTATTATCTTTTATACTAAAAGTAAATAAATAATTAGTATCGGCTCATCTATCTTTGTCGTTGAACACAACGCATTTGGGTAAGTAGGCCTCGTACGGCCTAATTCAACGAAAGATTATAGAGGCTCTTACGGTGTTGTTATATAGTATGAACTTGTATTCATACTACTGTAGTATTTATTTATGGCAAGTAATAAAATAATGTAAAATAATGTCAATTTTTACATTTACTATAAAAATATATTGTAATACATTGATTCATATATCTTTATTTTATTTTATTAGTATATAAATAGATATAGAATATATTAGTGCTTGAAAATTTTATCTAATTTTTTTTGTTATGATGATATTATATGTCTAATAATTTAATACTATTCCTTTAAAATAATAATATTGATATCACATGATATTTCCGATATATTTTTTTTAAGCGTCACACTCAGCATTGTAAGCAGAACCTAATGTTAAGACACTCCGCTCACCATTTCCCGCCGAATTATGAATTCATTAATATATTGACTAAACATAAAACACAACGACTTCTATACGTATATATATACTTTTTAATAGAAATCGACATGACATACTGACGTTTTTAACAATCTATACAGCTATAAGTATACTTACAATATAATACGTACAAAATTTCGTCGTTACAAGTATCATTAATCACAAGTACAATGCATGTCGCGCTGGCGACGCGTGCCTCAAGGGGCGAAGTTTCCTGTATAATGGCATGAAAATAAATCGAAAATTGTACAAAGAAAGAAAAAGAAACCTTTTTATTCCTCTAATAACGTTGTTTTAGCGTGTTAATGTGAAGTTATTGGTTTGTTTGTTTATGGAATTATTACACAAAAATTTTACTTACATATTTAGTATGTATATTTGGTGTTTTATAATATATATACGCGTATATATATACATATATAGAGAAACCTGTTGGTTTGTTACTTTGTTCCATTTTCTACCTGGTCGATTGAGACATTGCTTAATGAACTTAACGTTGCGCTTTTTCTTATCAGATATGGTAAACGGAAATAAATAAAATATAATAATACCCCCGAGATGGAATCAAACCCACAATCATTGCCTCAGCAGTAAGGCGCTTCGCAATATGCCACAATGGCCTCAATCTTTGCAGGAACTCTTATATAGAAAATACGATATTTTAAGAATATATTAATTATATTAAAACATATAAATTTTCTAATGAAATATGTCCAATATTTCAAATACAAAATCTCAGTACGCCGTTACAAAGAAACCATTAAGCAAACTGTCACGTAGTAAGCTGTCGATATAAATTTAAATATTTTCTCATTTCTACACGCTTTTTCATTGAAATTAAAACAATTTACATAATCATAAGAAATGAAATTATTATTAATAATTTCATAATAATTGATTTCCTCGAGAGGAGCTCGAACGTATAATCATAGCGTTATAATAACAACTTTGCACCCCTGCGCCACGATGGCCTCATCACTTATTTTGATGATCACATTCCCCCTAATATTCCATATAAAAGTAAATTAGCTATATCGCCAGTGCAATCAGTGACATGGATAGTGTCCTGCAATACGGCAGGCAATTACCGCCTGGCTCGAATATTTCCCAATATGAGCCGCTTAATTGATATTTACAGACCATTTACCCTCTAGTTGCTATCCAGGGGGATGATTTTTATAACTTAATTAATAAATTTACTTATAATATATCATTTAACACGTGAAATATGCTATTTTGGTGAGCAATCGTGCGGTCGCGACCCAATGTTAATATATTGTTTGATATTCGATAATTACAATTTCGGTTTATACAAGGATTTATGTTAATTTTATTGTTATTTTTAATTGAAACTGATGCTAGTTTTATGTTAAATGCTCACATTTTACTTAAATGTTAGTATTGATATCTGTTTTTGTATAATAATTTTAATCAGCTTCACGCTGTGTTCCGCACACAACAGGGTAGGCAGAGGAAACCTAGTGTTAAGACACTCCGTTCCCAATTTTCCACCGAATTCTGGCGATATTGCGTGTTGAGTGGCGAAACTTAACGCCGCGCTTTGCCTCGACACCAGAACGAAAAAATGAAAATATAAACTTTTACTATAAAAAATTTCTCGAGTGAAGATCAAACCTACAACCAGTCTCGTTTATGGTCACACACTTGTGCCTCTTCGATACGACAAGCCCCTATAATAAGTTTAATAAAATCATAAGAATTAATGTACAGTAGAAATAGTGAAAGAGAACAAATGACGAACAGCCCCTATGACGAACAATGTTCAAACTTCAACAGTTCCGTAACTCAATTCGTATTTTCAACTTTAAATTTTATTCTTCTTGAGAAGTAATTCCTTCCCGCTGAAATATAAAAGGCAAAGTAAACCACAGAGAACTACATAGACTCCCAAGTTCGTCGATTTTCTTATAAACTTATTTCTTTGAACATATCCTAAACTTGGCGATGTATAAAGAAAAATGATTTTTCTTTTGGAATTAGCAAAGAAATTGTATTTTATCCTTGTTTCTAAGTTTTGTGGTAGTGTTTTTTTGCTATTATATAGTAGCAAAGTGCTTCAGATTTATATCATTAACACAAAAAAATAAAATAAAAAAAAAATTATGTTCAGATATAATTATGTAGCCTTCTAAGTAAAATAAAAAATAACATCTTCGACATAGTAGGATAAAAGTAAAAACATAAAACTGCCAATTCCAGACATAACCTGTAATTTAAGACATAATCAACATTTTTAGACATAACCTGCCTAAAAAGAACGGAGATCTACTCACCTAATAAATAATTTTACATATACTTGCAATCATTTCTTCAAAATTCGAATCCACAGCTATCGGGTTTAGAACATTGGCGTATTTAATCCTTTTTTATATTCTTAATGATTCAAAAAATCTCTTAAATTTACTTAATTAAAACTAAACAATGTTAACTGATTCAACTTATTTGGCGTCCTTATCATTGGAGACAAATATGCGGTGTTTAAAGAGTTTGTTGCAATTTGTGTGTTTCCACTATCTTTGTCAATTCTTCCTGTAACAGCGACTAATACTTAAATTTATTATAACGTAGTTATTTTTTTGCACTCCGTATCCCGCATACAGCAGGGTAATCTGAGGGAACCTAGTGCTAAGATACTCCGTTCCACATGTAGAACACAAGGTCACACTTTTGCCTCGACACCAGGACGAAGAAAGCGAAAATATTAAATATTCCTTTCCTCGAGTTAAAATCAAACCCACAACCTGTAGAGTTTAAAATTAAGTCACACTTTGTTGTTGTCCCTGCACCACAACTGACCTGAAGCCAAGCTAAAAGGGTAATTAATATATATTATTTTAGCTTTACGCTGTATTCCGCATATATTATATGGTACATATGTAGAGAAAACCTAATGTTAAAGTAAATCTGTTCATATTTACGTCACAGCGCAGTTCTACTCGGAGCAATGTATTATTTTTAATTTTTTCATTATGGTATCAAGACAAACCGCATCGTTGATTTCCGCCATTCAACAAACAGTCTAGAAAATTTGGCGGTATATCGGCAACGGAGTGTTTTAACTTTAGGTTTCCTCTACCTACTTTGTGCGTGAGCTAAAAAAATTAAACAGTTCATACATAACCAATGCGAAATATATCCTAATAAATAATAGTAAAGTGAGAGCTGACAGCTCTCACTTTACTCACTTTTTAAAAACAATACACATTTTAAAATATTCCAACGCATTATTTACATAGTTCCGTGGGAACAGGCGAGATGATTCAAGAATTATTTAAAGTAAGAAAGGTAATTTAGCAGTGTCAACCGCACATTTGTATCGGTTTATATCGGTTTAACTTTAAAGTAACTTGAGTTCAGACAAATGGCCAGTCAGTCATTTTAACTATCTGCGGAGGGTTCCCTCGTTTAGCTGTGGTTGAGAAAACAATAAAATGGACGCTAGTGATGGATTGGGAAGTTATTTTTGTTAAGAAAAGATGCGTACTTAAGTAATTGAAATATTGTTGTAATTATCGTAACAATATATCGTTTTTTTGAAGAGAGAAATTGTGTTTAGTATTTTTAAAAAAACTTATTACTATTATTAAAAATCGATTCGTTTATTAGAAAATACTACTAGTATTAGTAGTTACTATGTTTTTGGCGTTTTTATTTTTGACCCGCATACAACAGGTTATTTTTTTTTATTTAATATATGTTATATATTTTTTTATTATATATATATATATATATATATATATATATATATATATATATATATATATATATATATATATATATATATATATATATATATATATATATATATATATATTTAATTTACTGTATTTTTAATTCCAGTTACTGTATTTTTTATTTATACAAATATTTTCGATATTTGTCATCTAAGGCAGCAATATTCAAAATTAATTTCCTTAGATCCATTAAAATAAACATCAAATATTTGATAAAGTATTCATCACACACACATACACACACACGACATCAAAAACAACAAAAAGGACAAAGACATCTGAAACTATTAACTCACTTTTTCAAATTTCTGTTTATTTATTAAAATTAAAGAATTTAATTGTCTTAACAACCACACTAAAGAGTTTAATTGTCATCACAATCACACACTACATACATATTATAGTTCAAAGCAAACATTTATTAAACCATATTATTCTACTCCATACGACGCCGTATCCAAATATAATTTATAAAGGAAATGACAATTTAGTATATAATTAAAGGACCATCCGGCACACCTGTTTAAAGGCACAAATGAATTATTGTTGCCTTATAAGGGCAAAGCTTTTAGTATACTAAAGTGTTGTATTGTGATCGAGCTCTATTGTTTGTAAGCGTTTCTTGACACACCTTTGACTTATATTTATTTGAATTTAAATTCTACAATATAGCGTTAACTACAAAAAAAAAAAAAAAATTATAGTTTATATAGCAGGATAGGCAAAGGGAATCTGAGAATGTAGGGTTAAGACTCTCTGTTCTTATTAAGACACTGCGGTTCCCCACTTTCCGCTGAATTCCTGAGGTATTGCGTGTTGAATGGCGAAGTTTAATAAGCCGCAATAGTTGTATTTGTTCTTGTAATATAAAATTATGATTACAAGAAGGAGCAATTAGGAACTGTCTAACTTTGTTTCTTTGCAATGTTTTCCATTTGCCATTGAATTCAGTCTAATCTATTACACCAACTTGACTAAAAAAAAAGTACAGTGGCTTGTCTGTTTTGCAAAGAGTTGTTCTTTACTAAGAATGAAGAAACGTATAGAATAATTAAAATTTTAGAATATATTTTTTTATTTGAAGTCTATCGTGGCGCAGCGGCACAAGCGTGTGACTGTAAAACTGACTGGTTGTGGGTTCGATCCCCACTCGAGGAGATAAAATATTTACTTAAATTTATATTTCCATTTCTTCGCTCTGGTGTTGAGGCAAAGCGCGGCGTTGAGTTCTGCCACTCAACACGCAATGCCTCCAGAATTTGGCAGAAAATGGGGAACGAGTGTCTTAACACTAGGTTCCCCCTGCCTACCCTGCTGTGTGCGGGATACAGCGTGAAGCTGATTTTTAGAATATCTACTACAAGTTTCATGATATATTAGATATATGTAGGTGTACATACTGCAATCTTGAGATAAGCTACGGAGCACGCGCTGTGTGATGTATGAGGATGTATCGGTGACATAGAAATACGAGTACTCCGGCTATAAGGATATATGTATGTACGTGCGATTAAAGTACATAAGAGCTAGTGGTACCGTCTACCGCCGTTTCCTGTTACGTGTTTAAGTTTATTTTAAATTTATAAAAAATATGTTTAGATAAATTCACAAATTATTGTCCAATTCAAATACTAATAAAAAAAAATTGGTCAAACGTGAGTCACGTTCGCCTATTAAAAAATAATAAAATATTTGACTAATTTAAAAATTTAAATTGACAAAATGTACAAAGTGAGTGCATACGAATTGAAAAACAATAATAAGTTAGTAATCGTTTTTTATCTGTAGTATAAACACAAATTCTTATATTTCTGATGTTTTTTATCTGTTTATACTGTAAGTTCTCAGTTCTTGTCAGATTTCTAGAGATAATAATCATCAATTCAGATAATAATAGGTCTACAGTAAAGGTCGTAGGTGTTGATTACGCGGTGAACATAGTTGGCAAACTTAATTTGCCAAATGAACTACCAAATGAACTACGAATAAAAGTTTAATATGTTTTTTCTTTTGTGAAAAACAGAAAATTTTTAACTTTCTTACATCATCTTCATTTCTTACATTACTTT
This sequence comes from Heliconius himera, assembly GCA_021202915.1. Lineage (NCBI taxonomy): Eukaryota > Metazoa > Arthropoda > Insecta > Lepidoptera > Nymphalidae > Heliconius > Heliconius himera. The sequence goes on from JAJHJA010000034.1 coordinate 258,899, forward strand.
CCATTCCGTTCGAACCAAATTTCGTAACTGTAGGTCCACGGAAAATATACTATACCTTTTGATTACGCATTTAAATAAAAAAAGAGGTCGGTCGTGGCACAGAGGCACAAAGTGTGACTGTAAAATCGACTGGTTGTGGGTTCGATCCCCACTCGAGGAAGTGAAATATTTATTTACATTGATATTTTCACTTCTTTACTCTGGTGTCGAGGCAAAGCGCGGCGTTGAGTGCCGCCACTCAGCACGCAATGTCTTCAGAAGTCGGGAACTGCCTACCCTGCTGTGTGCGGGATACAGCGTGAAGCTGTTTTAATTTAATTTTTGATTTTTAATGAAAAAAATCGAATTTAATTCAAAATGTAGCAAACAGGATGCATCAATGATCATATCTTTGAATTGCGTCGAGATAGAAGCTTCACTTTTTCTGTTCTCCAAGGGGCCATCATCTGATAAACGAACCAACCCGAAAACTAATAACATAAATCATAAAATATTTTCATATTTCAAACAATTATTACAATAATATATAATTATGAATGTTACTGCCTTTTAAAAGGCTATAAATATTCAATAATACGCTTTAACACGGAAATACATTAAATTACTATCTATATATATAAAAGGACTTGTGCTGACTGACTGAGGTAAGACGCACGCAGAGCCGTAACCGCTGATGGTAGAAACGTGAAATTTGGGCAGATGTTTATTTTCATATTCTGGACATCCACTAAGAAGGGAATTTGAAAAATTTTAACCCTAAAGGGATGAAATAGGGGTTGAAAGTTTGTATGGATTTTTTTTTTAATCTGTACCGATTTTGATAAAATTTGAAATTCAGACTCTTAAAAATATTTCATTGAACACGTATTTCATGGTTTTTAAGAATTCACCCCCTAAGGGTTCAAATAAGGGGTTGAAAGTTTATATGGAAAAATCATTGCCACCGATTTTTATAAAAATTTAAATTCAGACTGTTAAAAATATTTTATTGAACACGTGTTTCGTGGTTTTTTTAGAATTCACTCCTAATAAGCGGGCGAAGCCACGCGCGCCCTCTAGTACTACAATAAAGCTTTAAGTTCCATTTTACACCTTGTACGTTAAGTACAGAAAACACGTTCATATTATGAATAATATTCACATTATTACGAATAAGAACTTGAAAACTAATTGTTGTATTTGCTGACATTCATATAAGTTATATGATTACTTTTAATATTTACATTTACTTATTTTTTTTTACTTATCTGAGGCCAGTCGTGGCACAGGGGCACAAAGTGTGACTGTAAATCGACTGGTTGTGGGGTCGATCCCCACTCGAGGGGATGAAATATTTACTTAAATTTATATTTCCATTTCTTCGATCTGATGTCGAGGCAAAGCGCGGCGTTGAGTTCTGCCACTCAACACGCAATGCCTCCAGAATTTGGCAGAAAGTGGGTAACGGAGTGTCTTAACACTAGGTTCCCTCTGCCTACCCTGCTGTGTGCGGGATACAGCGTGAAGCTGATTTTTGATTATTACATTTACTTATAATATAAATGACTGAGTTTGACTGTATGGTATGTGTATTTTCGATGGTGATTTCGATAGTATGTAAGAAGGAATAAATTATTTTTATTTCCCCGCTCTTATGAGACATGTGCGGCGTTGACTTCTGCCACTCCATGCGAAATGTCTCAAATTTCAAAAGCTGATTCTCTCACTAAGTTCACTCTTTTCCTACCCTGCTCTACATGCGAGAAGTAAAATTCGTATTGAGTAAAGCTGAAGGCTTAATATTAGTTATATTGATCACAAAAATTGAAGCCGTATCCAATGTAGCAATAGAATATTATCACTGCACTAGTAGGTACATCAACTTTCCCAGCTCCAACACGAACATTTCAATTGATATAATGAACACAGCATATAGTTATCATAAGTTTAAATTGCCGTAACTGTGCGTAACAACATTAACAACAGCCATTTATCATTTTTAATTAATCTCCTTAATAACTTCATGTTAATATTCAAATAAGCATACAAAACAAACAGAACTTTAAAATTTAAATAGATACTAACGTACAACAAAAGACCAATATTAGCGGAACAAAGTGTAATTAAACATTCATTAATGAAACGAGGGTGAACCTTTTAAACTACTAAATGGGAAGTATATATTTTAACAGCTTCACGTTGTAACCTGCACACAGTAGGGTAGGCAGAGGGAACCTAATGTTAAAACACTCCGTTCCCCACTTTATGCTGAATTCTGGAGGTATTGCGTGTTGAGTGGCAGAACTCAACGCCGCGCTTAACCTCGACACCAGAGCGAAGAAATGGAAGTATAAATTTAAGTAAATATTTCATCTCCTTGAGTGGGGATCGAACCCCCAACCAGTCGGTTTTACAGTCACACTTCGTGCCGCTGCGCCACAACTGGCCTCATATATTTTAAATTGTTTAATATCTAATAGTTGTATATATTTATATTGGTAGATTTAAATGGTACTGTAACGAAGTGCATAGCGAGGGTCTGGTAGTAGATTGGCGGAAATAGAACAGTATGAATGCTTCCTTATTTGAAGTTAATAAAGAACAGTACCACAAATCGGATTCGATGTACTTATAAATAAAAAATATATCAATATAAAGTATCTTGTTCGACAAACTAGCACTTATGTTAATACAAAGAACAGTTTTCAATGTATAGATATTATCTTTAAAATGATAAAATTATTGAATAAATAAATCAGCTTCAGGCTGTATCCCGCACATAGCAAGGTAGGCAGAGGGAACATAGTGTTAAGACACTCCGTTCCCTATGTTTATGTTATTAGAACACGTATAAAAATGGAGTAGTCCAAAAGTACGAAATCGCGAACGCTATTCAGAAATATAACAGTTCTGCCTGCATCAAAAGAGAAATTATTAAAAATATGAAAATTAAACATAATCGTAGCTATCATCCTAATATGGTAATAATATTCCGTAATAAAACGAAAGATTCCATTTCCCCTCTCCAATTTGAAATCTTTGTTCAAGTGATAATCCCGATGCTTCCAATGCCGTGATTTTATGTCTAAACGAATTTACTTCGCTTCTAAGTATTTGGGCGCCTCCATTAAGTAGAAAAGACTCAGCCAGCTTAATTAAGAATTCTCTCGGAAATCTTGTCTGGGGCCATCTCCTAACAAAATGGCCGCGATTGATTTTGAATGAGCAAGGACAAAGACCGGCAAAAGACTATGGATTTATCCATAAAAACTTTGTGGTACTTTAAGTAGACAAGGAAAAGTTGTGGGAAAAGGGGAATATATTTATTTTTGTAGTTAAAGTAAACTTCTAAAGTTATTGTGTTTTCTAAAAACTATTCTAATTTTACTAGCGTGGTATATAATGTAAATGGATATATAAATAATATTATAAGAGGTATATTTTGATGGCTTATTTTAAATATTTTACAAAGTAAAATTGAAATTAAAAATTATTGAAGCATAGGGCGGCGTTTAGCTCCGCTACTCGACGCGCAATGCCTCCAGAATTCGGTAAAAAGTGGGTAACAGAGTATCTTATCACTAGATTCCCTACCTATCCTGCTGTATACGGGATACAGCGTGAAGCTGATTTATTTACCTCTAGGTTATTTTTAAACACGCTGTATACGACATATATAGCAAAGTCGACAAGGCAGAGTAAAAATAAATTAATTAAATAAAATTAAAATTATTTTACAATTCCACTCATTCCATATACCCATATTATTAGTGTCACGTCACTAAACATGTTTGCTTCTTGCACAACATATTCTTCAACATACATTTTTACACTTCGCGAACTAAACTTTAATTTCCTGTACCACAGATTGAGACGACAGCTTCCAAGCAAACTCGGCTTAACATAAATAAGAAGACGGAAAATTCTGTCGTAAGTGAGAAAATATTACGATGGTTTAATACTACGGACACCTTACGGAAAGCACGCCCATTATTCTGATTTACGATGCACCCTACCCCAAAATTGTGGATTTTTAAAGAAACACACCTGCATATTATGTCGGTTTTTTCCGTTTTATTTCTGAAAACTTACAAATTTACATGCTTTTGCAGACTTGAATATGAAATATACAGTTTAAAACTTTCAACGAAACTTATTTATTATAATTAAAACAAATTCTGAGTAACAGAGATAATTGAAAATTTAATTAATTATTCTACACCCAGATTTTCCTCTCACAGCTTAGTCCATCCAGCATATCGCAATATCTTAACTCTCCAATCTCAACTTAATTAACATAACATAATATAAAAACATTACCTTATGAAAATTCAAATATATGCAACAAATGCAAATTATTCACATTATTTTTTTATTCAGCTTCACGATGTATCCCGAACACGGCAGAGGGAACCTAGTGTTAAGACACTCCGTTCCCCATTTTCCGCCGAATTCTGGAGGCATTGTGTGTTGAGTGCCAAAACTCAACCTCATACTTTGATTAGACATCAGTGCGAAGTAATGAAAATATAAAATATTTAATTTCCTCGAGTGGGGATCGAACCCGCAACCTCGTCGTGCTTACACTTGTGCCTTTGCACCACACAGCACTTGCACTGCCCTCACGGCATTCTTTATATTATAAAGTCATTAAAAATTAAGACATCGACGGTGAACCAGAAAAAGATTAATAGTCTCGTCGCTTAATAGAGCGCGTCTCTGTAATTTACGTTGCTAATATTCTCATTAATGTGCATAGCCAATATAATATTACTGGTACATACTCATTTTACAATGCAAATCAGTTTTGATGATGTAAGGCAGATTAAGAAATTTGCAACTATAATGTATAAAGCAAGGAGGAACAGAACTGTAGTTCTCTGCTCGTACATAAATTCATCTCTTCTCTATATATAATAAGACAGTAAAAATATTTTGTCTGTACATTTAGTAATTTTGACTGAAATGGATAGAGGGACACTTAAAAAGACTAATAGAAAGCAAAAAGATTTTTTTTGAATTTCTTGTCTGTCTGTCTGTCTGTCGACATATTGTTGTCCGCATTTTTCTCTGAAACTACTGAACCGATTTACTTGAAAATTTCACCAATTGCTTTGTTTTAACTCAATTTAGGTTCTAAAGTTTGGTTCATCAAAATCGGTTCATTAAAAAAAAAGTTATCGTCATTTGAATGAACTCAAGGCATTAGCTTGCCAGCGAATGTTATATAGAAATCGCGCTGGTATAACCCTGGCTAAAGAATGACGTTCGAAACGTCTGGGTTATATGATTGTTGATAAAAATATATATTTTTGAAGCACTATTATTATATAATATTTTCTCTTTTTCTCTATATATAATAAGACAGTAAAAATATTTTGTCTGTACATTTAGTAATTTTGACTGAAATGGATAGAGAGAGAGATAGGGACACTTAAAAAGAATAATAGAAAGCAAAAAGATTTTTTTTGAATTTCTTGTCTGTCTGTCTGTCTGTCTGTCTGTCGACATATTTTTGTCCACATTTTTCTCTGAAAGTACTGAACCGATTAACTTAAAAGTTTCACCAATTGCTTTGTTTTAACTCAACTTAGGTACTAAAGTTTGGTTCATCAAAATCGGTTCATTAAAAAAAAAGTTATCGTCATTTGCCTGCGAATGTTATATAGTAATAGCGCTGGTAAGATTCCTGGCTATAGAATGACATTCGAAACGTCTTGATTATATGACTGTTGATAAAAATATATATTTTTGAAGCACTATTATACAATATTTTATACAATAAAGTAAACAAGGCCAGTCGTGGCGCAGCGGCAAGAAGTGTGACTGTAAAACCGACTGGTTGTGGGTTCGATCCCCACTCGAGGAGATGAAATATTCGCTTAAATTTATATTTCCATTTCTTCGCTCTGGTGTCGAGGTTAAGCGCGGCGTTGAGTTCTGCCATTCAACAAGCAATGCCTCCAGAATTCGGCAGAAAGTGGGGAACGGAGTGTCTTAACACTAGGTTCCCTCTGCCTACCCTGCTATGTGCGGGATACAGCGTGAAGCTGATTTATTTATTTTAAGTAAACAAAATTGAATTGTTAGTAGAGATTACCTTCATAAATCATAACAGTGAAGTTTAAATCGTAATTAATTCAACACAGAGATAAAGAACGATTTGATCTTCAAAGAAATATCAAGTAAATACATAGATTTTTTGGTTCGTTCGTTCGTTTGAAATAAATCTATATAAAAATGCCTAAAAACATCCTTTCTACGTGTACTCTGTAATAACTACATATTTACCAATTATTCATTTATCTAATAATATGCAAACAGGAGTTAATATGCAAACATTACAGTTATTTTACAAAGAATATTATGAATCCTTAACCAAATCAATAATTTTACATTTAAGGCTGTTTCTGAAGCAGTACATTAAATTATTAAGTGACGTCAGCACATTTAACAGAGCTTTAAAAAACATAACATAGGTAAAAAGAACGTAATGTTACAAATATATATATATATATATATATATATATATATATATATATATATATAATAAATAATTAGCTTTATGTATATTTTATGAATATCAAATATCGACATTGGTCATATTTTTTAGTTCGTAACAATCAAAAATTCTTACAGAAGTTACGATAATGTCGTAAAAAAATCATAATAGAATATTACAGATTAAAGTAACAAAAAATCATATTAGAAGTCATTATAGTTGTCTTTATATTATATATGTTGTTGTATGTTGTCTTTATATTTGTTTGTCATTCTATTATAGGGTGTGAGGCCAGTCGTGGCGCAGCGGCACGAGGTGTGACTGCAAAACCGACTGGTTGTGGGTTCGATCCCCACTCGAGGAGATGAAATATTTACTTAAATTTATATTTCCATTTCTTCGCTCTGGTGTCAAGGTTAAGCGCGGCGTTGAGTTCTGCCACTCAACACGCAATGCCTCCAGAATTCGGCAGAAAGTAGGGAACGGAGTGTCTTAACACTAGGTTCCCTCTGCCTACTCTGCTGTGTGCGGAATACAGCGTGAAGCTGATTTATTTATTTATTTTATTATAGTTGTCAATCAATTCTGCTTATTAAATAATCATGTATTTTAAGCGGGCGAAGCCGTGGGCGGGCCGCTAGTCTTAAAATAAGTGTTGACATTCTCATAGGGTATAGGTATTTATTTGATGTAATATTATTTATATATAAAAAATCGACTGAAAGTGGATAACGGAGTGTCTTAAAAATAAATTAACTCTGCCTACACTGCTATATGCGGGATACAGCGTGAAGTTAAAAAGAAGTAACATTAATTCGTTATAATATAGTGATTTCAAGTAGAGTATTATATATTACAACTTAAAACATTGATTTCTAAAACATTTTTTTTTTAAGTGTGATAATGAAAGTGTTTTAAAAAAATAAAATAACCAATCATGGGTACTTAACCTTTTATTAATTAACATTTAAGTAATAAAAAACCGATAGCATGCAAGCGTCTAATTTAAAAGAGAGTTCGTCAGTTCATTATTATAATTGGATGTCGTGGGATTCGCCATCTGTGGCATTATTTTTATTTATCAGCTTCAGTATGCTTCAGGGTAGGCAGAGAGAATATGTTAAGACACTCCGTTCCCCACTTTCTGCCAAATTCTGGAGGCATTGCGTGTTAAGTGGCAGAACTCAACGCCGCGCTTAGTTAGACTCGACACCAGAGGGAAGAAATGGAAATATAAATTTAAATAAATATTTCATCTCCTCGAGTGGGGATCGAACTCACAACCAGTCGGTTTTACAGTCAGACTTCGTGCCGCTGCGCCACGACTGGCCTCTCGATGTATTATTATTTATATATACTATTTTTATATAAAAAATCGACGGAAAGTGAGGAACGGAGTGTTTTAAAAGTAAATTCCCTCTGCGTACACTGTTGTAATACAGCGTGAAGTTAAAAAAAATAACCATCTTTTGGCCTTAATTCGTTATAAAAAAAGTGATTTCCAGTAGAGTATAATATATTACAACCTAAAACATAAATTTCAAAAACATTTTTTAAAGGTGTGAAACAAGGAATAGGTACTTAACCTTTTATCAATTAACATTTAAGTAATAAAAAACTGATAGCATACAAACGTCCAATTTTAAAAAGAGTTCGTCAGTTCATTACTATAATTGAACGTCATGGGATTCTCTATCTGTGGCATTAATTTTTTTTTTATCAGCTTCACGCTGTATCCCGCACACAGCAGGGTAGGCAGAGGGAATGTGTTAAGACACTCCGTTCCCTACTTTCTGCCGAATTCTGGAGGCATTGCGTGTTGAGTGGCAGAACTCAACGCCGAGCTTAGCCTCGACACCAGAGCGAGGAAATGGAAATATAAATTTAAGTAAATATTTAATCTCTTCGAATGGGGATCGAACCCACGACCAATCGATTTTACAGTCACACTTCGTGCCGCTGCGCCACGACTGGCCTCATAAAAAAGAAATCGTCAGTTCATTACTATAATTGAATATCATAGGATTCGCCATCTGTGGCATTAAAATAATCAAATCCAAGAACAGAATTGCATTCGATGAGGACGTATAAACGTCATTTTAACATTTTATTGGGTGGAAGCCGAAAGATCTCATTTTCATAATAAGCCCGACGACGCATAAACTATACGCTTTACGAGCGGATGCCAAATAAATATCATTATGCAGCGCGTAACGAAGCCCATACAAAACTGGTGAAAGCTCCATCCAGTTCATATTCACGAATAGGTGTATAGTTTTAAGTTATTTTTTATGTTTTTTTTTTGGTTTTAATTTCTATTAACTTCTCAACACGATGCTTTTTTTTAATGTCTGATATTTAATAATTATGGTGTTCGAACAAAATGTGTGATGAAATATTTGGGGAATTTATAACAAATTAATTAAACACGTAGCCAGCCTTCTTTGTATGGGATGTAAAAAATCTAATCAAATTAGCTTCACGCGTATCCCGCACATCAGGGTAGGCAGAAGGAACCTAGTGTTAAGACACTCTATTGCTCTCCTTCCGCCGAAATCTAGAGGTATTGCGTGTTGAGTGGCGGAAGTCAACGCCGCGCTTTGCCTCGACACCAGAACGAAGAAATGAAAATATAAATTTAAATAAATATTTCATGTCTCGAGTGGGGACCGAACCCACAACCAGTCGATTTTGCAGTCACACTTTGTGTCTCTGCGCCACGACTGGCCTCCGGCCTTTTTGTATGCGATGTAACTTTAAATAAATTGAAATAAAATGTTATGCGTTGTCATTAAACTAAACACCAAATTCTAGGGACAAATCATTTCACATAAATTTCACATGTATCTTAATTTAATTATAGAAATATAGATTGGACTCTATGGAAATATAATTATAGTTGAACTTCAACGGATAAACTTCGCTATAAAGCCGCCTGCACCTGTGCTTAGACAGTATCTGTAATAATCGATATTTTCATATATAATAATAATATAATATAACATTTATAAATTAAAATTTTCGTACATATACGTATACATTCCCCAATTGTATAAACTAAACTGTGCGTTTACTGTGTGTGCATTTCAGCGTAGAAAGAACACAATATCGATTCCCCGCTTCAATAATTTGTTGCTGATGTCATAATTTTTGAGCACGGCTGGATCCCGAATGGATTTTCCGATAGAATTGGTACGTTTCTGTCATCTGGATGTATTGTTAGCGTTGTTATGGGCGGGGACGAAGCAATGTTGTATTTTTTAGTTGGCTAAACCCTTTCAATATGTCCAACGTATTTGAACGCAACGATGCAATAAAATTGGAAAACAAAAAGTGGAAAACATGGAAAATTTTAATAGTATTAAGATTAGTTCATATTAAACTTAAATTGAATCAGCTTCACGCTGTATCCCGCACACAGCACACACTGCGTTCCCCACTTTCTGCCGAATTCTGGAGGCATTGCGTGTTGAGTGGCAGAACTCAACGCCGCGCTTAACCTCGACACCAGAGCGAAGAAATGGAAATGTAAATTTAAGTAAATATTTCATCTCCTCGAGTGGGGATCGAACCCACAACCAGTCGGTTTTACAATCACACTTCGTGCCACTGCGCCACGACTGGCCTTAACTTAAATGCTAGTAAAATACGTGTAGACGTAGTTTATGAATAATATTTACTGATATTCCACTATGGACAAAGGAAAATTTATGAATAGATCCACCACTCTCACGCTATACGATATAAATAAATTTCTAAAACATATTGTATGTCAAAATGTGTCATTTACATGAGAATTACCAAAGCCGACCTAAATCAAGAAGCTATTTTTTTTTATTAGCTTCACGCTGTATCCCGCATACAGCAGGGTAGGCAGAGGGAACCTAGTGTTAAGACTCCCCACTTTCTGCCCAATTCTGGAAGCATTGCGTGTTGAGTTGCAGGACTCAAACCTGTGCTTTGCCTCGACATCAGAGCGAAGAAATGGAAATATAAATTTAATTAAATATTTCATCTCCTCGAATGGGGATCGAACCCACAACCAATCGGTTTTACAGTCACACTTTGTGCCACTGCGCCACGACTGGCAGAAGCTAATGTTAAACATATTCAAAAGATTATTTTCTAATTTAACAGTTTAAAAATTTACTATGAAAAAAAATTATAGTATCACATTAAACGACCTCATAATGTATATTCCACAATAAATGAAGGGAACATGTTCCGCCTGCAGACGTCTTGTACGAACATTAAAAAATTAAATTAATTTTAATGAAGACAACGATATCGTGCGAATAGAATCTTTTGTTGTGACTGAGGGGTGAATGGAGGGAGGGAGGGGGAGGATTCTTAATTAAGTGTCGGTGAAGCCCTCTCTACTTAATGCAATGAGTTCACGGCTCGTTTAACTTTCATAAAATATTTCTACTCAGCAATTTTTCTCTTAACTAGCCGAATTAAAATCGCTTTAGAGATTTACTATCTAATCCTTTACGATAGGAATGTCTTTGTAAACATAATGTAAAATGAAAATGAAAGAAAGGAAAATACTTTTGTATCGAAATTAAATGTGTCTAGTGCTAAGATCTGGAGAAATCTAAGAATCCTGGAGATATTGCGTATTGAGTGGCGGAACTCAACGCCGCGCTTTTCCTCGACACCAGAACGAAGAAATGAAAATATGAAACATTTGACTTCCTCGAATGAGAATCGAACCTACAACCCGTCTCGTGTACACTCTTGTGTTTAGACACGCTTGTGCCTCAGCGCCACGACTGTCTAGCCACAATTGTTTTAGTAAAAACAAAATAAGTACATTTCAAAATGAAATCTTTTCTAGGATCATTACACGTTGTATGGCGGAACCCAACGCCACATTTTATGTTGCAAGACCGGAAAAACATCTACTCTAGGGGAGATTTAGAAAAACTCCTAATGTACATTAAGGAGCACGATAGATGTGGGCTCTATCCCCATTAAAGGTTCATAAATTTTATTTTTCCCGCTGGCAAGACAAAGCAGTATTGAGTTTTGATAATTATAATTCTGCATAAATATTTATAGAGAGGTCGTCGTGGCATCGGGGTACAGCAGCGTGACTGTAACGCGATGATTGTGGGTTCAATACTCACACGGGGGAATTTAATATTTTCATTTCGCTCTGAAATTAAGGCAAAAGTTCGGTGTTGAGTTCCGCTACTCAACACGCAATGTCTCGCGTGAAGCTGAAATATTTATAGAATTTATAGAAAAATAAAAGACATTATTTTGATGGTAAAATGTTTATTATTCTACAATATTTCCTATATTCCATGAATGTTGCCTATATAACATTTTTTTACTGCGCATCTATTAATATTGCCCAAACAATAATTCAAACGTCCATCAGAAAAAATGGTTTCGTTGTAAAAAAATCATTTTTATTGCGCCGTTATATAATGTTTTATGATATTGCGAATTCTAAATTCGGGTCTATCAATCTATGGTTGTTTTATATGATATTGTCGTTTTTATATATATTTCTAATAGCGAAACAGTATATATAGACATTTTTTTTTTAAATAAAAAAATAACAAAAATATATATAGTATATTTAAAGTTTACTTTATTATTATATGGAGTATCATTGATATTTTTAAACATTTTTTTAAGTGTTATTCCACACTAAAGAAAGAAAAATATTTATTTAGAAAACGTACAAAAAAAATTTAAATGAAACTATTTTAACCGGATTAATCGCGTATATTTTGTATTTTTATACATTTTTGGAAACCCGACGTTTCGAACACTTTGCAGTAGTCCGTGGTCACGGGTAGACTGAGGTGGCATTCGTCTGTCAGTTGACATAATTATTATATCAAACTACCGCCAACGATTTCTAAATTGCCTCGCGTACTGCCCTGGATTCCTGCAGAATGAGCTGATAGTATCTTGCCCTCTGGTATGGTGGGTTTGAGACTTCAATGATTTTATGAGTGGGTCCCAGGTGGTAGAAAGCTTCCAGCCATCCTCTCTATTGAAATTAGGATGTTTTTGTATTTCAATAGCCTCGCGGATCATTCTAGGAATATATCTGTTTTCTTTAGCGAGGATTTGGGGTTTATGAAACCTAATGTAGTGGCTGGGTTTATCCACAGTATGCTCACACACAGCTGACTTTGATACATGCCCATTCTTGATATCAGAGATGTGTTCCTTCACCCTAACACCGATGCTTCTCTTTGTTTGACCGATGTATGATAAGCCACAGTCACAGTCTAGTTTGTATACACCTGCACTCTGTAAAGGAATATTACTTTTTACTGGTCTCAAGAATTGGCTCACTTTCTTGTTAGGCTTGAATATGGTTTTTATGGAAGCTCTTCTTAATATGTTGCCAATCCTGTCTGTAACACCCTTCACATATGGTAGAAATGCCGGCTGTCTCTCTACTGTGGGTGGCTTGTTGGTCTTCTGACAACGCTGGCGGGGAACTGGCAGCTTGTTCTGATGAAGGCTATTCTTCACCTGGCGAAGCTCGTCCCCTAGGTGTTCAGCGTCGCAGAGGTGGTGGGCTCTCTGAAACAAAGATTTGCCAACGGTAGATAACTGTGTAGGGTGATGGTGAGATTCACCATTGAGATATCTATTGGTGTGCGTGGGTTTCCTAAATACTGTGTGGCCTATTGTGCCATTGGGATTTCTTATGACTAAAACATCAAGAAAAGCTAGGGAGTTATTTGCCTGTAATTCTATTGTAATTTTAATATTGTCATTAATAGAATTGAGGTGGTTTAGGAATATATAAATACTGTCCGTAGGTAAAATGGTAAAAGTGTCATCTACGTACCGCTTATATATCCTAGGTAGACAGGGTGCAGAGCTAAGAGCCATCTCCTCAAAGTCCTCCATGTATATATCGGCTATTACCGGGGACACAGGCGAACCCATAGCAATGCCATCTATTTGTAAATAGAATTCTTGATTGAACATAAGGTATCCAGATGTGAGGCAGTGTTCCAAAAGTTCAAGATATTCTATAGGCATATTGTTTTCCTCTAGCTTCCTCTTGACAATCTTGATGCAGTCCTTGACGGGAATACTGGTGAACAGCGACTGGACATCAAAACTGACCATGGTTTCATTGTTAGCTAACTTAAGATCTTTCAGTCCGCTAACAAAATGGTAAGAGTCCCTGACATGAGATGTTGTGTGGCCACGCAGTGGAGAAAGTACTTTGGCGACATGTTGAGCCAGTTTATATGTCGGCGTATCGATTTGGCTGACTATTGGTCGAAAAGGTACATCTTTTTTGTGTATTTTTGGTAACCCATACAACTTTGGAGGTTTTACACAGCTAGGCACGAGAGATTTAATGTCAAGATGTAATGTTTTCGCGTGTTTTTTGATCAAATCGGATGTATTTTTAAGTATTTTTGTTGTAGGGTCTTTATCAACAATTTTATAAGTTTTTTGATCCGATAGTAATATTGACATTTTTTGTATATACTCGTCGGTGTCTAGTATAACCGTCGCGTTACCTTTATCGGCTTTGAGAACTGTTATATCCTCGTTTTTTCGTAGTAACTAAGAGCCCGAGATTCATCACGAGAAAGATTTGATTTAGGTGGTTTACTACGGCGCAGTAAAGATGATATATCTTGGCGAATAACTTCAGAATCTTCCTTCAAAATCTGGTTTTTATATAAACAGTCCTCAACGTTAGTTATTATTTCTTCGATAGGTATTTTTCTAGGCGCGATTCTGAAGTTATTCGGCAAGATAGCTGTTAGCATTCACTTATTTAGTTATAAGATATATAATTGATATTTTATATGTATATATATTTATTTGTTAAATATACTGAGGTAGCAAGAAATATCTATACGAAAATATAGAAAGATTTTGGCATCCAATAATCCAATATCATAAGTTGTTTAACTAGGCCCATATTGGTAGAATTAGAACTATATATATCATAAATAAATGAATTCAGGCCATCGTGGCGCAATATCACAGTGACTACTACGCTATACCTGTGGATTCGATTTTTATTTAGAAAAAATAATAATTTTCATTTTTTCGCCCTGATTGAAAGAAAAAGCATGACGTAGAGCTCCACCACTGAATATCTCGAAAATTATCGGTGCGTAAAAAACGAAGTGTCAGAACATTAGGTTCCCTTTGTCTACTTTGCTACATACAGAATATAAGGCGAAGCCAAAAAAATCCCCTCCAAGCAAAGTTTGTGTTATTAATTATTTTATATCAATACAAATCGGTAACGAAATTAATTTGTTTCTCATTTCACAAAACCTAGTAATATATTTAATAAAAGGGTCCCATAATAGCGGAGGTTTATAAATGGTGAATGTTGGATTAAAGTGATTAATAACGGCTTTAGCGAAATATTGCAGGTGTCGGGGATCATCAGAGCTGCGCCTAATAATCATTTTATTATGTTATTTTTTGATATATCAATTTTATGTTTGAGTTTAAATTATTAATGTCTATGTTTTTTTATTTGTGGTATAATATTTTTATTTTTAACATTTTTAAAGTGTTAGTCCACATTTAGGAAAGACAAATATTTATTTAGAAAACATATAAACATTTTACATTCAAAAAATTTTATACGATTTCTAAATAAGTATAATATTTTTACATTAACATAACATATAAGACATATTACATTGTTGTAAATTTCATTTTTACTAGCAATGCCTACAAAACTCGGCGGAAAGTGGGGAACGGAAGTGTCTTAATGGGAACGGAATGTTGTTAATAACATTAGGTTCCCAGATTCCCAGTACCTACCCCGCTAAAGAGAGCGTGAAGCTAAAAAAGCACTCATAGATCTGTCCCTAATTCTCTTTCAAACTCTTTCAGAATAATCATATCCTCAATTTATATATAGGTATATCAGTAGAAAATTTTAATCGTCATGTTCACTCCATACTAAAAGTGTTTCCAGAGTAAAACCGGTGCTTACCCGTCACTCACTCAGCTCACGCGACGTGTAACGCGTTACAACTTACCGTCAATGAGAATCATAATTTAGGGTACATTCGCTCTGTTTACAAGTGCTTTTTAATTTGATGTAGCAAAAATGGACCTTTATATTACGTATGAATTTAAATTTTAAATTTAAAAAACTGATCTTCATATTGCTTGGCTTATATATGGTTCGCTTTTGATTTAATATAGCAAAATTTTCATTTGTTATGTAAAAAAAAAGTTTTTGCTTTATTATAAAATAGCTGGCGCTTAATAGGATTTATATTTTATTACTAAAATTTTAACGTACTATTATCATCATCGCAAACTGGCTCACCACACCACATTAATATCTATTATACTTGTAATATATTTATTTCATTTATCGTCTTTTACATGCTGTAGATGCACACATTTGTATGTGTTTATAGTAATATTTGTTTACTGCTGTTCTTCTTACTACAACCAAATATAATTTCAGTATTAAATATTTATATTAAAAACAATAAAATTAAGCAAATTATACACTAAGCGATATGGTAACCGTCAATATACGCGTACTTCCCATAAATCAATGCTACCTACCCTTACAAAAAAAAAATACATAGGGGCAGCTTCCCGAGGGTGGACCGCGGTGTTAAATATCGCTGCGTGCATGCTGCGTTAGTTACGGCTGCAATTAATACGAGCTTGCAGTTTTGGGGCTTAGCGAATTTAGACGCAATATAACTATTAGGCAACAATTATCTGGATTTAGACACCGTTGGGGAAGTTAATACTTTGAGACTTTAAATTGTATTTGAATTTGTGGGAAATTTGCTGTGTGGATAACTGATTTTATAATTTAGTAAGGGAGGTTAAAAAAAAATAATTAAATCAGCTTCACGCTGTATTCCGCACACAGCAGGGTAGGTAGAGGGAACCTAGTGTTAAGACACTCAGTTCCTCACTTTCTGCCGAATTCTGGAGGCATTGCGTGATGAGTGGCAGAACTCAACGCCGCGCTTAACCTCGACACCAGAGCTATAATATTATTATAGCATCACATATCACTATACAATCATATTTTACAAAAATCCTATAAATTTCAAATTAATACCTGTACTTTTTGTCAGTAAGTATATCAAAACAACACAAAACCTACAAAACTTATTAAATTACATTATCAAATAAAACCTTGTATATGTAATATTCATAATACTTGCATATTTTTCTTATAAAATATTCATATAAACATTTGTAGCATACTTATAAATAATTTCGCACAGTTTATTCTAATGCATGTCAATGTAAATAAAGAGATAGGAGCCACGTGACCCCACGAGCACGCCATGTGACCATAACCTTAAATCAGATATGGGGTTCTAATTGCTTAGAAAATATTAACAGAACTGTATTGGTTTCTAGTAAGTGACAAACTTAGAGCGTTTTTATATATTAGTTTTTATAAATTATGTATTGTATAGCAGATATTATATATATTGTATTTTAATTAATTTTAGGGTTCGGTACCTCAAAAGTTAAAAATGAAACGCTTATAGGATCACATTGTTGTTCGTCTGTCAAGAGCATTTGTTTCAAGAAAGCGTCGATGAATCAATCGGAAATTAATGTTAAATATTCTAGAATACGTTTAGACAGCAGAAACAATCGAGCTATTAAGTCAAAGCGATCAAATTATTTTATTTTAGCATTTTTGAATCGATTTCATTTTACAATATAAATAAAGGAAAAATTCAGAAAAGTGAAAAAAATATTACAAACTTATATTTGTAGTTCATTTTAAACAAAGTAAATGCATATACCCGCAAAATTAAGTTTGTCAACTTTTATAAGTTCTACTTACCATTGACCTACAATCCTGAAATTGACACGGACATCTCGTTGGGAGAGTCTAGCTTGCACTTAACCTATTTATTTCATAAAATATTTGATTTTAAATTTAATATTTTTGCTATCATTTAATCTCCCACACATGAATTGATTTGATTTATTTATTATAATAAAAAGATACAGTGTGGCGTTAAGTTTCACCACTCAACATGCAACATCTCGAAAGTTAGGTGGAAAGTGAGGCACCCATGTTTGTGTCTCTATAAAACGGAGGATTCAAACACTAATATAAATAATATTAAAAAAAAACGCAAATACGTCCAACTTGCACCAACAACGCTTATAGGATCACATTGTTGTTCGTCTGTCAAGAGCATTTGTTTCAAGAAAGCGTCGATGAATCAATCGGAAATTAATGTTAAATATTCTAGAATACGTTTAGACAGCAGAAACAATCGAGCTATTAAGTCAAAGCGATCAAATTATTTTATTTTAGCATTTTTGAATCGATTTCATTTTACAATATAAATAAAGGAAAAATTCAGAAAAGTGAAAAAAATATTACAAACTTATATTTGTAGTTCATTTTAAACAAAGTAAATGCATATACCCGCAAAATTAAGTTTGTCAACTTTTATAAGTTCTACTTACCATTGACCTACAATCCTGAAATTGACACGGACATCTCGTTGGGAGAGTCTAGCTTGCACTTAACCTATTTATTTCATAAAATATTTGATTTTAAATTTAATATTTTTGCTATCATTTAATCTCCCACACATGAATTGATTTGATTTATTTATTATAATAAAAAGATACAGTGTGGCGTTAAGTTTCACCACTCAACATGCAACATCTCGAAAGTTAGGTGGAAAGTGAGGCACCCATGTTTGTGTCTCTATAAAACGGAGGATTCAAACACTAATATAAATAATATTAAAAAAAAACGCAAATACGTCCAACTTGCACCAACACACAACGCCTTAAACTTGCACTGTCTCTCTATAAAAGCAACCATAACATTATTCCCCTCGCCAACCATATATAGGGTGTTCGGATCTTTGTTGTGCAACGTAAACGATCCTGCCCCGGACAATTTGATTTTATAATAAATATGGTCCGTTTTAATTTTATAGACACTGAACTATTAGGGTGAATAGTGAATGAAATATGCAAATCATCTATTAATATTTTGAATCTGGGATCGCTTAAATTATTTTAACAGTTTACTGCTCGAAATGTTAGTAATAATGTGTTTTTTAGGGTTCCGTAGCTCAAAAGGTAAAATCGTCGAAAAAATTATGAAAAGTGAAAATTATAAACTGATATTTGTAGTACTTTTAAAAGTTATATTTCCCGTTGACCTACAATTCTGAAATTAGAATGGAATCGAATTCGAATCGCGTATCCGTTTCACATTTACTTGACTGATTTTTACTTTAATAACATGATAATATGGTAATGTTAATTAAGGCTCAGTTTTTTAAAAGCTAGTAGCTAATAAACAAATTGCCTAAGTACTTAAATTGTGTAATATATTTTTATTGTGTTCATTTCCAAAAAAAATTAAATACATATTTTTATAATATTGTTTCAAACATATTTATTAATGTTTTATTACAATACAAAGCACGTTAATTAGGTAAGTTCTTCAAACCGTTCTTATACTAGTTATTTTTATTTCTGACGATTTTTCTCTTTTGTAATAGAGCTATTACTTCGTAATTACCAACTAATGCTTTAAGCATTATATGCAATTTTTCTTAAGCACAACTATAATAGTATAATAAACGTTATTTCTTTGTTTTTTTTTTTCATATAATAATAATTCTTTGAATACAATTATTATTATATGAAAAAAAAAATACAAAGAAATAACGTTTATTCTTCTTTAATGTTCTTCGTTAAAACATAAAAGATTCGATAAAAGATAAAGTAAGAATATGAACTTTTACCTTATCTTATTTCACAAATGACTAAATATTAGGACTACATATCTCACCTTTATTAGATTTAAACCTAATAATAACAACCGCGTTAATGAGAGGCAGTTCCCGAAACAAGGTGTAGTCAAAGCAGTATTTATCTTGATAATTAGGAAAAGCTGGCTTATCCACGCTTTGATAAAGTTTTGTGTAGCGCAGGGTTGTTCAACCGGAGGCCCATAGCACAAAAAATATAATTAATTCTGTTTAACTAATAAAATATATTTAATACTATACTATACTTTACTATAACTTCACACTTTATCCCGAAAGGGGAAGTCAGAGAGAACGGAGCGCCAACCGCTACGGTCTGTACATACCTCTTTCGCCTCGTCCACTGTCATCAACCTCTTCATACATGCCTCCATTAAATATTTTAATGTTAATAAATATTTTATAATTTAAATAGAATTTGTTATTCTATAAAGCATTTTAAATATAAATACGACGAACCTATAATAAATTTACATTAACTTTCCACTATTCCAATTGTAAAAATTCAACGAGAGCGGCCTTGTCTTGAATTGCTACGGTAATGAATGCCTTATCAAAGTGATACACCTACATTTAGAATATACGTATTTTGATATTGTTATTTTTAATTTTTTTATGAATTTCCACTATTATTTATGATCGAAAATGTAAACAAGCTACGACTCGTAAGCATCGACATTTGAGCACCTCTGGCGAAGCTCGCGTGCCACTCGGTGTATATAAATTAAAACATAATTGTATTATCGTGACCTCACGCTTTAATGCGTTTAGTTCGCGACGGCGACGAAGGGAAGGATGGAATTAATAAAAAGAAATTATAGAGAAGAATTATTGAGTGGCTGGTAACGTTTCGGTCTTGTTGTATCGTAACTAGAAAAGAATTGTAATGAAATATTACACATATATATTTTTTAAATAATAAAAATTCCTATACGTTTTGTATAAGTGACTAATATAATGTTCCCTGAATGTGAATATTTTCTAAATTAATAGTTTTTGTATATTTTTTTTTTTTTTCAATAACCAAAACAACATAAAAATGTTATCAAAACAAATAAAATATAAAAAAAGTGTGTATTTTCTGATTACAAACCACCATTATTGAAGTTTCATAAATAAATATAACTCGAAATTAATCATCTCATTTTTATTCAATTCTTTATGTATAATTTTTGAAGGAGCCTGTCGAGCCCTATTTATTACAGCGAAGTAATATAATATAATGGTAGAGACGATGAGTCTCTAAAGAGAAATGGTAGTATAGATATAAAGATATAATCTGTCACTGTACAGGATTGTTTTGGTATTAATATATACTTAAACTAAGTGGGTACTTAGGGAAGCACAGTTAGCATTGTGTTTTACCACTCGAAATATAAAGTTGATGTCTCGATATGCGTTAAACAAGAATAAAAGATAATACAAAAAAAGAAATAAAGAAATCCGGCAGAAAGTGAGGAACGGACACTCCGTTCCTAACTTAACACTAGGTTCCCTCTGCCTACCCTGCTGTTTGCGGGATACAGCGTGAAGCTGATTTATTTTTTTAAGAAATAAAAAAAAAAGAAAAAAGATATAAATTAATGAGTGATGATATAAGATTTAAACAATAATCTATCACAATAGACACAATATTAAAATATATTACGAAATATTAAATACTAATACACAACTGATTTACTCGTAGCCTAGAATAATTCTATTAATATTCTATTCAATATTATGCTATTTGATTTAGTTTCTATGTAAATTAAATAAACAAACGTACGCGAATTGCAGCGACGTATTGTTTAACGCTTACCGGTTTCCCTTGGTAATAAACTGCTATAATTTCAACTAGTGTCATAATTAATCAATGTACGGATGTTTGAAATTATTTTATTTAGAATATAATAGCATATTGCAATATTACCTTTGACTATTTAGTATTATATACATACGTTTGTTGGTAACTTGTGTTTCATCCTTATTAGTAACTTTTAAAAAACCTAAGAATTAAATCCATTTTGAGGTTATTTTGTCACAAAAACTTTTCATACACGATTGTAACTTTTTCTTTGCAAATTTCTTTAACCCTTTATTTTTATTCTAGTCTTTATTAGAGTCATAACATATTAGATTATTGGTTACTAATTAAAAAGATTACTTGGAAACACTTATTAATTCTCTTCGAGTTATTTAGTACAGCCATTTGCAAGAACACATAGTAACAACAGACAAAAATGATATAGACCAATGCCATAGATAGTTTTGCTACTTAATATGAAATAGATAAATTATATTTTCTTATATCTAATACATTTACATTGAAATCGTAAATGCCTAACTTCAAGGTAATAAATGATACAGTACACCTAGCAAACTTTTTTTTTTAATTACAAAATAATTGAAATTTAAAATACATGTTAATCGTTGAGAGAACGTAAACCTAGCGCCTACTCAGAAGGCAGTTTTGATGAGAAGAGGCGGCGAAATCCCCACAGTTGCCTGTTTCTATATAAAAGATACCATATTTTAATTAAATTTATGCTGTATCCCATCCCTGGGATTCTATGGGCAGAGGAAACCAAGGAACCTAAGTTAGAGACACTCCGTTCCCACTAAGACACTTCTGTTTTTTACTTTTCGTAAATTAGCGGTAAATTAAAAAAAATATATAATATTATTATAGAAACGTATACTCAGAATAATATTTAACATAAATATTTAATCAATTATCAATGTAACAGTTGTGGAGATAGCGGTATGGTAGGTGTTTCTTATTATTAGTAGCGGTACTAATAATAAGAAACAAAATCAAATCAAATCACGTAGGCAGAGGGAATCTAGTGTTAAGACAATCCGTTCCCCCCTTTCTGTTGAATTCGTGTTGAGTAGCAGAACTCAACGCCGCGCTTAATCCCGACACCAAAGCTAAGAAATGGAAATATAAATTTAAATAAATATTTCATCTCGAGTGGGGTTCGAACCCACAACCAGTCGGTTTTACAGTCACACTTTGTGCCCCTGCGCCACGACTGGCCTGGTAATAACAAGAAACACTTATATTTATTTATGTTCGTGTAACTTTCAGTCTAACTTGTAGAGCGAGCAATTTGCATAAACTATAAGGAATGTGTATTAGAATGTCGACGGCGCCTAACAATTACACTTCGGTAGCCACTTTAAGTCAATTTATAAGTTATTGAAAATATTATTTTTCTTTGTTAATATATTGATTAGAAATATCTTTTTTATCACATTTCTCTTATACTATCTATTGTGATAAATAAACTTTGTTAAATAGTTTTCGTGATTTTTCTTTTAATTTAATATTATTAAATAGCTATCCAACATCATGTGTTTATAATGAGAACTTTTGTCATTTTTCCATATAAACTATCAAATTTAAATTTTTTATGCGATAACAAAGTTTATTCTCAACAATTTTTTAACTTCACGCTGTACTTCAAACATAACAAAGAGGGCAAAAGGAATCCGGGAACGTAGTGTTAAGTCATTCCGTTCCCATTAAGACACTTCCGTTTCCCATTTCCCACCGAATTCTAGAGCTATTACCTATTGAGTGATGGAACTCAACGCCACACTTTGCCACGTTACCAGAACGAGGAAACCAAACATTAAATATTAGATTTCCTCAAGTGGGAATCGAACCCACAAAAACCACGTTTATAGTCGCAGGCTTACTACGACTAATCTTTTAACTCTTAATTGAAATAACGTATATGGAAGCGCTTACTTATCTGTATCTATCTATGTAAGCAAATCTCTTTGTCTTTACCTATACGCCATAGTTAGGTCTGCCTTAAGGATAATGTTATTCACGTGCAGAATCAATATGCAAATGGTTAGCTCCTAGCATGTCAAACTCCTATTGTCTGCCTTTAGGCTTTAAGGGCCCGTTCACAGATTATTATCACTTTAATTAAATGGAGTAAATTAAATATATTATATTAATAGGTGAAATTAATTTTAAAAGTATTAATGTGGTATATGTAAAATTATTATTTTATATTGTTTTTAGATTTGTTTAGAAAAATAATAATATATTTACAATAAAAATCGGTTAACTGCGGATCAGACTCATCTCACTCACTCACTTAAATTTTAGAATTGCAATTCAACGGGAAGTAATATTTATAAAAGTAAACAATCTTAAGATTGCGGGTATACGCGCTCATTTTGTATGGAATGAACTACAAATATAAACTTGTAATGATTTTTTTCTATGAAATAATTATACATTTATATATTTCACTTCATGCCAAATTTCATAACTGTGGGTCCACGAAAAGTATCCTAGATCGAGCTAAATTGTTTTAACAGACAGACAATGGAGTGATCATATAATGAGTTTCTATGCTCTTATTTTATTAATTATTTATTAAATAAGCGATAAAAAACAGTCGTAATATTATACTTTTAGAAAACGTATAAAAACTTGAACGTAGCGGGACTCGAACCCGCGCCTCCTGGAAACTGACCAGCAACAGAAACCTGGTCGGTTTCCATGAGATTTTGTAAATTTTCTAAATAAGTATTTTTCTTTCCTAAATGTGTAATAACACTTTGAAAACGTTGAAAAATATTCATAATATTAAAAATATATTATTGCAAAATGACCAAAACATTCGGAAGTCCATAAACTTGCACCGCTACCTGAACCAAGGTGAGCATGCACCTTCCAGATGCAAAGTTGCTCGAACTAAGGCGTTCTAAACTAGCAAGCTCCAAATTTGTGGCTTTTGTATACTATTGAAATTTATTGCCTGAACTTCCTTAATACCTAAGATTACACGTACGTAGCGGTACTACAATGGCGCATTAGATCCAAAAGAGGACTAGATTTAGATAACAGTATGTATTATGCATACAGTATTATCTTATACAATGTACGAATTTGTCTATTCCGCTTAATAATGAAAGGGCTATCTAGGGAGGTATCGCAGGCAATAACCTTAGATATTTTGCTGCTTAATTGTTGTAAATATATATAATTTGTACAGGTTTTCTCTAATAATTTGAAGATAGTAAATGCTTTTTATAATATAAAAGATTTTTTTAGGTTATCTTCAGAGTTTTTATTATGTTATATAATACGTTTGGAAATAAATGAGATTATTAACGTAGCGGTAACATTTGTTTTGGGTAAATAAATAATGAAAAGTACGTAATATTTAGACGTTAAAAACTAATAACAAAATAATTTAAAATGCAAAAAAAGTTGTCCCATAAAACATTGTAATTTCGCTCTTTAATAGTCAACAGTTGTCAAAAATTTTGTATTAAAAATAAAATATCAAAAATAGAGGCAACACTGAAAACTGGGGTGTTGTTTAGGTAAAAAAAATCACCCCTTATCTTTTATTTTTGGCGAAGCTCCCCAAAATATTAAAAAATACTTATAGCACGGATGTCTCCATTAACACCTCTCCCTCTTGTTGTTCGCTACTTCATTGATGAGAATATGATGGTATGAGAATGTTTTCTTTTCGCTTTTTTTACTAAAATTAAAAATTTATTCCTAACAGGTTACTTTTTTTTATTTTAAATCTAATAAAAGAGGTGTCATTTTAATGTACATATTTAAATTTGGAATCTGAGTATATCAATCCATGCATACGCGCAAAAATTTTTCTATATTATTTAAGTAAATGCTAAACAACACTCAAGCGAAATTTTTTTGAAAATTAAAATTTGGCTTGGTTTTTGGCAACCGTAATGAGAAGAAGGTATTTTAAGACTTACAGGAGAAATTAGGGAAGATAGCATGAGGAAGAGAACCCAAACCTGCAGGCAGCAACTAGTAGTAACATAATTATTTACAAAATATTATGTAATGAGGCCGGTCGTGGCGCAGCGGCACGAGGTGTGACTGTAAAACCGAATGGTTGTGGGTGCGATCCCTACTCGAGGAGATGAAATATTTATTTAAATTTATATTTCCATTTCTTCGCTCTGCCACTCAACACGCAATGCCTCCAGAATTCGGCAGAAAGTGGGGGACGGAGTGTCTTAACACTAGTTTCCCTCTGCCTACCCTGTGCGTGAGGGATACAGCGTGAAGCTGATTTTTAATTTATATATAGTAAGAACTGTTTAAAAAATACAATGTAATACAAAATATTCATACTATAAACAATAACTTAATAAATTTATTTCTCGATTTGTACTCTAAAGTAACTAAACTTGTTTGCGGACCCATAATACTGGTTTAATGGTTTGCAATAAAAGAAACCAACAATGAAAACAACGATATGGTACGGTTACCGGAACACGAGTACATTTAAATGGAGTGGCTTTTCCGCGGGCTTACTTTGGTAATGTATGGACTCTGGTACTATTATCCGAAATACAATATTTTTATTTTTATCTATATATTTTAATAAAAGATATAATGGAAATTTGAGGCCGTCGTGGCCCAAGGGCAAGAAGGTGTGACTGAAACGCGACGGTTGTAGGTTCGATCCCTACTCGAAGGAATTAATTATTATTTCTAAATATTTTCATTTCTTCGCTTTGGCATTAAATTCGGCCATTTAATACGCAATGCCTCAAAAAATCAAAAAATCGGTGGGAAGTATGGAACGGAATGTTTTATCACTATGTTCCCTCTGCCTACCCTCCTTTTTTTTACTTTCAGAAAATTGGTCCATGGTGATTGGTTAGAACTCTAGAGTGAAGAAGGTTCCGTGTCAAGAACGGTCGTTTGCAATGGCTATATACACACTTTATCTGTAATCAATTCGGTATATTTGACAAGCTTACTTGCCAATTTCACTGTAGTGGCAACATTAAAGCTTATAAACGATACATTAGTTATAGAAGGCTTATAGCTATAACTGCTATGAATAAGCATTTTTATCGAGCGTTTTATAAGCTTATAGAACATGTAAACAAATAAACGTTTTATTTTTTTATCAGCTTCACGCTGTATCCCGCACATAGCAGGGTAGGCAGAGGGGACCTAGTGTCTGCCAAATTCTGGAGCCTCGACACCAGAGAGAAGAAATGGAAATATAAATTTAAGTAAATATTTCATCTCCTCGAGTAGTATCCACAACCAGTCGGTTTTACAGTCACACTTTGTACCGCTGCGCCACGACTGGCCTCAATTAACGTTTTAAACGTTCTATAGGCGTGTTTTATGAATAAGGCTGAAGATATTATTGTATTTATTTCATATAAAGAAATCGATAAACTATAATATAAGTGTGTTGAACTCAACTAGCACTTTGCATCGTTTGCAAAGCGATACCATACTATATTTAAATGCAGAATATATCCAGTAATAAAAGAAATTAACAATAAATAAATATCATAGTGTTAGCGAACTCGTGTAAAAGAGGGTAGATGTTGGTGAAAAAGATGATAAAAGCAGTGGAATAGTGTCAATCGGGGGCAGTTGCTTGTCGGCAACGGCCCTTATTGGAACGAAACTCGTGTGAAGTATTGTTAGTAGGTGATACATATCACTTATTGCAGTTACATAGTATAATATCTCTTTCCAAATAGTTTAGAAACATATAGACGATGTGTGTTTATATAGTGTTTTTTTTAAAAAACGTTAATCGCTTTCGATTTCTAACAATACAATAAATAACTAGTACACAAGCGTTTTTAAGCTCCAATACTTTATTCTTAGCGAAATACTCAATAAGAACTTATTCACATAAGGTGTATTTTTATATCTTTATGAAATTGACAGCCTAATGGCCCGTATTTATAAACCGTTCTCGTATCTGAGATGAAATGTTGAAGTCCCCTTTTACTTTCATAGATATATAATTTGTCAATGAAAACGTGTCTCAAGATCGATCTCAGACTTGAGAAAGGTTTCTAAATAGCCTTAGTTACGTTTGAGTATGTTCATATTTGCTTTTTGAAAGGCGAAACCCAATAAATACAACAATAAAAACGAACGTATTGACTGATGTATGAATCACGTACAAACATACCAATTAAACATTGTATCACTTAGTTATCAACAGATAAAATGTGTCAAAATGCACGAATGAAAAAAAATAAATTTTGAATGTTCACAACCGTATTTAAATGAAGAGAAGCAATTTGTGCTCAAAAGTCATAAAAGTCGTCTGGGCCCGGCGAAGGCGCCGCTCGCTTTCTCAAAGCGTCTCATACACCTATTAAAAAGTTAGGGCGTCTATTTTTGGCACCGTCGCATCGCCATCGACACTCGAACGAGATGTATGCGATAAATTGTGAAAATAAGTTACGTTGGTACAGTGTGTAGGGAGTGTGAACATGCTTTATGGTGCAGACAGCCAAGTTCGAATTTTATGCGTTTTTTTGTTTTTTTTTTTTTTATTATAAGTTTTAACTTATACTAATAATTCATTTTTTTTGTAATATTTGTTTATGTGTGTGATTGGGGATTCGAGTTCTTGTTAGGAGAATATTTAAAATATAATCAATATATATGTATGTTGGAGGCCGTCATGGCGCAGTGGCACAAGAGTGTCAGTAAACACGACGATTGTGGGTTGGATTATTAAAATTAGGCACCCTCTGCCTACCTCCTCCTACCTCCTGTAGGTCACTGTGGGAAAGGCCTTAGTACTTCTTAGAGTTAGAAAGCAAAAGTGTTTCTATTATTTATAGAAAACGTATAAAAATTTGAACGAAGTGGTACTCGAACTCGCGCCTCCCGTAAACAGACCAGGCGCTCTGACTACTAAGCCATATGTTCTTATCAACTACGTCGATTTTAATACGCTTGTTACAACTTATTTATGTTGTTAGCATCTCTGTAGTGAGATTTTTACAAATTTCCGCTTCTCAAAGATAATTACTAAGAAATATCGTCTGGTAAGAGAGAATGCTATTTATTAAATATTTTTTAACATTTTTAATATTTGCTTAATAAGTATTTTTCTTTCCTAAGTGTGGAATAACACTTTAAAAACGTTAAAAAAGTTTTCTTTTATCTGTCATAAATAATATCGACAAATATGACTTTTATAACAATTCAAATTAACTTATCAATAATCATAAAAAGAGATGCGATAAAAATACTTATCATTTAATATGACTGACAGGATGATGTATGAACGTGGCCCACTAAACTATTGAACCATCTTTGATAAATGACATTCCCACATAACCGCCTTGCTGACAGACACGTGCTACGCCTTTAAGGTACAGCATTAGATGTCTCTTTATAATCATATTTTCTTACATACTACTTGTGATATGAAAACAAAGAAATTATTTTTTTCACTCTGTATCCCGCTTATAGCATAGTAGGCAAAGGAATACTGGAAACCTAGTGTAAAGCAACTCTGTTCCAATTAAGACACTTCCCCATATTCCGCCGATTTCTGGAAGCATTGCGTATTGAGTGGCGTAACTCAACGCCACGCTTTGTTTTTTAAATGAGGTTCACAGCGAGGAAATAAAAAAATATATATTTTCTCGAGTGGGAACCAAACCCACAACCTGTCTCGTTTACCGTCGTACGATTGTACCCTTGTACCACGACTGGCCTTAAAAAGTTAAATGTATATATTAATAACACATTCATATAGCTTAGCTCTTACGACATTGCTTCCTCCTTCATCATATTCTTGATTTTTTTCATATTAAGAAAATTTATTATATTTCTTTATTTTTTCCAATTGACAGATTTGAAGACATGGATCAAGGTAATAATTGTATTCAATTATATTGTTATTTATATGCTTTTATATTTATTAGCAATTATTTATTTTTTTTAATATCTATTTTCCTTTACTTATTTACAGAGTACTAATATCAATAAATACAAACAAAAAACACAGCAACCAACCAAAAAAAAGAGACATTTTCTCCGTATTCCATACTTGGGTTATTAAATCAATTGTACTAATTTTATCAGTTAGAAACGAGCTTCCTGTGGACGTAATCTCTGGTTTCCCTCTCGAACTTGTACACGCAATTGGGCTAACTATAACATACTGTGGTTGAGGCGCATCGCCCCAGGGTAATATCAGCAACTGGCAGACCGGAATGACAATAATAACTTAACGTATAACTTAAGCCGCAACTTAGCAGAAGTTAACAACGGTAACTCAGTATCGGTATAGCCCAAGTTCTCGCAACCAATTTGAAACTTTGAACTTAAACCTGCTGTGTTACTGATAAAGTGTTAAAGGAAATAAGAATTTTGAATGTGTTTGTATATTTCAACGATGAATTAAGACGTGTAAGCGTATAAATATACGTTTTCTAAATAAGTATTTTTATTTAATTTTGAGTAACTATTATGTCGAATGACGAGGCAAATCGTGGCGTTGAGTTCAACATGCAATGTCTGCAGAATTCGGCGAACGGAGTGACAACACAGTTCTATCTGCATAATCAGCTAGTTAAAGTAAAAACAACACAAAAAACTAGCATAAACTTACTTAGTAAAACTTGCAGACAGGCAACCGCTTTGAAAGTTTCATACAAAAACTATGTAAGAAAACATAAGTTAACGTTGAAATAAAGTCTATATATTTTTTAAATTTTTATTCATTAATGAAATAATTACAGTAGAAACTATAACTACTACTAGAAAAATTATAAAAAAATATTTAAAATGTAGTGTAGTAAGGATTCAATTTATTATTTGTATTTTTTTGTAAAATATAGGTGTATATATCCTTACGGTGATAGCCGCCGACAACAGAGACCCAAACACAACGATTTCTCCATACCTCTCTGGCCTCGTCCACTGCCATCAACCTCTTCATACATGACCTTCCTTCAGTATCTTTAATGCTATATTTTCCATACACCAACCTCCCACCGCCCACCAATCTCTCTTACCGTATTATGTGTAATCTGAATAACTTATACGATATAGGTACATTTCTAATATACATAGTAACAGATTTACTAACTTAAAACATTCCTTTTCTAATTTTTTTTATTTGCATATTGCGATATCCTTTTTTTAACCTATTTCTGTTTCTCTATATTTTGATATTAACATACAACCGACGTTGGTATATTTTATTTTGGGAATACACGTCAGCGTACAAATTTAAAATGAAAGCCGAACAAAAACCATATTACAATTTGGTCTCCAATTCAATTTAACAGGTCTGCGGCTTTTTAATTTATTTACCAACATCGAATAACGGTCGGTATATGTACTCTATTATTTTACCATTTCACATTTAAATGACTTCTTCCATTCTGCATTTATTGGAAAATATGGAAATCGTGACTAACTAATTAATATACTGTTATTATAATGATTTATCTTCTATTAGTTCCGTACACAACAGTGTAGGCAAAGGTAACCTAGTGTAAAGACTCTCCGTTCCCTATTTTCCATCGAATTCGACGCCGGAGCGAAGAAATGAATAAATAAATAAATCAGCTTCACGCTGTATCCAGCACCTAATGTTAAGACACTCCGTTCACCACTTTCTGCCGAATTCTGGAGGAATCGCGTGCTGAGTGGCAGAACTCAAAGCCGCGCTTTACCCCTACACCAGAGCGAAGAAATGGAAATATAAATTTAAGTAAATATTTCATCTCCTCGAGTGGGGATCGAACCCACAACCAATCGGTTTTACAGTCACACTTTGTGCCACTGCGCCACTGGCCTCTGATGACTGAAGAAATGACAATATTAAATATTTCAGTTCCTCGAGTAAGAATCGAACCCACGACCTATCACGCTAACAGTCACACGCTTGTACCACTGCACCTTGTATAACCAAGAATTACCCGGGATTACATTTAATATATTCAACTTTCAATATAATAAATATTGATATCACATTAACGTCTACGGATTACAAACAATTATCGCTACTAATGGACGTACAAAGCTGCAGTTTAAGCTTAAGACGTAATCCAAATTGATGTTCCCGGTGAAACTCTCTCAGTGGTGCCCTCTCTCATTAAGAAACGATAACATGACAAAGGTTAAACGAATTAAAAATTTCAATTCATTGAAGTCGAAAGATTTATGGATAATGCTTTATCGAAACATTTACCGGTAGAAATTTAAGCTTCTTTAAAATCCAATTATTTTTAATTTTGGAGTCAAATATTTTGAAATTACTTATTTAGAAAACGTATATAAAAATTTGAACGTAGCGGGTCTCGAACCCGCGCCTCCTGGAAACCGACCAGGCGCTCTGACCACTAAGCCATACGTTCTCATCAAGCTACCTCGAATTTTTTATACGCTTGTTACAACTTATTTATGTTGTTGTTGCATTCTCTCTTGTTAGACGATGATTCTTAGTAATTATCTTTGGGTAGCGGAAATTTGTAAAAATCTCCCTACAGGGATGCTGAAAGCGGATTCAACTCCCGAGTACGTTCAAATTTTTATATACGTTTTCTTTCCTAAGTGTGGATTTGAAATAAGTATTTTTCTTTCCTAAGTGTGGATTAACACTTTAAAAATGTTTAAAATATTTAGAATTTTTTTAAGAGATATATACGGAGAACCCACGTGGACAATGTATATTTAGTTCAAAAGATATGTACACAAAAACCAGACAGCGTAGCGTTTTATACTGAAACTTTCTGTGCTTAGCAATCTTAAAATCTCCACAAAGCAACTATGAAGGAAGACGCCCTGTGAAGCTGAAACAAGAGGGAACGCGACATAAAAGAAGCGTGCTCACTAAACTTAAGAGCCATACGAAATGTTATAAAACGTGTGAACTGTCTTACAATACAGCAGAGCTGTGGAGAACTCTCGACGAACTTGTACGCTTGTACGTTCAAACGTACGTCTCGTGTGTTCTGCATACGGAATAAATATAATTTAGTCCTTGTTAACATACCTTTGTCTCAGCTGGTGGTGGATCTCTCTCTCACACCCACCGGTAACCATGATACATGGCTGGCTTCGTTTTAATTACACCTCGAGGAGAGATATTGGCTTTGCGAGATACTGCTGCTTTGTTAGTCGTGTAGTGACGACTCTGGGAAAAAACAACGTTTTTGTCTTTCATATCAGAAAGATAATTCGAAAGCGCAAAGTAAAGGTTTTTGTTTTTTTTTAGAAAAAATAGACAATGAAAATACAGTGATAATCCTCTCCTAAATCCTATAGTTTAATAGTGGTATAGTAAAGAATGTAAGAAGAAATCTCTATTGTAAAAACAATACTAAATCAAATCAACTCCATGTATTCTGTACTCAGCAGGGTAGGCAGAGGGAACCTAGTGTTAAGACATTCCGTTCCCAACTTTTCGCCGAATTCTGGAGGCATTGCGTGTTGAGTGGCGGAACTCAATGCTGCGCTTTGCCTCGACACCAGAACGTTGAAATGAAAATATAAATGTAAACAAATCTTTCATTTCTTCGAGTGGGGATCGAACCCACAACCAGTCGACTTTACAGTCACACACTGTACACCTGGACCTGGAACCTAATATGAACCCACAAAATTTTATTCATACATACGTAATTTAGAGCAGATAAGGAAAATATGTAAAAATTATTCAAATTTCATTACACCGATCTGATCCGCGATATGTTTGTTAATCTCACTCTCGCCGCACTCCTACGTCGACACAGGGCGAAACATAACAAACAGTGTACCTCGCTCTGAATCTTAATACCTTAATATAACCAAAACGGCCTACCGTCTATATTAACAAACGCGCGTGGGAAGTATCTCCATCTTGGGGATTTAACGAAGATTTCTTCATAATACGGATTTTGAGAGAAGACCAAATATAGAAACCGCAGTGCAAATTGTAAATACACTGCTGTACTACGATCCGGGCCTTGAAATTGCTTGCTGTGCAAAGATAAATGCAAGCCGCTGAGATGTGTGCAGTTGTACGGTGGGCGACATCGTCGTGTAAAAAAAAATAAATTAAATTAAATCAGCTTCCCCTTGTATCCCGCACACAGCGGTGTAGGCAGAGGTAACCTAGTGTTAAGACACTCCGTTCCCCACTTTCTGCCGAATTCTGGAGGCATTGCGTGTTGAGTGGCAGAACTCGACGCCGCGCTTAGCCTCGACTCCAGAGCGAAGAAATGGAAATATAAATTTAAGTAAATATTTTAAGTGGGGATCGAACCCGCAACCAGTCGGTTTTATAGTCACTGGCCTCATCAACATCGTCGTGTAGATACTAGGATACTAAAGCATTATGACTTCTATGCTCAAAGCTAAAATTTAGTTTGTGAGGCCTGTACTCGTGTTGCCCTGTATACATTAGTAGTGTAGACGATACTGTCTGCGGCTACCCGCACGCTAATAGATACATATGTATAAACATCAATTATTTCTAGGATTGTAAACCTTATTTTCATAAAAATATGTTTTAATTTCGTATGAATCGTTATTTCTTTTGAGGTACAAAACTGCTGCGCTGTATCTTTTATAAACAACCCTTAATCTGGAACCCTAAATGTGAAAAGCGAGAGCATTGTTTGAAGAGTTGTATTTTGTTCGTGACAGGATTGTTGTCGATAGGACTTTGATTTCTCGAAGTCGGCTCTTTATTTCATTTATTTCCTCGACGACTACAGTTTCAATTTGTTAGATAAGATGTTCAATTATATATATTTTTTATATTATTCTTACCAGTCCAGTCGTAGCGCAGGGGCACAAAGTGACTGTAAAATCGACTGGTTGTGGGTTCGATCCCCACTCGAGTAGATGAAATATTTACTTTAATTTATATTTCCATTTCTTCGCTCTGGTATAGAGGCAAAGCGCGGCGTTAAGTTCTGCTACTCGACACGCAATGCCTCCAGAATCTGGCAAAAAGTGGGGAACGTAGTGTCTTAACACTAGGTTCCCTCTGCCTACCCTGCTGTGTGCGGGATAGAGCGTGAAGCTAAAAAACAACATTATTCTTACAAAAGTTGTATATTTTTTGTACGTTTTTCAGCATAAAGAAAATTTATGAGTGTCAAAAAAATTTAGTAAAAAGTTAAAATATGAATAAGTTTTGAGTGATCTTGGTGTAATAGTTATTATTGTATATTTTTTGAATTCTGCCACTCAACACGCAATGCCTTCAGAATTCGGCAGAAAGTGGGGAACGGAGTGTCTTAACACCAGGTACCCTCTGCCTACCCTGCTGTGTGCAGAATACAGCGTGAAGCTGTTTTTTTATTATATATAATTACATTTTTCTATACACATTTTGCTCACAGTATAAATCTGTACTACCATTTATAACACATATTTATATCTTACAACAAAATCTAATCTGCAAATAAGGCCTAATAAATATAAAATCACATGTTGATAAATGTATTCATAACTCGAACTTGATATCCGACAGTGAAATGGAGAAAATCCAACGAACGTTATCATCCCACGTCAAAATATGAGTATTCTATAATATTTCTGAGATTAATTTTATTAGGCACTGTCGGAAATACAACTAAGTGAGGTAGTGTTGATTCACTATTTACACTCGTGGGAAAGTTTTATTATATTATTTAGGAAATGGGGAGCGAAATAATCAAAGTATCCACTATGTGATTTCAAAATAATTATGTTTTTCCAAGTTCATAAATAGTAACACGATACCAAAACACAAATAAATAATTTTAAAATTGTTGTCTGTCTATCTGGATAAGCTGAAACCTTTTTGTTTTTTGTTTAATAATTTAGGGTTAAATTATCTTCGTATCCCGCACATAGCAGGGTAGACAGAGGGAACCTGGGAAACTAAGTGTTAAGACACTCCACTCCCATTAAGACACTTCCGTTCCCCATAAAATTAGCTTATTAAACAACATATGTAAAATATATAGTAAAATAACATAAACGACCAAAATGGAGGACATTTTAAGTCATCATAATCCGTTAGTTATACCATAACACCATTTCATTTAATTCTAATCAATATAACATAAATTGAATTAACAGTAAAACTAAATCAGCTTCACCCTGTATCCCGCACACAGCAGGGTAGGCAGTGGGAACCTAGTGTTAAGACACTCTGTTCCCCACTTTCTGCCGATATCTGGAGGCATTACGTGTTGAGTGGCAGAAATCAACGCCGTGCTTAGCCTCGACACCAGAGCGAAGTAATGGAAATATAAATTTAATTAAATATTTCATCTCCTCGAGTGGGGATCGAACCCACAACCAGTCGATTTTACAGTCACACTTTGTGCCACTGCGCCACGACTGGCCTCAATAGTAAAACGTTTCATGTATAAGCAAATATTCCAGAATAGTTCCACCAGTCATCGAGTGACAGCTACACCTACTTGTAGCGGCCGATTGCAAATCAGGTGCGTGGGTTCGATCCCAGCTCAGACACTTGTTGACGACGTCTGTGAAATAAACTAATGTATTATTCAACTATGAAAAATATGCATTGTTTATTATACACAAAATAGATTTGTGTAGTTATTTATTGTGTTATATTTAATATTTCATTTCATCGATTTAGAGATCTTATAGAATCTTCAAAATTCTAATATTTATAATCAAACTGTAAAGGAGTCAATTCTGTACATTAAATATATTTATTAGCTTCACGCTGTATTCCGTACAAAGTAGGGTATGTAGAGTGTTAAAACACTCCATTCCCCACTTTAAGCCGAATTCTGGCACTGCGTGTTGGATGGTGGAACTCATCGTCCCGTTTTACCTCGACACCAAAGCGAAGAAATGAAAATATAAATTAAAATAAATATTTCGATACAAATACAGTTAATATTTATATAAATTATTTTTATTTATATTAATACAGTCATTACCTAATACTTAACTAATATATGGTATAACTCGATTCATTAGATAGAGACCTTTAAGAGCGCCTATTGTCTTAAATTAACGTACTTGGCGCTAAAGTTCGTACAACCAAACTTAGTTAACAAAACAAACAGCGGGTTCCCTGTCAACAACAGACTTTTGAATAGTTCTCAGTTACGACACCTAATGAGAATATATTATGATATTGCCACAATTAACCTTTTAATGGAGAAAACAAACCTATAAAACAAGCAAATTTTAGAATTATTATTTGGAATTTATGTTTATTATGTAATTCCGTTGTGAACGTGACGGTTGTGGGTTCGATGCCCACTCGAAGGGCACCTATCTAGCACCAAGGCGTTAAGTTCCGCCACTCAACACGCAAAGAGTGGGGAACGCGGTGTCTTAATACTAGATTTCTTCTGCCTACCCTGCTATACGCAGGATACAGAAAGAATCTGGTTTTAACTTTTTCATTTATGAACCGATTGAAATTAAACAAATACTGAATGTTAAGGGAAGTATGCTAAAATACAAAAGTGCACTTAAATCGTTTAAATCATTTCTGAGATTACAACTGCGTGAACAAACGCACAGACAAACAGACAGAGGCTCCCTCTACCTACCCTGCTATATGCGGGATACAGCGTAATGTTAATATAATTTTAATTATTATAAAATCGTACTTTTATTTAAATAGACTCAATACATTATATTTTAATATTCACGCTGCAGAGCGTTTATAATTTAAAATAACATTTGTATTCAACTTTAAATAGCCGATTGTTTCCATTTCCCCTAGCCTTGATTCAAATTTGAATTTTAAAAAAGTAAATTTCTCACGTATTATCAATCAATTATATATTATAGCGAATTTATTAAAATTAAAGATCCTGTGTTTAATATCGAAGGAAATATTATATAAAAAAATGTCCGTCTGTGATGTCAAAGTTACTGTGCATTTTCAAGTGCATATAGCTGTTCACACAACACTAAAATACATACAATTGATTTTAAAATGTTTGCCCGTCTCTCTGTTTGTCCTCGCTAATCTCCGAAACAGTCAGTCAATATATTTCACTAGAAAATGGGGTGTTGTAGAGCAACTTAGAGACTTTTTCCTGGAATGAGGAGTTACGGAAAAAATATAGCGAAATACAAATAAAAAGTTTAAATAACAATTTATTTATTGTATTACAGTGTAGATAACTAAATAAAAATAACCAACCAATTTTCCCACAACACATTTAAATAATATTAAATGTATGTTTGTACAGATCAAGCGGGCGAAGCCCCCGTCTATATAATCCTTAACGTTAAAATATTAAATACTTAGTGACAATTTAAAGCCTTAAAATATATTTTGCCTATAAAATCCCGTTGAGCTACTGACTGTAATAGCATAACTTCCAGCAAAGAAGGACTGGCAAGCATCAACCCTATCAAATTTTATCATAGCTATTAACAATGTTTTGGCGAACGATGTCAGTTGGTGTCGACAAGTGCCAATAAACAGCCACCGAGAAAAACTTGTTAGCGCTAAATAAGGCAGTGACTAGAGTAAAGACTTGCTGTTGAAGTATCTCGTTTGTAGGATGCCTATCTTTGGTTGACGTTAGATGGTTCTTGGAAAAGATCGTATATAGTCTTTTTTAATACAGATTTACAATTACGTTAGAATTTAATATTTATTTAACACATTCAATTTCTTTTAATATGAAGACAAGGGTGGCACAAGGGTGTGACTGAAACGCGACGGTTGTGGGTTCGATCCCCACTCGAGGAAATGAAATATTTACTTAAATTTATATTTCCATTTCTTCCCTCTGGTGTCAAGGCTAAGCGCGGCGTTGAGTTCTGCCACTCAAAACGCAATGCCTCCAGAATTCGGCAGAAAGTGGGGAACGGAGTGTCTTAACACTAGGTTCCCTCTGCCTACCCTGCTGTGTGCGGGATATAGCGTGAAGCTAATTTAATTTTTTTTTAATGAAATTAAAAATTTAGAACTACTCTTAAATATTATTTTCTTATTATTTTACACATATTTGATACCTAGCAGGCATCGCAGTTTAATGGCGACAAGGGCAACATTTGACTGAAATCACGACGGTTGTGGATTACGACTAAACATTAAATTGCTTAGTTCTAGCTTTTGTTAAAATATTATTGTACCCATTTCTAAAAAGCATTATTTTTTTAAAATATTACATTTTAATTTTTAATAGTATTATGCTATATTTTATTTTCTAAAAATCATCAATTGTTGTAAATTTGTTGTGAGCGAAGATCTTAATCTTCTATCTAATATCTATCACTACATTCTCTCCGTCTTTCCAGCCCTATACATACTTAAAGCAGCCATATTTACATACTTATAACAATAAAACAAAGAGAATAAAAAAGTTCAATAGTGTCTACTATGGTTTTATATATTCTATTAGAAGTTGAATTCAAATGACGTCCATTGTTACTTTGAAAATAGTAAAGAAACAACCCCTTTATTTATTTAGGACCTGTCTGATAGCGCTATATGAAGTAAGTAAATTATACTTAATATTTTATAACATTTTTAAAGTAGATATTATTTCACACTTAGGAAAGAAAATATTTATTTAGAAAACGTATAAAAATTTGAACGTAGCGGGACTCGAACCCGCACCTCCCGGAAGCCGACCTGGAAGGCGCTCTGACCACTAAGCCATACGTTCTCAAGAACGTATGGCTTTCAGGAGGCGCGGGTTCGCGTCCCGCTACGTTAAAATTTTTATACGTTTTCTGAATAAATAAATTATACTTAAGTTAAAAATTTATTTACCTTCTTAGTATAACCGTCACAATGATAGCGCACCTCTAACGTACTCTCTGTAGTACAATTTCATTTCTATTTCTCTTTTCTGTTGTAGAGAAAACAATTCTTTTCATATATAGAGTAAGACTTAAAGTCGAATAAAGTATATTTAATTTTCCTAATACTGTCTCTATTCCGGAT
Source organism: Heliconius himera (assembly GCA_021202915.1). NCBI lineage: Eukaryota > Metazoa > Arthropoda > Insecta > Lepidoptera > Nymphalidae > Heliconius > Heliconius himera. Next base: position 297,859 of record JAJHJA010000034.1, read on the forward strand.
GGCGGAGCGGAACCTCTTTGAAATTCCTGCCGACGCTGCGTTTTGATCTCATAAGCGAGTTCTGTGTGAATAAAAGAATTGTGAAAAAGAATTTATTATTGTATTGTTATTGTTTAACTGTGAAAAATAATTTATTATTGTATTGTTATTGAGGCCGGTCGTGGCGCAGCGGCACGAGGTGTGACTGCAAAACCGACTGGTTCTGGGTTCGATTCCCACTCGAGGAGATGAAATATTTACTTAAATTTATATTTCCATTTCTTCGCTCTGGTGTCGAGGTTAAGCGCGGCGTTGAGTTCTGCCACTCAACACGCAATGCCTCCAGAATTCGGCAGAAAGTGGGGAACGGAGTGTCTTAACACTAGGTTCCCTCTGCCTACCCTGCTGTGTGCGGGATACAGCGTGAAGCTAACAAATTGTTATTGTTTACTGTGATAAAAATGCGAAAAAAGTGTGCTTACTTTGAAATTTCTAATCATTACAAAAGTTATCATTAATATATAATAAAAAATGACATATTTAAAAAAAAATGCTTCACGCTGTATCCCGCACACAGCAGGGTAGGCAGAGGGAACCTAGTGTTAAGACTCCGTTCCCCACTTTCTGCCGAATGTCATATTTATTGTTATATATTGTGAAACTAAGCGCTATGGTCTCTACATATCTCTTTCGCCTCGTCCACTATTTACAACCTCTTCATAGGTGCCCTCTAGAGAATCTTCATGCTTACGTGACGCTCCTCCAATTTAATTTATACTGTATTCTCGAGAGTCAACCGAGATCTCTCCCACTTTTTATTTTCCATTTCTCTTTTGTAAGTTAATATTGGCCATTTAATTTATTATTTTGTTGTTAATATTGAGGCCTGTCGTCGCGCAGGGATAAAATTGTGCCTGTAAAACTGACTGGCTGTGGGTTCGATCCCCACTCGAAAAAATTAAATTTATATTTCCATTTCTTGGCTCTGGTTTTGGAGCAAGCTTCCCTCACTCAACACGCAATGCCTCCGTAATTCGGCGGAAGTATATTGGCGGAAAGTGGGGAACGGAGTGTTTTAACACTAAGTTTCCTCTGCCTACCGTGCTCTGTGTCAGATACAGTGTGAAGCCAATTATTTTAAGTTAATATTCCAAAAACAAGAAAATCACGAACAAAATACTACAATTCTTAAGTAACTGCTTATACACCTACACACAATCTTAAAACAACAAACATCAATAAACACCAACAAACACAACAGAATAATAAACTAAGTTTACACCAGCCTATATTATAATCTCACATGAGTAACGCAGCTACGGGCTCTCTCATTAATTTGCCCCGCGCCGCCTCTTACCGGGATTTGTGGAATTACTACTGTTTATTTCTCTGTCGGCTTAAATAATGATTGCTCTACATTTGTAAACCGCCCTGTATAACATTCGCTCGATTTGTATGTACGTTGGATACGGTATAAGGCCTAAACTAATGAATACCGGTAAGTTAGACTAACGAATCGCTTTCTAAATGCAAATCGTCGATTGGATTTATTTTTGTCGTTAGTTGCTTAGTTGATTTTATATGTGACGTCTGTAAACAATCTTGTTGTATTGTAAATTATATCTTTTACTTAAATTATTTTATGAATATCAATAGATAAAACTATGTAGAATAGCGCTGTGTTTTCACTTCCAACCCATTTGGAGATATATAGTCTATTGAGTAACGGAATCCTGCAATATATTTTGTATAAGTAGTATTCAAAAAATAATTATTATTTTAAGAAGTTTTAACCTCCAATTATCGCATAAAATCAAAACCGCGTCAAAAGGACTTAATATACTTATTAAGAAAATGAAATGAATTTGAACTCTTTAGAAACTGTCCACGTAAACGTGAACGTATTGCTTAATTGGTCAAAGCGCTTGGACGGTTTCCAAAGAGGAGCGGGTTCAAATCACGCTATGTTCAAATTTTTATACGTTTTATTTATAAGTATTTTTCTTTTTAAGTGCCAGAAGTAATTCTAAGCACAGGTATAGTAAGTTATATTGAAATGATGATGATTATTTTACCCTAAATATATTTTCAATTTAAACCAGTGGCTCCTGAGATTGACGTGTCCAATCAAAAAAGTCATCAGTTTTTTAATAATAGTATGGATCAAATACATACTCGTATTTTCAAATTGAAATAACATTGATAAATTAGAAAAAGATGACATAAATAAAATAAAAAAAGTTAAAGTGTTTCCTATAATCATATGAAAGTAGATTTCATATTTACTATTTTAAATAAACAAAAATGTAAACATTTTTTTTTTATTTAATAATTTAACATTACATTCATCATTATATAGACTTGATAATAGGAATTTAGAATGAAAAATTTAAAAATATAAAAAAAAAAGAAAATCAGCTTCACACTGTATCCCGCACACAGCAGGGTAGGCAGATGGAACCTAGTGTTAAGACACTCCGTTCCCCGTTTCCGTTCTGCCGAATTCTGGAAGCATTGCGTGTTGAGTGGCAGAACTCGACGCCTTACTTAACCTTGACACAAGAGCGAAGAAATGGAAATATAAATTTAAGTAAATATTTCATCTCCTCGAGTGGAGATCGAACCCACAACCAGTCGGTTTTACAGTCACACTTCGTGCCGCTGCGCCACGACTGGCCTCACAAATATAATTTACATTATATTAGAACTTATAAAGGCCTAGCATATCATTTTATGTGTTGAGGCGATTCATAAATCTAGTGGAGTATAAAGGAGCCGTCGTCAATACATCTCTAAGTAGAAGATGTAAGGAAAGCTAATTTACAGCAAAACCCATAATACAGTGGTTAATAACTTCGCCTTTATATTGGAGTAAGTCGTAAAAAGTTTATAGCTGTGAAATATTAATAGTGGGTGCGAAAATATGCTATTTTAATATTTTTTTTTTATTTGCTGATGTGTGACTTAAATAATTATGTGTATATAGAGTAATAACACCAGTGATCGATTTTTTTTAGTTTCGAAAACAATGATATAAATATATATTGTTTAAAGTGTGAACACTAAACTAACTTCATTTATACTTCCTGATGACAAATTCGCTTTTTTCCGCCGTTTTAATGAAAATATCTGTAAAGTAATTGTTAAGAGGTTAAACGAAAGGTATTGCTTATTTATTACTGTTTTATAGCGACAGCTATTTTTTATAAAATTATTTTATGAACTGCTAAATTTATCTTTTAACTAACTTCGCCGCCTCTCAAGCAATGTCCCGAAAATTTCGACGGGAATGTGGGACGGAGTGTCTCAACACTAAATTCCCGCTGCCTACCGTGCTATATGCGGGATACAGCGTGAAGCTAATAGAAAAACAATACGTTTCCGATTTCATATACCATTCGAGGGTATTATTTTAACACCACGCTTTGCCTCAACACCAGAGCAAAGAAAAAAAATTATTTTAATGAAATATTTACATTTTCTCGATTTCTCGAACCCACAACCAGCCGCGTTTACATTTACATTCACACACTTCCTCCGCTGCGCCACGACTGACCTCAACAATTAATAGAGATAAAACGACATGTGTATGTCTGTTCATAAATCATATTCCCATTAATATATAGTTAACTATATATTAATAAAAACAAAGAAAAAGACAGCCGTTAACAATAAGTATGATTAAATCCAAACCTAATTCCCCAGAAGAACCTCCATCAAAGTTTTTACCCGTTCAATTTGCGTGGATATGTTTGGCTTGTTGAAGCGTCAGCAATCCAGGCTAATGGAATTGCAGGTATAACGACGCACGCTTGATCTGACTGCGTACTTAGATACTGTGGAATTATATACTGTGCTGTGTTGAGAGAATATTGGTATGGAAAAAGTGAATTTAATATTAAAGGGAGGTTAAATGAAAATGATGGATATTTGTGTTATCTTAGATGCCACTCAATATTTAATACTAGTGGGCGCGCGCAGCTTCGCCCGCTTATTTGCACCCTTATTATAATATTTTTAACAGTCTGAATTTAATTTTTTATAAAAATCGGTGCCGATTTAAAATCTTTTCCATACAAACTTTCATCCCCTATTTCATCGCCTTAGGGTTAAAATTTTTCAAAATCCCTTCTTAGTGGATGTCCAGATTATGAAAATAAAGAATCTGTCCAAATTTCACGTTTCTACCATCAGCGGTTACGGCTGTGAGTGCGTCTTACCTCAGTCAGTCAAGTACAGTCAGTCATGTATATTATGAAACTCCAAGGCCAGTCGTGGCGCAGGAGCACAAAGTGTGATTGTAAAATCGGCTGGTTGTGGGTTCAATCCACACTCGAGGAAATGAAATATTTATTTAAATTTATATATTTTTTAAAGCAAAGCGCTGCGGTGGGTTTCGCCACTTGACATGCAATGCCTACAGAATTCGGCGCAAAGTGGGGAACGGAGTGTTTTTACACGAGGTTGCCTACTACGTGTGGGATACAGTGTGAAGCAGTTTTTTTTATTTTTTTTAAGTAACTCCAATATTTGTTGGAAATATTTTAATGAAAATCAAGTAGCTTAACACTAAGTTCCCAGTAGCCCTCTGCCGACACTCTTACATGCAGAATACAGCATAAAATTTAAAAAACATATAGTTGACAGCTATTATAACGATTTCGCTTTAAAAATAATGTTAATATGAAAAGAATATTTTAAATTTACGTTGTGACATTTAATCTCACCACACTATTGTTAGTTTAGGACAGTAACTTTTGTTACTTATAAAAATATTTTATAACAATGACCGGACCACCCTATTCGATTTATTTTTTTTTGTTTAAAACACTGTGTGGCCGACAAGAGATTCCTTTGACACATACGAATGAAATATTTAGCTATTCAAAACTTATATTATTATGTTTACATGAAGCATACAATTGAGATATTAGAGGCCAGTTGTGGCGCAGAGGCAAAAAGTGTGGCTGTAAACGCGACTGACTGTGGGTTCGATTTCCACTCGAGGAAGTTAAATATTTAATATTTTCTTTTATTCGTCCTGGTAGCAAGGCAAAACGTGGCGTTGATTTCCGCCACTCAAAACGCAATGGCTCCTGATTTCGGCGTATGGGGAACGGAGTCCTAACACTAGGTTCCCTCTGCCTACTCTGATACAGCGTGAAGCGGAATTTTAAGATATAATCTAGTTTATACTAAATCACTTTCATATCCTAAATACATTTTACGTTCTAAAGATAAACCAAAAAAATGTATCAAATATGTACGTGGTCGTATTGATGTGGCTATAGATTTTATGTCTACGTAAAATCGATTCGGTCTCACCACAATTTGCTTTTGATGGCACGTGGGGGGCTCACGCCGAGTTAAGAACCCGGCGAGGAAGTGGTAATTTCCCTGGAGAAGAGATATTCGACACCTCGCCTCAGTGGTTGACACAACCGAACACCATTATACTATAATAGATATATTTTGATACAAATATGCTTACTAAGGTACTAGTGTGGTAAAGACTTTATTATATTCTTAAATGTTATTTTAATAAATAAAAAACGATGTTTTTGGTTCAAGATAATTTTAGTAAGTTTTATAAGAGTATTGTTTTATTACAACATGAGTGTAAAATCAATTCGGTACTCATTAAAAGGAATATACTAAAATATATAGGTTATTGCATAATACTTTTTTAGCTTTTACGCTGTATCAGGCATAAGAAACCTAGTGTTAAAACACTCCTTCCTCCACTTCCCGCCGTATTTTCAAGGCGTTTCGTGATGGGAGGCGGAACTCAACGCCGCGCTTTGCTTTATTAGCAGAGCGATGTAATGAAAGTATTAATAAATAATAATTAGTTTCCCCGAACGAGAACAGATCCCACAATCAGTGCGCCACGACGGCATCAATCCCTCCCCCACTTTCCGCCGATTTCTGCAGGTATTGCGTGTTGAGTCTCTTATAACCATATTTTTGAACATGCGAGTAAGCAATTGTCAGGGCTTAAATGAAATTATTCTGAATCCAGCACAGTCGGGCCTCTGCGCCAACCGTTGTAAAAAATCAGCCAGTTGCAATCCCGGTTTATCCGAACGCAAATAAATCTGTCAATTTCACTCAACCTCCCGTAGTCTATTCGGTTGTACGGTAGTATATTTTTGAACTATTCGAAATAAGGCAGAATAAATAAATAAATAAATCAGTTTCACGCTGCATTCCGCACATAGCAGGGTAGGCAGAGGAAACCTAGTGGTAAGACACTCCGTTCCCAACCTTCCACTGAGTTCTGGAGGCATTGCGTGTTGAGTGGCAGAACTCATCACCGCGTTTGACCTCGATACCAGAGCGAAGAAATGAAAATATAAATGTAAATAAATATTTAATTTTCTCGAGTGGGGATCGAACCTACAACCAGTCGATTTTACAGTCACACTTTGTGAATTAGGCAGAGAATTTGTAAAATTTGAAACGTCACCTATTATTCCCAAAATTAATGTTGTGTTTGTAGACCTACATTTGAATATATGCATATGCAATATGCATCAAATTAAAGAACTTTAGCAATAAAGCAGATTAATTCAATATGAAAAGTCCATAAAAAAACACTTTAAGTATAATTTTAATTTTAATTTCTATTTCCAAAAAAAACTGATTTATTCAAATTTATTTTACTCTATTCTGCTTTACTTACTCGATAAATTATCGCACGATCCCTAAATTTCGTTGAAAATAGTGACCCTTTCCCCCATAGACGCTCGCAATCGGGTTCATCCAGTCGTGGCATGTATTGGGAGAGCACCTACTCCAAATGAACTCTCTGTGCGCTTCACTTGTGCAGTACATTACATCTTCGACAAATCACGTTAGCGTATTAATGCATGGACTACGGGATTAATTGATTTGGCTATTAGTATTTGATTGTGTTATACGATTAGAGTATGTGGAATTGGAATTATTATTATACTAGTGTGCGTGCGCAGCTTCGCCCGCTTATTTGCACTCTTAGTGAATTCTAAAAAAACCACGAAAAACGTGCTGAATAAAATATTTTTAACAGTCTGAATTTAATTTTTTAAATAAATCGGTGGTGATTTAAAGATTTTTATTTGAACCCTTAGGGGGTGAATTCTAAAAAACCATGAAACACGTGTTCAATGAAATATTTTTAAGAGTCTGAATTTCAAATTTTATAAAAATCGGTGCCGATTTAAAAAATCCATACAAACTTTCAACCCCTATTTCATCCCTTTAGTTTTTCAAAATTCCTTCTTAGAGGATGTCCAGATTTTGAAAATAAACATCTTTCCAAATTTCACTTTTCTACGCACAGCGGTTACGGCTGTCCGTGCGTCTTACCTCAGTCAGTCAGGTACATGTCCTTTTATATATAAAGAAAATAAGATGAAAGTGCGTTTGTCTGTTTAACTGTACGTTAGCTTACCAAGCTGTGTCATTTATATTTAGTTGTTTTTAATAATTTTTGTATTGCAGTATATTTCACGATGTGTCGAATGAGAGAGAAACTAGTGTCAAGGCACTCTGTTCTCCAATTTCCGCCTGATTTTGATACATTGTTAAACAAGAGTTCTGCCACTCAAGTCATTGAGTAAAACTTAGAGAACTTAGTGCCGCAATTTGTCTTGCCAGAGATAAGGAATGAAAACAATACATTAACCCGAGTGAGTATCGCACCTGTAACCATTATGCTGCAAATAGTCCAATATCTAAAAAATTTCTTTCTGCTATTAATGGAAATTATCTGTTTTTGCATAGAAAAATTGAATAAAAATATAAAAATATTATATCTATAAAAATTTGGCTAAAGTAATAAATTTTTTATATAATATTACCCTAACTTAAGATTCCATTCAAATAAGAGATATACCAAAAATACGATCACTGATACAACGTTGATGGGAAGGCTACTCCATCATAAAATATTTACAACAGTAATGTTTATTGCCTACTATAATATCTATATCTATATGTTATTATCCTGTAAGGGTTCTGGAATTCATATTCCGTTGCCTGTATTATGATTGTGTGGATTTAGCCGATTGCTTTTCCATTTCCCGTTGGTATTTTATTGCATACCATATTTCGAGAGAATAACTCTAGCATCGGATGAGATATTGAGATCTTGTATCGAGATTGTCGAGTAAGCCGTATTGGTTTTTGATTGCTTCTGCGTATTTTTTTTTTATTTATTTACATGTTAGGTACAAAGAAATTGTTTGTGGAAAATATGCGAAATTTGTGTTAAAATTTAAAAAATCAACTTCACGCTGTATCCCACATGTAGCAGAGTAGGCAGAGATAACCTACTGATAAAACACTTTGTTTTTCCCAATTTTTCGCGGCTATGTGAGTTGAGTGGCGGAACTCAATGCTAGGCTTTTCCCTTGGTGCCTGAGTGAAGAAATAACAATATTAATAAATAATAATTCATTCCCCCGAGTTGGGATCGAACCCACAACCGTCGCGTGTCAGTACCCCTGCGCCATGACGCCCTCACATTAATACATTACATTTTTTTATGTTCTTTATTTAGAACATAATAAAAAAAACATTAATACCTTAAGTAATAAGTATATTTTTTGCTTGTAGAGCAGATAGATATGTCTACAAAATTTTTAATATCACATATTTGTAATCAATGTTGTAACAGCTTTTCATACAAGAACTTTTCATACAATGGGCCAAAAAGTTTGTTTATAGCCAAAAAAGTTGCCAATATCCACATTTGCTCTATAATAAAATAGTGGATGTTCTGACTGCGGAAACATAATAAAAGAGGCTTCGACGCTCGTTCGTCGCCTTACGAACCTAAACTGCCAAACTATCTTTTTTATATACTTAACTTTAACTTTTTTTACGTTACTAATAATGACTTTTAGTATGTTTTTTCTAGTATATAAATGTTATATACATTTATATACTAGAAAGTAACTATTTATATGAGACTTTTTCTTTTAAACGATTATATCTCTCTATTGTGAACATACAAGGAGAGTCCAAGGATATATGACACGGTAGAAAGAGTTAAAGCCACTCAACACGCAATGCCTACAGAACTTGGCGGAAAGTGGGTAACGGAATGTCTTAACACTAGCTACCTTGCTGCGTGCGGGATACAGCGTGAAGCTGATTTATTTTATTTTTAGTTATATGCTGTCCTTAAAACATTTAATTTAACTTGCAGTTAAATTTCCGAATTTAGAGTCAATTTTTCTTTAATCCAACTAAACACACAGATTTAGTAGCAACGCTAAGTTTTTTCTACTTCAGGAATAATCCTACTACCAGTTGCCTCAGCTATTGGCAGCACTCCAAATTATTTTCGAATAACCTTTTTAAATTCCTTTTACTACTTAAGCCTACCATTATCTTTGTATGCCTTTATTAACATAGGAGTATGAGATTTAATTTAAACAAAAAAAAGAGAATTAGTAAGTTTTTTATACATATGTATATAAAAGCTTGCAATTTAGTGTACGTGAACTTTAAAACGTAAAATCCCGTTCCCGTTTCCTGTTCTCTTAGGAACTTAATGAAATCGTCTCTTAGTTCTCCCATATACTTCCCTATAACGATACACTTCCCTATTCCATATATAACCATATTATGTGACATTTTTACTTTTACAATAGTTTCGGTTTGTTTGTTATTCAGTTTTATATAATGTTATATTTTTGCATATTTTATAAATTATTTTATAAAACATTATGACTCCAGCTCTCTTTTTCACATTTTCTTTAGTATAATATAGTTTAATATGTATTCGTGAGGCCAGTTGTGGAGCACGGGCAAAGTATGTCTGTGAACGCGATATTGTAGATTCGATTCCCACTCGAGGAAATGAAATATTATTATATTTTCATTTCTCCGATCTGGTGTCGAGGCAAAGCGCGGAGTTGATTTCCGCCACTCTACATTCAATGACTCTAGAATTCGGTTAAAATAGGGAACTGAGTATCTTAACACTAGGTTCCCGCTACCTAACCTGCTTTAGGATATAGAATGAGGCTATAAAACAAATATATATATATATATATATATATATATATATATATATATATATATATATATATATATATATATATATATATATAATATAAGACTTATGTTAAGGCACCCAGTTTAATTACTGCATCACAAAACAAATGAAAACAATCATTCCATACAACATTTCCCTCACAAATTTTCCTCTTGAACCGTAGTTAACATGTATCCGGAACAAGTTTTCATCTCATCAGGTCTTTAAAAGAATAATTTGAAAAAGAATAATAGCGACTCACTTATCTCCCTCTTTAAAGTCAACACGTTTTGAAACGAAGTTATATATATTAAATTAAAAAAAAATCAGCTTCACGCTGTATCCCGCACACAGCAGGGTAGGCAGAGGGAACCTAGTGTTAAGACACTCCGTTCCCCACTTTCTGCCGAATTCTGGAGGCATTGCATGTTGAGTGGCAGAACTCAACGCCGCGCTTAGCCTCGACACCAGAGCGCAGAAAATGGAAATATAAATTTAAGTAAATATTTTCATCTCCTCGAGTGGGGATCGAACCCACAACCAGTCGGTTTTGCAGTCACATCTCGTGCCGCTGCGCCACGACCGGCGCATATATATTGTTATATCAAAAACAAGGCAACGTACCAACACAATTAAGATATATTTTTTTTTATTTCGGCACACCACGCGAACAACAGGTATTTAAAAAATAAAAATGCCTTCGTGATTAAAGCTATGAAATATCACACCATAATTAAATACATTATTAATATGATAAGCGGTAACGAGCGTACAATAAAAATAAAACTACACAATATGAAATCTGAAATTTAGTACGTTTAAGATAAACGTTATTTATTGTTATTTACTTATGTTTTGTTAAGTTTAATTGGGTAACATTTTTTTTGTTTTATTTTTAGAAATTGAATGTGGTAAGGTGCAAATATAACTTTACTTCAAGCTTCATACACTCATAAGTATTTAAACAAACTAGTAGATACATAGAAAAGGAGTAACAGGAAGAGAGAGAGTGTAAGACCGAAGAGTAGTGGCAGCACTGAAGTTAGCTGTAGATGCCTTCGTAGGTTTTATTTGAGAATTTTTTTCTTACCTTCTATTATTTTCTGCCCTGATGTATAATGTGAGAAAGTACAGAGACCCTAACACATACTCAACACAGAATGCCTCCAGAATTCGGCGGAAAACGGTGAACGGAAGTGTCTTAATGGAAACAAAGTGCCTTAACAGTAGGTTCCCAGGTTCCCTCTACCTATACTGCTGTAACTAAGAAAACCTAATGATAGAAGATTAATTTTACTTCCTATCTTACTCATTAATTAGAAAACGAATATTTTTTATCAATAATAACTAAAATAAAAAAAAAAAATCAAATCAGCTTCACGCTGTATCCCGCACATGGCAGAGTAGGCAGACGGAACCTAGTGTTAAGACACACCGTTTCATTAATTCAACGCTGCACTTTGCATCGACACTAGAGCGAAAAAATGAAAATACAAATGTAAGTAAATATTTCATCTCCTCGAGTTGGGATCGAACCCACAACCAGTCGATTTTACAGTCACACTCTGTGCCCCTGCGCCACGACTGACCTCAAGTATAAATATAATAACTAAAACCTATATGAATATCTAACTAACATCACACTAAACAGTTAATATGTTGTAACAGGAAACTTGTTTATCCAAGCAAAGCTGATACACCAAAGCGGTATCACCGTCATTACCACCGGCTATGAATCAATGATTAATGACGCTCATCATTACACGGGTTTTTATGCTTTCATTTAAACTAATGACAGATTGTTAAATAACCTTTTGATATAGTAATGCTTATTGGCTATTAGATACACCCACTGTGTCTTATTAGACGAGGTAAGTATATATTTGGTCAAAGGGAAGTACTCAAATAGTTCTAATCGGGCACAAAGAGGTTCGTGGGTTGCCTTGTTTAAATAATTTTGTAGAGTTTCGTTTCCTGGTGGTATTACTGTTAAGTTAGTTTTAGTTAAGTATAACGTTTCTCTGTTCTTTATTAATAATAGTTAATATATGGTTGACAACGTTTTATTTTTAAATGCTTATCAAATAATTGTAAGTTCTTTGTTAATTAATAATTGATGATGTAATATATTTAAATGTATAGTAAATAATAAAATAAATCAGCTTCACGCTGTATCCCGCACAAAGCAGGGTAGGCAGAGGGAATCTAGGTGTTAAGACACTCCGTTCTACTTTCTACCGAATTCTGGAGGCATTGCGTGTTAAGTGGCAAAACTTAACACCGCGCTTTGCCTCGACACCAGAGCGAAGGAATGGAAATATAAATTAAAATAAATATTTCATCTCCTCGAGTGGGGATCGAACCCACAACCAGTCGGTTTTACAGTCACACTTTGTGCCCCTGCGCCAGGACTGGCCTGAAATGTATAATAACATATAATATACTATTAGAACTCTGATCAATAACATATAAGTTATACGTTTCGCAGTTTTACAGGAAGTATGCTTTATTTGAATAATAAAACTAAAATAGTGTAATGTATTACTACACTTTCTCCTTCTATTGCAGAGTTCAAAAGATATGTGACGAAATATCAAATAATTCAAAGCCAAACACAGCTACTACCATAGTTTAAACCGAGCACCGTAAAATATTATCTATACTAGACAGTTAATATGGAGGCAAGTCAGTAATCATTATTCATATTTTACGACAAACAGCCCTCACGCAGTCAGCTCACGACTTCCACTTTTTCAATAAAACACCCTCAGAAGCCGTTCGGGAGTACGGTCACGCAGCGCAAAGCGATTTTATAACTTTATCACCAAAGACCAATACCTGTTCGAAATTTAGGATCGGAACTCGCTACCCTACAGTTTAAGCATTAAGCCGTAGTACATTGAAATTCACTTGATTTTAATGTTCCCCTGGTGCATTTGGAACGAGTTTGACGTTATTTACAATTTTTTTAGCTTTATGCTTTATCTCGCATATGTAGACTGAGCAAAACCTAGGAAACTAGTGTAAGACACTCCGTTCTCCGTTAAGACACCATTCCTCACTTTCCGCATTTTTGAGGCATTTCCGAATTCTTGAGGCATTGCGTGTTAAGTGACGGAACTCAACGCCAACGTTGAATAAAAAAACATTATTAAATACTTATTTGGAACCTAACCTAACCAAAGTGTGGAGTAACAACAAAATACTTTATTAAATTATTATCAGGAGATTAGAGTAAATAACGATAAGAATCTTTTAAGAACCAAAACCTACTAAACTTGTAAAATTTGAAAAATAATACAATTAAAGCAAAGTAACTACGAAAACTGATTTATACTACTAAACACTGATGAAGGAGCGGTCCAGAAGCAATATTGACAAAATAAATTGATGTTGACGTTGTGGCTTAAGAGGCTCATTTAAGATCGGTCGGTTTACCTAATTCCCACGTTTGGGTAAACATGTTTAATGTTTGCCTACCATAGCTCCATAGCTCCAATTTCTCGACCGCAAAGCGTGTAGGTAGTCGATGGCAATTCTATGTTAATGTTGGAAGCATGTTAATTGAATGTATGTATGTATGTTCGTTCTATCTCTATGTAAATATTGGGCGCGTAAATATTTCGCCACATACAACTTGGATATTAACATAACAATGGGTTGTTGCTGTGATTTCTAAATATCTAATTTGAATAGATATTGTGGTTTAAATAAAAATGTGTATTTGTAAAAAAGTACCGTTAATAAAAAAAATAAGAAAGTATATTTTAAAGATCGAAAGCAAAATTACAAATATCATCAAAATATATATATATATTTTAATATTAAACCTAAAAGAGATGACAAGGGTATTCTTGTGTCGTTTATTAACTTCTTAATTTATAAAAACAATCAAAACTGACGAACTTCTAAACATTTAACCACAAGATAACCCAATTTGTAACGTATATTATTCCAAGGACAAAGTTTTATTAGGAAAGAACGTAACAGGAGTCATATATTTTTATGAGCATTTCCCCGTTACGAGCAGTAGTCGTAACTTGACTTGATTCATGGAGACAAAGTTGCCAAAGAATTTTTGTAAAGGTACAAGGTCAAAAGGAATTTGTATACTGTTCTAATTTATTCTATTGCTGAAATACGCATGTGACTAGATCTTTTGTAGATATTACACTGGAAATAAATAAAAATAGAGGCCGGTCGTGGCGCAGCGGCAGGATGTGACTGCAAACTGACTGGTTGTGGGTTCGATCCCCACTCGTGGAGATGAAATATTTACTTAAATTTATATTTCCATTTCTTCGCTCTGGTGTCGAGGGTTAAGCGCGGCGTTGAGTTCTGCCACTCAACACGCAACGCCTCCAGAATTCGGCAGAAAGCGGGGAACGGAGTGTCTTAACACTAGGTTCCCTCTGCCTACCCTGCTGTGTGCGGGATACAGCGTGAAGCTAATTTATTTTTTTTAATTTTAAATAAATAAAAGAAATTTTCTATGTCTACATATAAGATATACAGAAAATAATAAATCACTCTTTACTTGGACTTCCTGATACTGTGTTCTGACGGAAATCTACACCGCAATATCTCTGGCCAGATCCAAAAAACAAAAGAAATACCAATTATATTAATAAGTTTAAAGCCAATTAGCTATTATATTAAAAAGTAATTATTACACATTTTAAATGAAACTATTTTAACCGGATTAATTGCGTATATTTATTAGACTATACTCGTGACCATGTCGGGTTTCCAAAATGTAAAACCTTAAATATACGCGATTAAAATAGTTAAAATAGTTTCATTTAAAATACCAATTATACGATTTTTATGTTAATTTTGATTATATCACGAAAAAATTGACTTTAACAAAACATATAATATATGTATTATAATTATAGATAAATGTTTTCACAACATTTAATAATTGTCATTTTCAATTGAAGTTGAAATACCAACAACTTACGAAACTATTTATGAAATAGTTACCTATGTTTCCATGCAGGTAATTTATATGATTTGTATTTATCTAACAAAAATGGAGTCGTGGCGCCTTTGCGCTACTCTGGTTCTGGACAAGCATGTAACTGTAAACGCAACGGTGGTTGTAGGTTCGATTCCCACTCGAGGAAATAACATTTTATTTTTTCATTTTCTCGCTTTGTTAACGAAGTGAAGAGCGGCGTTGAGATCCGCTACTCAACACGCAAAACCTAGGAGGCAAACCGGCTGAAAGTGGGGAACAGAAATGTCTTAATGGGAACGGAATGTCTTTACATTTGGTTTTCAAGTCCCCGCTATGTGTGTGCGATATAATGTGAAGCAAAAAAAAATGCCAGTCGTGGCGCAGGAGCACAAAGTGTAACTATAAATGCGGCTGGTTGTGGGTTCGATCCCCGAAAATATAAATTTCAATAAATATTTCACTCGAGGAAATGCAATATTTATTTAAATATAATATAATATTTATGGAATAGGATATGGAAATATATTATATTTCCATTTTTTTGTGTGGGATAGAGCGTAAAGCTAATTTAAAAAGAAAGTATGATAAGCGAATATTAATGTAAAAATTAAAATTAAAACAGAAAAAAAGTCAACCTGTACACTGGAAATATTAATGAAATGTTATATTCTTAAATTTTACAAATATTTAGCAGGTTATCGGGGCGGCCTATAAATATCTTAACAAAGCCTACGCGACAGACTTGAGTCTGACTGGAACCTGCCCTCATTTGTTGCAAGCGTACAAGTGGACTCCCACGGCATATCTCATGTGGATTAGTCACGCGTTGGAACAGCAGGCACACATTATGTGCTATATCTATATATAAAAGAATCGTTCTCTTTTTGCGGTTATCGATTCGTAACTTGACTTTTGGGTTATTTAGAATTGAATTAATTAATTATTATAAACGGAGAAAGTAATAATTAAACTAGATTAATTCATTTTATTTAGGAAAAAGATGAATGATTAAATAATATTTTATTTATATAAAGTATTGTTTCAATTAAACTTAGTAAAGTTTTATCAATACATATGTCCTTCCTATATACTTAAATATTGTATATACAAAGTGTTTTTGTCATCACCACTTTAAATTAAACTACAGTTTTACCTACTCTATAAAAACCTAATATAATTAAAACAAAAGAGATTTTTTCAAAAATGAAAAAGTATTTTTTTCCAACAAAATAATTAATAAAATTATAGTTGTAAAATAAAACACCATTTGTCAAGAATAACGCACACAGATACAAACCTATCAAAGCGATAACGCCGCACACGCGTCATTTACGAATTCGAGTCGTAGGTAATGGCGGCGGTGTTGAATTGCATAAAATAGAACAAGAGATGTCCCTTTCTCGTTCTAGTATGTCTTTTTGAAAATGAAAAGTACTTAGTAGTATTTTTGTAGTTGTATGTGTTTACGTTATTGGTATCTATTCGTTAATGCGTCACACCAAATACAGTATGGATAAACATCGTGAAATAAAAAAAGTCCTACGTCTAAGCTATTGAGGTATCTTGATTATTTTTTTAGGTATGAGCTTAAAATATTTTACACTATATACTACTACCGTAAAAGGAACGCAGCTCCACCTGTATATTCTACACATACAATAACTAAAGCAATTCAACAAGAAAACAGGTGAATCCAATCAAAACTAATAATAGCTAATCTATTGCAATCTCAGCACTCTAGTCTCAACTATCTTTGCATTATGTGGTTTAATAAACTCAATTGTAACAGCACAAAATGTTCGTCAAGACTAAATCACATCAATCATTCATTTGCTTCCTGGAACCATCAAAGCATTCATGTCATCACTTCACAGGAAGAGAGTAAAGGAGTCTCCGCCTACTCTACAGCGCAACTTTGGATACATTATTTATAAGTGAAAATTATTATGCAAATAGTGGCGAGGCGGGTTGTGAAGTTAAGCGTCTGTCTGTGGCTTAATAACGGCGATGAATATGAAAATGTCTGTCTGTCCTATCGCTGCGTCGTCGTCGTTACCGGGACAGATGAAAGAGAAACTAAGGATACCCTTTTATAAATTGAACAGACGATAATTGTAATAATTAATGAGTGATTTGTTGATGGTAGGCAGTCTTATTAGTTTTTTTTTTTCAGATAATAATGATATTGATAATATACGTCTTACTAAAATTTAAATTAAATCAAAGAGAACACTAGGTCTCCCTAGTGCTAAGACACTCCGTTCCCTACTTTCCGCCGAATTCTTGACTTTATAGTTATTAATTTTATAGTTCTATAAGATTTAGGATCAATTACCCTTAGGCAATCAGCCCATGACTACGAAAAATATTATATAAATCAGTCATATTAAATATCTATTTATATTTTGATGCAATATGCAGCATTGAATTATGCCCTTCAATATATGCATGTGTAGAAGAGGAGAAAGGGCTCAGCCTAGCTTCGATATATAGAGTTTTCGAGTTTTATGTTATACATGTCAGCATGTATAACATAAAACTAATAATATTAAAATTAGTTGGTGCCTTTTATGAATCTCACAACGACGAGCGTAATCTCTAATGAAAGCTATATGGAAAAACAACGATGATATATTATAATTCTGTAATATATGAATACAAAAAAAAAATACTCCACGCACAACAAAATATTAATAAATATCTAAGTCAAGCCGTTCTCCTGTGCGAACGTATACGTATACGACCAATTCAAGACTCAGCCAATACTATGGTGCCAAAAATAAACAAGATTTTAAAAATATATATTTCAATTTTAAGAATTTACTGTGAAATGTGTTAAACAAAATAAATTTTCATTCTAAAATCCACATGGCCATACTAAAATGTAAAAAAAAAAATTCAATAAGAACGAAAAATAAGAACAGGCAACTCTCAGGCTCGAACAACTTGCCAAAATAATTTGTTTATCATGTATGTACTCGTATGTATGGCATTACTCATTTCATCCTTATTTTTCACGTCCATCAACGTCGTGTTAATGCGTACAGATCGCAGAATTACTTTAATTTATTATTCGTGATACGCTCTGATACGAATATCAAATATTAATTTCAATGAAAAATTGAAATGAAAATGAAGAGGCCAGTCGTGGCGCAGGGGCACAAAGTGTGACTGTAAAACCGACTGATTGTGGGTTCGATCCCCACTCGAGGAGATGAAAAATTTACTTAAATTTATATTTCCATTTCTTCGCTCTGGTGTCGAGGCAAAGCGCGGCGTTGAGTTCTGCCACTCAATACGCAATGCTTCCAGAATTCGGCAGAAAGTGGGGAACGGAGTGTCTCAACATTAGGTTCCCTCTGCCTACCCTGCTGTGTGCGGGATACAGCGTGAAGCTGATTTATTTTAATTTCAATGAAAATAAAGTTTAATACCAATGTGTTAAGTATTCTTGGCTGGCATTCGTATATTTTGTAATATGATGCAGGTACTTTTTTTTAATCTTTTTTTAGATTCTCCTCGTTGCAGGCGAAGACGTTCTTCAATTTTCTATATTTTTTTTTTATATTTTTAAAAATATTAATTACCCATTAAAAGCAATCGTGGCGCAGGGTGCCAGGGTGTGTGTGTGTGACTGTAAATGCGACAGATTGTAGGTTCGATTCACCATAATTATATTTAATATAATAATTTAATTTCTTCGCTCTGTTGTCGACGCAAAGCGCTCACGTTGAGTTCCATCACTCAATACACAATGCCTCCAGAAATCGGTGGAAAATGTATAGCGTAGTGTCTCAAAATTACGCTTCCTCTGCCTATCCTGCTATTAAAAAAAAATATCAAGTAATTAAAAATTGAAAATATACATACAATCATCGTCTTTAATCATCTACGTTTCAATTGCACTAAGTGAGCTTAATTTTTTTACCAATTATTCTAATATTTTTATATTTCAAAAAATATCGTTCATTTAAAAATAATAAACAGCTGTTATTCAATCACAACATAATTATTTTCTATCTACTTCAATAAATTGGAGCTTAGGCCGACCTCGATTTCAAGCTTCATTTATTGGACCTAAAAAGTTAATGGCCGAAAAATATTAACATATAGATAATGTTTTACTTAGTTCATACCTATTACTTAATATGGTACATAATTTTTTTAATGAGTAAATAACAAAACAGGACAATAAAATCCTGAATAAAAAATCTCCATTTCCTGTCCTAATTCGAGAAATTACTTTTTGAAAGACGGAATTCAACGCTGCGCTTTGTCTTGCCAAGGCCATAAAAATAGTGCATTTCCCAAATGGAAATCCAACTCGCAACGATTACTCTTATATTCTAACATTTTTCCACTGCGCCACACTGCCCCATCATCAACGTATCTGATAAAAAGTGCTTAAAATTACCTAAATAATAACGGCTCAACAAATATATAACTTCAAATGTACTCATATATAATATGAAAATACCTAAGCCGTCATTTAAATCTACCCTCCATCCTTATCTGCGGTCTAAATTATTCAAATTTGATACATTTCAAGACCCACGGTTCGGTCCAGAACAAGAAATATCCATAGCAGTAAGGCAGGTAATTATTGGACCAGAAACACGAACGTATCTAATCACTATTTGTAGCTGATAGGTTTAAAACGTTAATACTAAGTTTGCACTATCAAAGGAGGCATTGGCGCCACCGCCCACGATATGTCTAGGCGAGGGCCGGTTGCGAGAACTATTACTACGCCAATCGCTATGCATCTAGCCTTTCCTATGGAGGTGTATTCTGGAGGATGGTGATTTGTATGGAGTTGGACAAGATAAGTTTTGTTAATTATAATCTAATTTAATGATAATATTTATATATATTAAAATTCAAGCAAGGCGCAAGCGTGTGACTGTAAGAGTGACAGGTTGTGAGTTCGATTGCAACTCGATTAAATTAAATGTTTTTTAATATTTTCATTTCTTCCACCATTCAACCCACAATGCATTTAGAATTTGATGGAAAGTACGGACCGAAGCGTCGTTAACTACGCTCACTCTATTTACCCTGCTACATGCGGATAGATAGAGAAAATAAAATAATTTTAAAATTATTTTTCAGATATTTTCGCTTTTATGGTAAAAGTGATTAAATGTTTTGAAACACATAGACATAAAGAAAATTTATAATTATTATTTTATTAAGTTCCTAAATATTAGATAATAATGCTCACCATTATTGACATCAACAGGAAAACGGACATTTTCTAAAATTTTATTGTATTTTTAATAGTTACCAATGTTTAGTTTTACAAATAATTTTGCCTTTTCAGCAATTTAACTGTATTGGTGGTTACATGAATACTATATAACCTGTCCCTAGCGTGGGAAGACTCTCACAGGCTTTTAATTTTCAACCTTCGCTTATCACAAATTATGGAAGAGATAACTAATAACAGCCTGCAAAGTGGAAAATACTCATTTAAGTGCAATTGACAGACCTGATATGTGAAAAATAAACGTCAAACATATCTCTTTATTAGCGCTTAAGGTTTTTAATACCTGTTAATTTATTTGTATCGACAAATAAATAAATAAATAATTTAATATCTTCATCGTTTTATTTGAAAGTAATATATATAAACTAAAACCAGTAATCTTTACTGGTCAACAATATTTTTTTTAACTTCTCGCTTTATCCTGCACATAACAGGGCGAGCAAAGGGAACCTGGGAACCTAGTACTAAGACTCAGACTCCCACTTTCCGTAAGAACAGGGAATAAAAATATATATAATTTCCCCAAGAATCTTGTGCTGTGACTGGCCTCGAACTAAAAATGTATTATTATTTTTGAAATGCCTACCTAATTATTACGATTTTTAACCTAATTGGATGTACACAACCATAAAAGTTGCACTAACATTAATATAGAATTTTTATTTTTTTATTAAGGCATTGTTCATCCACTAACCAACAATAACATCGGATCGACCCTATCGTTATATATTCTACAAATTGCCCCAACGAAACAAGCTGTATCTTAATTCCAGCTTTCAATTATCCCTATATCACTTGGATTGGAGCTGAGCTGGTTAGAAAACCATCTAAATATAAACAAGATCGTATTATATCTAAATAGTACACATTAAATATCGGTTGCTCTGCTAAATCACGTTGACGGATGTGATTAATCTTCCAAGTAGAATGCTTGTCGTTAGTCGAGCAATAAAGAGATAACAAAATAAATCAAAGCCTATAAATATAGTTGGATGACCGATCAGTCCCAGAACTGTCCGATCAGATAGAAATTTACGGAACTTTTATGGTTCTAATATATAGAGCTGGCTGGCTGAGAGTAAAAATAAATATACAAACACCGTGCAGTTGTAAATTTAGTTTATTATCCTTTAGCTGTTAAATTTGTATATTGTTGCTTGAGAATCCCTTTTTGCGTTGTAATTTATATTTTTGTAATGGTTTAAGAAATAATAAATTTAAGGAGATACGACCGAATGACGTAAAATTGTTGTGTTATAGCTATTATTGTTACATTATACGTATTTATTGTAGAAAATGTCATAGTAAACTTGATTGAGTTTAACTTTTAGCTTATACTGCGAGGGACGAGAATTTCTTTCTTTTTATTCAGCTTCACGCTGCATCCCGCGCACAGCAACATAGCAGAGGGAACCTAGTTAAGACACTCCTATCCCGTGGCTTCCGGCGTATATTAAATAAAAATATATTATTATAATAATAAAAGGCCGGTCGTGGCGCAGCGGCACGAGGTGTGACTACAAAACCGACTGGTTTTGGACTCGATCCCCACTCGAGGAGATGAAATATTTACTTTAATTTATATTTCCATTTCTTCGCTCTGGTGTCGAGGTTAAGCGCGGCGTTGAGTTCTGCCACTCAACACGCAATGCCTCCAGAAATCGGCAGAAAGTGGGGAACAGAGTGTCTTAACACTAGGTTCCCTCTGCCTACCCTGCTGTGTGCGGGATACAGCGTGAAGCTAATTTTTTTAATTTATAATAATAAAAAAAAAAACAGAAACGATATTAAGTGTTTTAATGGCGACTGGGATATAAGCGTCGATGCTGAAATGAATCATGAATGTAAATCGTAGGACGCACCGACAACGTTAGTGCTATACTAACTTTATTTTATCACGTACGCTTTAGAGCCACGTCGATTTGTTTAGCTAAATTATTTTATTGGTTTCACCGAATTGTGGTGTGTTAAATCGCTAATTTGCTGGGTCTAGGCTTTTGTGCTAAAATGTAGACCTAATATTCGGAATTCGGAATAATATAATACGGTTTAATTATCTGTGTTGAAGCTGGCATTGTTTGTGTTTAATGCAACATGGATTATAAATACAATCGCTTCTATTTTTTTTTATTGTTGTGTGAAATATTTTTTTAATTTTATAATTTTATCAATAAATCAGCTATATAAAATATATAATCATAATAAAAAAAACATTTAAGATGCCAAAACCTGAAAGTGAAAAAAAAAAAGAAAGTTAATTACACATTACATTTTATAATTTTTTGTGTTATCTATAGCAAATTGTACCAAAAAAAAATTGACTTCAAAAATATTATTTATCTTGACATCAATAATAAAAAAGCCTCTCTCTTGTCAGTCAGCCGAATGATTAAAGACTTCTAACTATTCAAATAAAATATATTCTTGCAACACTCATATGAATATTTACTTTTGTTGAAAACTTAAACTCTCTAACGTGAATAAGAAATGGAAAGTGGATTCGATTGTAGTGTTGACTGAGAAAATACATCAAAAATGTATGACGCGCGTGACTTGCATCAGTCTGCACTCACTGACACTTCTTATACTAAACAAACTGTACAGAAATTATATAAACATCGACGACAGGAAGCTCGTCTCGACCGTGACGTTTTATCAATGGCCCATCACTTACCTACTTTTTAAATTGGTTAACGTTAAAATAATATTTTTTTGGATATTAATTTCTTTTAATGTTTTTTATATTACGTAAAATTTATTTGAAAGTTTCAAAATTTAAAATAGAAAGTTTGTGTTTGTGTAATTCTTTAATGTAGCTGTAGCTTTTAATATTATAATATCAGTATATTTAAATTATTATGATAAAATTATCATACAATGTACAGGCACTCGCAGTTGTAACTATGCCATAATCATAGTTTCCGCATTCAATATGCATAACGAGATACGTGTTCCGAAACATGGGTATTTAGTATACAATAAAATCAATTTTGAATAAATAAAATTATTGTAAATTGAAGCCAGTCGCAGCGCAGCGGCACGAAGTGTGACTGTAAAACCGACTGGTTGTGGGTTCGATCCCCACTCGAGTAGATGAAATATTTACTTAAATTTATATTTCTATTTCTTCGCTCTGGTGTCGAGGCTAAGCGCGGCGTTGAGTTCTGCCACTCACGCAATACCTCCAGAATTCGGCAGAAAGTGGGGAACGGAGTATCTTAACACTAGATTCCCTCTGCCTACCCTGCTGTGTGCGGGATACACACGGCGTATGCAACGTGAAGCTATTTTAATTTAATTTATTTTTTTAATTGTAAATCAATATTCGATGTATTTTTGTATACCTTTAGGTTCAAATCTCTAAGCAAAATATTCATACGTAAAAAGTTCGGTCCTGTTACAACGGTCGAGGGAGACCCACTCTGAGACAATTATCTCAGTATGGGACTATAGGTATTTGAAAATAAAATCGGAAAATAAAAATGCTTTTTATTTTCAGGCTTTATTTGTATTGCTGTTTTTTAGTATAATTAAACGTAATATGTTGTTATTTACAATATATCTACCTATTTTTAAGGTTCCGTACCTCAACACGAAAAAACGGAACCATAAGGGTTCCGTTTAGGATCACTTAGTTGTCCGTCTGTCAAGAATATTTGCCTCGAGATCACGTTGAAGTATCAATTTGAAATGAATATTAAATATTCTGGTACACAGTCCCTTAGATCACACAAAAAAATCAAGCTTTCAAGTCAACACAATCAATAGATACGAGCGTTTATGTATCGTGATTGCTGCATTTTACATGAAATTCGCCGCGTATTCTAAACAATTTTAAATAAAAAAAAAACAGTTATGAAGTTTGACAATATTTTATAGAAAAATATACATACTTACAAACATAAATTTATTGATCATTTCATACAAAATGAATGTATGCGTCCGCATATTTAAGTTTGTCATCTTTTATAAATTGTATTTACCTTTTTCATACAATTCTGAAATTGATGCGGAACCAACGGTATGCGAATCCGACTTACATTTGACAGGTTGAAGAGAACCTAGTGTTTAGACACACTGTCCCCCATTTTTTACCCAATTTCGAGACATTACTTGATAACTTAACATGTAATATAACGAAAATTCGACGCCACATCTACACACAACAAATGTATATAGATCAGCGTCACGCTGTATCCCGCACACAGCAGGGTAGACAGAGGGTACCTAGTGTTAAGACACTCCGTTCCACACTTTCTGCCGGATTCTGGAGGCATTGCGTGTTGAGTAGCAGAACTCAACGCCGCGCTTGGCCTCGACACCAGAGCGAAGAAATGGAAATATAAATTTAAGTAAATATTTCATCTCATCGAGTGGGGATCGAATTCACAACCAGTCAGTCGGCTTTACAGTCACACTTTGTGCCACTGCGCCACGACTGGCCTCAACAAATGTGTATATACGAGTATATTATGGAGGAATATAATTTGTAGTTGTGGCTACCCAACTTTTGTATTTGAAATTTCAGTTAACCAATTTAGCAGTCTGTACTAAATAAATTTCAAACAAAATGAGAGAGAGAGGGAGTTACAATTGGATGCCGGGATTACAATGCAATTAAGTGAGATTTTGAATACAGACAGACAGCTACATGCAGTTCAATTGCAGTTGCAACGAAATTACATATTAAAGTCTAACACTTTAAATATGAATATATTTGGGAAATATTATTTTAGCTATAATGTTTAGTTTTTTGGCAATATTTCATTATAAGCTATTGAAATATATTGCTTGTAGAGGTTTTTAAGTTCACGCTGTTTCCGCACATAGCAGTGTAGGCAGAGGGAAACTGGGAATGTAGTATTAAGACACTCTGTTCCCATTAAGTTATTTTGGAATTATTTGGAAGGCAGAGCGCAACGCGAATTTAAAGTGATAAAAATCGAATAGAGTGTCCTGACACTAAATTTTCACTGCCTACGCCCACTATACGCGGGAGAAAACTAGAAGCTTAAAAAATATTTAATGTCTCAATCGTTCGTGTCTCAATTCCTATTTTTATTCTATATTTCTGCTTAATAGTTACTAAGCCCATAAACCAGGATTAATGCCAGAAGGACGAAGGGAGCAGAGTTCCTAAATCCAAAAATATAATAAGTTAGTGTCATTAAGAATCACAAAATATATTTTTTTACATATAAAATTAAATTATTAAATAAATCATCGTACGTACAATATTGTTTTTATTACACAGAAAATTTATAAACTTATCAAATGATTTATAGAAATAGAACCTATTAATTGCTCGACTAATGAACACGGTACCATTTATATGAATAATGTAACACTTAATAACGTGATATCTTTATGAATAAATTGATCTAGAATAAACAGTGTTTGTTGGATTGTTTTTGTTTCTCAGATATTGAATATTAGTCATGTTTATATTTAATTTTAACACAAATTTAAAATATTATAAATAAATTTATTTATTGTGTCAATCGTGTAAATTTGTCCCAAAAATTGGACGGAAAGTCAGAGAAGAGTGTCTTAACTTAAATGTGGAATACCGTAAAAGCTAAACAAATTGAACATAGTGTCAAGACACTGCTTTCTCCACTTTTCGCATTTCGAATTTCCATGATCAAAATTCGTGTTGCATTCACCTTCCGTTAAAATTCGGAACGCCGCTTTGTTTCATTTATTTTTTTTTTCTTTTCTATTATATCTTATTGTACCAATGGGTTCACTATTTTAATATAAACAATTTCTTGTCAGATTGGAACTTGTGACCTCCAAAGAATGCTTTAACAAAGTTAAAAATGCTAATATAATAATCATAAACACTTCTATTCCAGTATCAACAATACATTCACATAAAAAATAATAAAATCCAACCAACATTCACAAAGCAAAACCAACATATGTAAATCGGCGGTTTCCATTCCAATATCCTTTTAAATAGATAACAGATAACATACCTATAGGTATTTACAAGTGCGTCACCAGTTCAGCTTGCTTTACAATATAAGCGAACTATTCTGGTCGACCACCCAAGCACAAACTGTTATTTTTGGTGCGTATAATTGAGCTGTCGTGGAGACCCGACACGCATAATACGCTGTTTTACATTTGTACCTTTAGCCTCTATCGGGATGTGGTGTGCTCGTAAGTCGATGGTTGTAACATCTATACATATGTATGTATGTTAGGAGATGGGCCTCTGGAGAATAACTGGGTTTTAACTCTTCATTTGAATTGTCAGTTGTGGATTGTTAGATTAATGTGGTGGATTAATGTGGATAATTATACTTATAGGTTCTTATTAAATGTAGTAGAATATGTACGTTAGAAATATAACATTTAATTAGATTAATATTTTTTTCTTATTTTTTTAGGACAGTAGTGGCGTAGAGGTAATTTATAGGTACGATTCCCACTCGAGGTAATTAAATATATTCATTTGCTCACGATGATAACGAGGCAAGGTTCCGCCACTTGCCGCTAGAATCTGTGGAAAATAGGGAACGGAATGTCTTAACACTGGGCTCTGTCTACTCTGCTTTGTTCGAGATGTAGCGTGAAGCTAAAAATACTTAATATCTTTTATTGAAACAGTTATTAAAGACTAAATAAATAAATTACTCTGCACAAAAGCCAAATCTAAACAAAATTCACCAAACGTATTCCACATAAACGTTATGTTACCTGTTCCAATTTCTGCAATATTAAGTTAAGGTCTTCCCTTTGTAAGCCTTTGTAACACTGACATGTATTGTGCAAGCATGATTAATAGGAACGCCACATTAGTGATACGCAGCCTTTTTCCTCCCTTATTTTTCTGACATTCTTCTGGAATTAGGTCAGGGGAGGGACAAAAAGGTCACCAGGGGAATTAATATGAGGCAGGAGGATAAACACCACAAACATTGTACGACATGATCACACGGCGCCTGTTACAGTATATGAATAGCAATGTTCGGACCACCTACGTGAATAAATCCTTTATAGATTTTATTTGCTTATTTAAATAATTTATGTCTGACCAAAGAACCTGAAATAACATGTAAATGTTGAAATAACAAACGCCCTTTAATATTAATGGTATACCTGGCTGGATACTAAAACTAAATAGTTGTTTATTCCTCTTACACTAGCTTTGAACAGCTGTAAGTTCTATGGGTGTTGTTTTTGATTACAATAATTTATTGTAGTAGTTAACAGTTTATATAGTAAAGGTTATATTATTTAATTATTTAGTAAAAAGCAAGACTGCATAGATGACACAAAAAGGTTTTTTTGTCATATTTACAAAATCAAGTCAGTGAAGCACATGTTAACCGCGCTACATGCTCCATTAGATACACTTTTACTTTTTATCTGGTTAACTCATAATATATTAGACATCAGAGCCCCATACTGAATTTTGTATAAGAAAACAGAGACAGTGAATAAATATTCCTTCAGATAGACATCGAACCAACAGACGTCACGTATACAGCCAGAAATTTGAAAATACAGTGAAAAAATGTGGAGAAGGGATATCTAAATCAAGCTCGACCAGTCTCAGCGTGGTGCTGTTATTTGGAGGAAAAAGAATGTTACTAAAAAATACATATATTTTTAGTTCAAATAAATATGAAGATTTATCTAAATTCGATTTTGTCACACCATTAAGGTTAACTTCCCATTCGGAGTAATTTAAGCAATGGCCCAACGATGTAGTCAACGGTAGCAAATCGGCAATGAACGTTCGCCAAGCTTCTTAACAACGTATTTAGCACTTTCGTATCGGCGTAACAGACTACATCTGATATTACGCCGCTGCTGTTGTTGGTTTTAAAATTATATGTTTATGTTATATTATGACTTAATACCATATACAAATTGATTGGCAGAATTTGAAGCCGTGCTTTGTTTTGCCAGGACAGAGATAATTCGGAAAAAAAATGTCTCGAGTGTGGATCGAACCTGTGACCCTCATGCTTACAGTGAAATGGTGTCCTACTATGCCATGATGGTCTCATTTAATCGATAATTTAAAAAACTATATATTTGTTTTGAAAACTAGAAAAAATAAAAATGTTTAAAATTAGATAAAGACTCATCTATACCCACAACCTTTGACATAAAGATAAGCGATAACATTAAAATAGTCACAATATGATTAATTGTTATCATTTTTAGATGCCTTCCTCATTTACTATATTAATATCCAACTCAATATTAATAAATGAGGCCAGTCATGGCGCAGTGGCACGAAGTGTGACTGTAAAACCGACTGGTTGTGGATTCGATCCCCACTCGAGGACATGAAATATTTACTTAAATTTATATTTCCATTTTCTCAGCTCAGGTTTCGAGGCAAAACGCGGCGTTGAGTTCTGCCACTCAACACGCAATGCCTCCAAAATTCGGCAGAAAGTGGAGAACGGAGTGTCTTAACACTAGGTTCCCTCTGCCTACCCTGCTCTGTGCAGGATACAGCGTGAAGCTAATATTAATAAATGCAGCTGAAGCAATCTCCTCTTATTAATATGACTGTTGACTGATTCAAGTTTACTGTCACATCCACACTAATGTCTTACGCCCAATATTAATAACCTATCTCCAACGTCAATCTTAGATTGTTTCATATATCTATCCAATCTCTAGATAGGATAGATGTATGAAACAATCTAAGATTGACGTTGGAGATAGGTTATTAATATTGGACGTTAGTGCGTGTGCGTAATAAAGACATTTCCGTCACATGACCGCTCGCAATATTGATATTAAAATTTATTTATGAAAGCGACTAACATATAAAGTGATAAAACGGCATCTCGTCGCCCGGTGCTGGTTTGTTCGTTGACTTGAGTTATTTCTGCGAACTAAACTAATTAATTATGACAGATCTTACGGTCCAATCTCTGTTTTTATCCGTTTGTGTAACAATGCGTCGTGACTTTTATGTCTTTAAATAAACATTTTGTTTACTTTTTTGTAATTTTCGACTCGATCTTCTCGGCTATTTTTATTGATTATTTTTTGGTTTTACAAAGTATCATTTTGATGATGATGACCTTGAAAGATTTATTGGAAGTACACACAGTATTCTAATACTAAAGTGTTTTTTTTTGTATTGTATTTAAGAAATATTCGTTCTTTAGTTTTTAATTTGTATTTCACAAATTTTAGATACGGGATGCTCTAACCACTGCTACCCAGTAGTTGTGACAAAACCGTAATGAAATTTTATTAATTTTAACATCTGGAAGAGTTGGCGACCTGTTTTCCACTTCAACATTTAAATTAAAAAAAAACACTGCTCAAATTTGATTGAACTTGTAAATTGTGTTTAGTCTAGAAATTATGTAACACTAACTTTAAAAAAGTATTAATTTCAAAACTGATTATATATATTTCTACAGACAAATCAATAAATAAATACATTTTATATAATAATACATTTCTGAGAGCAAAATCCTACAAATTTATTTTACAGAATACATTTCTTAACAAAAGGAAACAAACCTTTTGTATGTTCAAAAAGCAGAAACATTTCAGGCGTGCGGAACATTCCTATGACTACAGTAGCTGACTGTCGAAGTTGTGGATTCCAGTCGTGGGTCAGTATTTTAAGCTGTACAATAAAACTTTTATATAATATCAAAAGAATACATTTGAAAGAGTGAATTCAACATAGAATGTATAGAAATATTTTTATAAAATATTCCAGTCGATTCAAATTCATTTTATTATTAATAGAATAGACAGATAGAAATTGGCACAAGCGTGAGACTGTAAGCGCGACAGGTTGTGGGTTCAATTCCCACTCAAGGAAATAAAATATTTAAATATTATCATTCTGGTAACGGGGTGATGAAAATGTAGAGAGGGTTTACTAAGCCACAACGGAGACTTTTAACACTAAGTTCCCATGGGCTCTATTCTTCCCGTTCATTTTGTTGGTATTGTTCAACTTTTATGAATGTTTTTTGTTGCATTCTAATTTTGTTTAACTGCTGTAACGTTTATTTTTAAATTATCTTAATTAAGGCTGGTTTTGTATTTATTTTTGTTTTTAATCTATTTTTATATAACATGACAGATTTTAAATGGCACCAAATAGGTTCCCAGGTTCACTCTGCTTACCCTGCTATATGCGAGATACAGTGTGAAGCTAAAAAAAATAACACAAATGAATTTTGAAAACATATTTTACTTCATAAGAAATTAGAAATGACTGACTGATCAAACGTTTTATTTAATATACTTCTAAAACCCGACACAATTGCTTAATACAGTCTTACTTTCAAAATAATGAGTCATTTCTATCCTTTTTAATATATTATTTATAGCACAACACTAATGGAAAGATCAAACGGACTATACAGTTAATTTTAATGTCTATGTGTAAGCAGTGGAGTAGATATAATTAGCAGCATTGGTAAAGCCCCGCTTAGACCTGTCGGACGTCGACAGGCTATTTTGATCTTACTGACTTTTACTATGTCACTGACATCGATAGGTATTCTTTTATTAAATTAAATCAGCTTCACGCTGTATACACAGCAAGGTAGGCAGAGGGAACCTAGTGTTAAGACACTCCGTTCTCCACTTTCTGCCGATTTCTGGAGTCATTGCGTGTTGGGTGGCAGAACTCAACGCCGCGCTTAGCCTCGACACCAGAACGAATAAATGGAAATATAAATTTAAGTAAATATTTCATCTCCTCGAGTGGGGATCGAACCCACAACCAGTCGGTTTTACAGTGACACTTTGTGCCGCTGCGCCACGACTGGCCTCTTATTATATATAATATTCTTTTATTACTTGTTTGTTTTTAATTGTAGAAGGAAGAGAAGAGAGAAGAGAAGGCAATATACAATTCTTTAAAAAAGTCTTAACATAGTACTTAATTCTCATTGAAACTTGAACCATATACATATTTAAATGTTAAATTTTATAAAATATCTTAAGTGTCATAAGCTGTAGAGCTGTTGAGCTTGATTTTATGCAGAATCTACGGTGATACGGTACTCGCACTCGATAGCAATTTGGTAAGGCATCGCGCTGACAGCGCCGTTTCGCAAGGATCAAAACTTGTTTTACGGTATAGAAAGTATACTAGTGCTCTACGATTAAAATCTCTTTTACCTGTAAATCGATATCTCTTATTACGATAGCCATAAGGTTTTTTCTTGTTTGTTTTACCTGTTAGTGTGGGTTACTGTATAAGGCGGCGAAGAGCGACGCTCATCAAGTTTAACGAGCCATTCCCACTCGCTACGGGTACCTAGGGAACCTCGTAATTTTCGGTACTGCTAACGTGTAATTATTTAGGAAAGGGCGTCAATAGCACAACCGCAACGAATTTATACGCTTCGGTTAAATTAAAACAAGACACTGTAATTGATACGCGAAACAGGATCTGATTATTGTTCATATCGCCGAGTCTGCTTAATTAATTTGGCTGTACAATTTATTAGTTTAATTAAATGTCAACCTTTGGAGTAATTGCAATTTTCAATTAAACATTTTTAATTTCAATATTAAATATAAATTAGTGCGTATTTTTAAACATTTTTAAAGTGTTATTCCACACTTAGGAAAGAAAAATACTTATTTAGAAAACGTATAAAAATTTGAACGCAGTGGGACTCGAACCCGCGCCTCCTGGAAACCGACCTGGTCGGTTTTCTAAATAAGTATAGTAAATATTTGTTGATTATATAAAAATACTAACACAGACTACCATACCATAAAACATAGCAATTAAATAATCACCACTCCATATTTTAATATTATAAACTAATCCTGTCATTACTTCAGTCATATCTTTAACGTATTAAAATGCCATTCTCAAAACAGAATTAAACAGCATAAAGACTTTACAACTTAATTAAAACTAAATAAAGTACAGTTTCCTATAATACAGAACCACGAGACTTGTAATAATTCACCATCAGATCGACGCTGAAGTCGCTTCGTGGGCGAAAACCAGAACTGTCTTCACGTCAGCCACTACCGTAGTTATTTCTGAACCGTATCACGTCGGAGTCGCAGGATCCGAATGCTTTGATGTCGCATTCTCTTTTTGCGAAGTATATTTCAGTGGGGACAACTAACTGGATGCTTTCGGGAACTACGCGTACCTTTTATTTTGTTGGTATTGTTTAAGTTTAATGAATGTTGCATTCTAATTTTGTTCTACTGCTGGAACGTTTGTTTTTAAATTGTCTTTAAGTGAAGCTGTGTTTGTATTTTTTTTGGTTTTTAATATTATGAATTTTTATATAACTCAACAGATCTTAAAAGGTACCAAAATCTATGTATGAAAATGTTATTTTTTTCCTGCTAAAAGCTTATATATAAATATCTGTGCTTTGGCGTATGTATGAATGTAGGTTTTAGCTTCACGCTGTATCTCGCACACAGCCGGATAAGCAGAGAGAATCTAGTGTTAAGATACTCCGTTTTCCATTTTTCGGAGAATTCTGGGGGCATTGCATGTCGAGTGGAGAAATTGAACGCTGCGCTTTGGTTCGATACCAGAACGAAGAAATGAAAATTTACATAAATATTCCCTAAGTTAGTATTGAATCCACAACCAGTTGGATTTTAGAGTTTATAGTCACACACTTGTGCTCCTAAGTTACGACTGGCCTCATTTGGTTTTTTTAAATATACCAAATACATAATGTATATTTAAGATTCATCTAAGTTATATCTACTACTATAATACGCTTAAAGTCGCAGCTTTGTTAACACAATTTAATAAAGAAATCGGTTCGTCCATCGTTCAGTACGTAGCATTTATATTTCTCCAATAAAATCTCTTTTTTACTCACAAAAAAATATTAACCAATAGTAAAATTCCAATCCTAGATGAGATATAGATATTTTCAGCGAAACGAATGTAGTGAGAGATAAAAGCGCGCTATAAAACTTGGTCTAGCGTGGGTGAGAAGTAGATAAGAGGCGGCCGTGATGGTATCTACTAGCGATAATTTGTTAGTATTCGTCTATATATCTGATACAAAGTGAGTTCTGACGCCAGTCGTGGCGCAGGAGTACAAAGTGTGACTTTAAACGCGACTAGTTGTGGTTTCGTTCCCCACTCGAGGAAATGAAATATTTTTGTTTAAATTTATATTTATTGAGCTATATATATTGAGGCCAGTCGTGGCGCAGGGACTGTAAAATCGACTGGTTGTGGGTTCGATCCCCACTCGAGGAGATGAAATATTTACTTAATGAAATATTTCGCTCTGGCGTCGAGGCAAAACGCGGCGTTGAGTCCTGCCAGTCAACACGCAATGGCTTACACTAGGTTCCCCCTGCCTACCCTGCTGTGTGCGGGATACAGCGTAAAGCTGATTTATTTATTTTTTTATTTATATATTCATTTATTCGATCCAGTATTGAGTATCCACTTAACACGCAATACCTCCAAAATTCTTTTTTTTTTTTCTTAACGCACTAGGCTCCCTCAGCCTACCCTGCTGTGTGCTGGATACAGCGTGAAGCTGATTATTAATTATGATTATTCTGATATAAAGATATACATCGCCCTTCAAGAAGTTCAAGGCAATGCTTAATGCCACATAAACTATACATTACAAAGAAATAGACGGTGTTTAATATAGTACTAAAATGGTTATAACGCCTGTGACATTTATTAATTGAATATTCCTTTTATTGGTTGTAATTTAAGAATAATAAAAGGTTCCTTTTTCTAGGAACGCGGCTGGTTTAAGAAACATTTATAGCGTTGTAAAAGTAATCGCTATAATAAATGTATGTATAGCAATATATTTGAGAAGTGATTTTTCTGTATATTTTAGTAAATTTGAGTAAAATTATTTTTTTTTACTTTCTGCAAGTAACTTATACAAGTTATATATATTGAAACAATTTTTTTTAAGAAATAAACAAAATTTAAGTATTTAAGTTACTCTTCTAGCGATCAAAAACATTGGTAGATTCTAAACCTTCACTTGGTCTTTTCGGATAAGAAAAACGAAATTTCTTAAAAAAAATACACTACAGACATAAAAAATTAGGCCAGTCGTAGCGCAGGGACACAAAGTGTAACTGCAAAACCGACTGGTTATGGGTTCGACCCCCACTCGAGGTGATGAAATATTTACTCAAATTTATATTTCTATTTTTTCGGTGTCAAAAAGCGCGGCTTTAAGTTCTGCCACTCAACACGCAATGCCTCCAGAATTCGGCAGAAAGTGGGGAACGGAATGTCTTAACACTAGGTTTCCTCTGCCTAACCTGCTGTGTGCGGGATACAGCGTGAAGCTGACATAAAAAATTAAATATTTAAACGTTTACCAGTACACCTTTATATAGAGCTATTATCAAAACATCAAAGGCACAACAGCTTAAGAGGAAAAAATAAACATAAATTGTTTACATCCAAGTATTGAGCGTGCATATAAAATATTTGACAAAATTCAAGCCTTGTTCTCTTTCTCCTGTAAAATTTTACGACCCATCTTTTATATTACAGTTGTTATTCTGTCGGGATTAAATAACCATAACAAAATAAAACCGATACATAATAATAGGGTCAGGCTGTAACGCCCATGAGGGCGTTTATTAAAAAGCAATTTTGTGTTTATTCTATCAGTTTAGCAATTTATAGCTATTAAAATAACAGCTTTTTTGATATGAGAAAGCGTTTACGTTGATACTCTATTTATAATTAGTTATTTTATATTGTAATTTGAAGCCTGTTATGGCGCAGGCGCATAAGCGTGTGTCTGTAACCGCGACGGGTTGTGGATTCGATTCCCATTCGAGAAAATGTTTCATTTCTTCGCTCTGTTGCTTAACATGAAATTCCTTTTGAATTGAGCGAAAAATGGAGAGTGGAGTGTCTTAACGCTCCCTCTGCCCAGTCTCTGAATGCGGAATACAGCGCGAAGCTGAAAAAAAATATCATAATTCATACTCCTGTAAATATAATCTATGTTGATGGTACCTTTTAATTAGTTCATGTAAGTTTATAGTTTTTGTATGGGATTTGTCCGTTATGTAATCTCAGATATTGAATTTAATTAGTTTTGTTGGTAACAACTAACTGTACCTGAATAATAAAAGATTTTATGAACGTTTTAGATACAATAAAATTATTAATTGAAACCTTTATTTTGAACTCAAATATGTTATAACTGTTGTTTCTAAGTGTATTCTATTACTGTTATTATGATAGTAGAATATTATAAAAATCTATATTTTTAACTTTATACGTTTATGTCTATAAATACCGTATATAATTAGTTATTTTATAAGCTATAATTTAATATCAATGTTCTTTTTTCCTTCACGCATGTATCCCTAGCGGGCAATAAAATGAGACTATAAAGAAGTGATTTACATGGATGCTGCCATCTTCTATATATATATATATATCTATATATATCTATATATATATATATATGGAAATATAAATTTAAATAAATATTACATCCCCTCGAGTGGGGATCGAACCCACAACCATTCGGTTTTACAGTCACACCTCGTGCCGCTGCGCCACGACTGGCCTCAATATTTTTATGTTTCATAATATACAGTATCAAGTCCTTATGCATACTGTAGGATTCTACATAAGCCAAAGACTTTCGTAACAATTAAATTCCACGATAATACCAATATCCAGTTACGAACAACCCTTAGATATTTAAGGCGTTTTGTATAGAGGTCATTGTAGATACGAGAGCGATAAGCGATAATAATATTTTTACAAGTATTTTTCTGACTTAATAAATGTATAATATTTTTAGAGCTAGATATGTAGATCATTTATAGAAATTTTAGTGACAGATATTTTTTTTTCCTTATTTGCTTTTTTTACTACTTCTTTTTTTTAATCGCTTAACCTTTCAATTAACATCAAAACTGTCATATGTTGCAATTGTTTTATAAATATAACGCTGCTTTCTATTTAATTTTATTCTATTCATTATATGTGAAATAGCTAAAATATTTGTAAACATTTTAGAGTGACATTTGAATCCAGAATTCCAAACATTAACAAAACCTACAAAAAACGTAATGTATTTATTTTTTAAGTAAAAATATTTTGAATAAAATATTTTAAAACATTAAAAAACAAAAAATATCGTATAGTATTAATAATAATAATAACTTTAGATCCATATATTTTATGTTAGTATATATTTACTTAACCTATGTTAGTACATTATTATTATTATTAATTTTTAAATTAAATATTAAATTTATTATTAAATCGCTTGCTCCTTCGCCTTATCTTTATACTATGAAAGGAATCCTGTGAAGGACAAAAGTGAAGCCTCATTGTTACCTCGAATTTCGTAATTGAACGTTCCAACTAATTGCGGTCGTTCCAAAACTTTTCTTCACGCTGCGTTGCACTTATATTTAAATTTGATATATAGACGATACAAACAATCTGGATATTTCACAAAATATGGACGTATAAATTCAAATCAAAAAATTCAAATCAAAAAATATAAATCAAAAAATTTTATATTTTTTTTATAATTTATATCTTTTACATAGACAATATTCCTGATTGTACATACAAAACTTTTTTATATAAGAGAAATATATATAAATGGTTCAAAAGTTTAAATCACTCACATAGAATGAGAATAAAAAGAGATGGCCCGCCATCGAGAATCGGATAATCATTGTTTTTTTTTTTATTTTTTTATTTTATTTTATTTTATATTGGGAAACAAACAGGACTTACAATACTTAAAGCTAATACATATCTATATTACATTAGCCAATAAAGTTTCCACTTATGCATCAAACATGGAGTGAATACAAAAAAAAAAAAAAAGAACTTTATACTGTTCTTAAACAATTCATTTTTTTGACAAATATCAGAACTTTTACAAGACGGACCTTGTTGCATTGTAACATTGTATTTGTTGAAAGTTCTAAAAACTGATAATTATATCGAGGATTGAAGATTTTTAAATATAAAGCTGTTGCTACTTAAGTGAGTGAACTAATTATTTAACAAATGTTCTTACTAAGTTTATAATCTGAATCATATCCAAAAACCTTTCTTTTATAACTGTAACCAAAACATCTCCTCTGCTACATAAATATATTCTGACGAATATAAATAATTATTTTATTCATTTTTACAGTTTCACGCTGTATCCCGCGTGTAGCAGGATAGGCAGAGGGGGCCAAGCGTTAAACACTCCGCTCCCTACTTTTTACCGATTTCTCGACGCAAAGCGGGTTGAATGGCGAAACTCAACATCGCGCTTTGCCTCGAAACCAGTTCTATTATACCTTAATAATTAATTACAATTTCTATGTTCTGTCCCATTAATAACAAATACCAACATACTATTTAAAGAATAATGCGCGATTGCATAACGGTTTCGAAGCACAACAAAATAGATCATATATACATATTAATAAATCTAACCTAACACAGGAAGACATAAAGTCGACGATGGCAGCATTTATGTAAATCACTTCCTTTAGATTCGCCAAGATTTATGTCTAAACGTCAACAACAATTAAATTTGGACCACCGTTTCACGCTTGGAATAAATTATTCGTCTTTAAGCAATTTCCTATGGATCTGATAAGCCCAATTAAAATAGCTTTTCTTGGATATAATTTTCATTTTATTACGCTATAAATTCATTTTCGATTTTGTATTTCAATTGCTTATACAATAAAGAAGTGTTTTTTTAACCTCACACTGTATCTTGCACATAGCAAGGTAGGCAAGGGGAACCTAGTGTTGAGACACTTCGCTCCTCACTTTCCGTCGAATTCTGGAGGTATCGCTTGGTGAGTGGCGAAACTCAATGCCACGCTTAGCTTCGACACTAGAGCGAAGAAATGTAAAATATAAATTTAAATAAATATTTAATTTTATGTGATCGAACTCACAACCAGTCGCGTTTACAGACAGAGATTAGTGCACCTGTGCCACGACTGGTTTACAAGATTTTTTTTTTTCATTTTCTTCTACATTTTTTTATGTATGTAAAAATAACTAGGCCGGAAAATATATGCCTATTTTAAATATTTCGTAGAAAGTTGTATTTACCGCGTACTGCCTGTCACGCCCCAAGAGAGCGAGACAAACAGTAGTTTATTAATTAAACAACTAATTACTTAAATATTTTCTTGACACTACAAGGTATGTTTTTTTTTAGAGATAAAATCTATGTTTTCCTGCTCTGTTTATTTACTTGAAGTGCATATGAAAATATAAACATACCGTTTTTTATGAGAATTATTAAATATTTTTTTATTATTGCAATGCAGTTAAGAAGTTACTATTCTTAATAACGGGACACGTTTAGTTTAGATGTTCTATTCTTAATATAGAACGGAGAAATGCGTACCCAGCGTAAAGTACGACAGACGTGTAGAGTTATTTTTTTTTTATTTTTTACTTTAATTGCTCCACGTTTTTTCTTACCTGTAGCAGGATAGGCAGTGAAAACTTTTCGTTTTCGATATACCGCCCGAATACGACACATTGCAGGTAGAGCGGCGGAACCCGACAAGGTTATTTTTCTTACCAGAGAAGAAACGATAAAGATACTTTATTTCTTTTAGCTGGGATCGAACCCACAACCATCACGTTTAGAATCGAAATTATCTGCGCAATAAAATTCACTAAAATTATATGGATGTTCTATGGAAAAGAAGTAAAATAATATTAAAATAAGAAATAAGATCATGCCAAAGTGTACGTAAATCAATAATAAATATTTCATCAGAACAAAAAGTGCAGGGCTGCACCCCTAAGATGGGGTCGTGTCTACCTGTCCAACTGTTTTATTGGCTTTTATTAACTTTTCATGTATGGCTAATGGATTAGTGCAGTCTAGGTCGGTAGGGGAATACGCATCGACGTATTTTGACAGCTAACGTTTTGACACTATCATCTATTGGACTGGTGAGTTCTTTTTTTCATGTGAAAATAAAAAGCAGCTTCACGGCTCTTCCCAAATTCCAGGGTAGGTAAGGGGAGCCTTGTGTAAAGATTGATTTGATTGATGATTACATTCCAGTTTCTGCCTAGTTTTTGAAAGGTTGCGGTCTAATTCTGAGCGGAATTCAACGCCGCGCTTTGTCTACTGGAGTGGGGATACGAAGATAATTAAATATAATTATTCTTCCGACCTGGGATAGGACTCACCGCTATCGTGCTTACACCAGAATGCTGCCCCACTACGCCATGACGGCCTCTACGTCTGTTTTTCTTATATACTTTTTATTTTGAATGTTGTTTTTCATAATTATGTGACGATTTAACCTAGTGATTCTTACTTATTTTTTTCTGTTATTTTATTATCTATATTTATTATTGTTATTATAATCATGTGGTTTTTTTTATATAGACTTTGACCGTTACAATTAAATATATATTACAGTATTCTTAGAGAAATAAACAGAAATAACTCTCACTAATGTGAGCTTACAGCGATGAACTTTCTTTCTATATAACAAAAAGCTTGTAGCTTTCGAAGTAACAAAGAGATTAAAAGGAGAATTTTATTTTAACTTTAAAGCATTTGAGAGTTTTATAAATAAGTAATACACTACTTAGTAACGTAGCACCTCGTTACCTTGCTTAGCCGTATACACGTAAACTGGGAAAGTCGCTATAAACTGAATCCTTACTTGTATAAGTTGTGAATGTTTTTGGTTTATAAATATATACTTTTGTTATATTGTTTTTTTAATATATTTTGTCTATTTATTATTAACAATCTATCGGCATCTATCTACCTCCACATAATATTTTACTGTAAAAGAGTCCATCTCGCACCTGGGATTATTTTATATCATTTTTTTTTCAATGTTTGTTCACATCGCAAGATTTGAACAATTATCTTTTGTCTTGTCTATAATCAATTTTATATAGATATTTTTTTTTCTACAGAAGCCTATATTGATAACATTCCTAATATACTTTTAACTCTTTGATCCACTTAATCCATAATAGTAGAAATACATTTTTACTGAGCTATATTTAGATTAAATTTATACCAATTATATTATATATCGTAAAATATACTCGTTTACCTTTCGCAGGAAGACCACCAAGCGCGTAAATATAAAACAAATAGCAAGAAACATAGGAAATCTGCACTGGATCTAGAAGCATCTGACTGGATCGAGGCCGTCGTGGCGCAAGGGCACAAGCAAGTGACTGTAACGCGACAGTTGTTGATTCGATTCCCACTCGAAGGAATGAATTATTATTTATTGATAAACGGGGGGGAACGCAGTGTCTTAACACTAGGTTCCTTCTACCATCCTGTCATATACGAGACACAGTGTGAAGCGGAAAATGTATTGTGGAACAGAGACAGCATCTATTAAAATATCGTTTTTTTCTTATTGAAAATATAAGTTTTAGTCAGCTTAGTCACTAATTACATTAAAAAAATTGAGTAATACAGGAAATGAATTTACCAAAAAGCTGGATAAAGAATGTTTAAGTTAAAAGCATTTGGCAATAAATCTGGCAGTCCAATTTATATACGTCTGAGGATAACATAAATAGCAAATATTACTTTTGCTGTATACTTTGAACTTTAAACATATAAAAATACAACTTATATTAGATAAGTATAGTTTAGTTTAGTTTAATTTATAGATGAGATAATCGAAAAATTAAGAAACCCGATATAGTTGTTAGTATACCTATTAGTACACCGTTATTTAATGGACTAAAGATCATGATTTTTAAGTAATTTCATTTTTTTTAGAAAAAATAAAAGGTTTTTACGTTTATATTTTCATTTCTTCGCTCTGGTGTCGAGGCAAAGCGTGGCGTTGAGTTCCGCCATTCAACACGCAATGCCGCCAGAACTTGGCGGAAAGTGGGGAACAGAGTGTCTTAACACTAGGATACAGCGTGAAGCTGATTTGATTGATTTTAGTTATAATCTACTAGTAGTAAATATTCTCTTTAATAATTTAAAATAGGGATGATTATAAAAACACACACATGATATAAAATTCCTATATTTCGAAATTTTAAATAATACAACTGGCTCTGAAAATATTTGGATTGCAAAAACAAATCTGTTAAAAGAGATCAGAAAAAGATTTACAAAGTTCAATTTATTGAAATGGCGGAGCTCGATACAATTTATACAATACAATTATTACACAATAATTTTCTAATACACGAATTTAATATAAATATCACAGTCAAAGATTATATAACTAAATCACTAATTCTAAATGGCAGTGTTGGGAGCTAACTCCGTCGTAAGTTAACTCCGTCTGACAAAAAGAATTTTGCGTCGTCAACGTTAAAGAAAAAGTATGTTTATTCGATAGCCTTTAAAATGTGAAGCTAGTCTAATACTGTGACTAGAATTAGGAATAAATTATGATATACAGTGTTATTTATAGTTTGGTAGCTACGAGTTACAAGTGCTATTCCACTACTGTTCTGCCTAATTTTATACGATATCATTACTATTTAACACTACAATTACAAATTTAATTATTCCATTAACATCATATTATTTAAGCCGATTACAGTAAACTATTATTATTAGCCGCAGCTAAACTACATTGAATATTTTACATGCAAGCAGTTGTTTGAAAATAGTTTTAGAAATTCTAGAAATGTTAAATGTATAAATTATAAATGATGTTTAAAACAGTAAAATTACACGATTATATTAGATTAATATATTTCTATCAAAAATTTGCTATTTTCTAATAATTCGCAGGGTCAAAACATGTTTTAGAAAGACTGGAAACTTTACCCTTTCGGCTCATAAGACAGATGATTAGAATTATTATTGAGACATTAAAATACTAGTATAAATAGACACGTATTTATCTAAAATGTTACTTACATCCACTGTACTTAACATCTATTAAAATTGAAAGATGATATCGATTATTGCTTTGCGTTTCGAATAATGACGTTATTTATATTTAATATTTATTTAATCTGACTCTTATTTTCGGGACTCTGTAATAAAAAGGTAAAATCAGTATACTTTATTATTATATATTATATTCAATGTCAATTCTGAGGCCGGTCGTGGTGCAGTGTCACAATGTGTGACTGTAAAACCGACTGGTTGTGGGTTCGATCCCCACTCGAGGAGATGAAATATTTACTTAAATTATATTTCCATTTATTCGTTCTGGTGTCGAGGACAAGCGCGACTTTGAGTTCTGCCACTCAACACGCAATGCCTCCGGAATTCGGCAGAAAATGGGGAATTTTCCGCTCTCTCTGACTACCCCGCAAGGGATAAAGCGTGAAGCTAAGTTAAGTTAAGTTATATTTAATGTAAGCAAAAGAAAAATTATTTAAAGAGAAAAAATAAAATATTTTTGCTCACCTCATATGGCGGCGGAGGCAGTATATCATTCAGATTTATTTGACACCCCTGCTCGGAGCGCGCCACGCTCGAGTGTCTGCCGGACTGAATGGGGATTTTGAAGCTATTCTCTCGTCCGAGCCAATGCCACTGTGGATAGTCATATTCTAAATCAGTCGTTGGGCATACTTTACTTTTGTCTTGTCGACTCCGCGAGTCAGATCTGCTCGTGTGACAGGACGCACAATCATCTTCGACGATATTTACATCATTATGTATGTTCTCGTGCCTCATTTCTCTGTAATCTTTCGTCGATCTGCTGGAGGTGCTGTGACAACAAGTCGAACATTCCCCATTGGAATACTGAATGCTGCCGTTGCACGACCTTACAATGCTGTTGTTGTGAGATCGTCTTTCCGGACAACTTCGGGCATCTCCGATGTCAGTGTTGTCCTATGAGAAAATTTATGTTATGCATAAATCATTTTATATCTATGTTTGTAATATGATAGTGATGTACTGCAAATCAAAAAACGTCTGCTTATCTAAAATCAACAAGGAATTTCTCATAATGCTTATCTTGGAGTACCTTGAAATTGAGTTCCGTGTAAATAGCGCTAGAAGCGTAGGGCTCCGGTGGCCCCCTTTTTATTCTGTCTACACTTGAAGCGTCTAAACCTTGAATGGAATTTTGAGGTAGGCAGTATTCTGGTTCAATATTTAAAATATTAGGAGACTGACCGCCTACAAAAGAGATATTAAGTTACTTATATCATTCATATAAAAATTACCAAAACGTACTAAAACTAGAAAAATATTCCGATTTTATACCTTGTAAAAGAGTTTGGTGGCAACTACTAACATCTAATGCAGAATCAGGAGGTGCAAATACTGGTCGGTCTCTAAGCCAGATTGTGTCTTTATTCAATAAACATTGCTGAGCCGTGACTATAGACTGACCTACAAGGAGATCAACAGTTCAATTACACTCATCATAGAAGTCGACAAATTGATTTATAATAGATATATCACTCACCAGTTGATTTCTTTCTCTGAATGTTGTTACGTCGTTTAATATAATAGACGCTGACTATACCGATGACAATAACTGAGAATAACGTTAGTGCTAATGCTAGCAACCATGTTTCTTGGAACAGATGTGGAAGTGCTGCGTCATTTGGTGGTTCAGTCCTAGAAAAAGACAGCTTAAAGCTTTGGGTTCGCACAGTTTCCGCTCATTGTAAGACACAAGAGGGAACCTGGGAACCTAGTACAAAAAACTTCGTTCACATTAAGACATTCTGCTACCAACTTTTTACCGAATTTTAGTAGCATTTCATGTTGAGTGGCGGAGCGCTTTGCCTCGACACTAGAGCGAAGGAATAAAAATATTTAATATTTCATTTTCTAAAATAGGAATCGAACCCATAACAAGTCACACATTTGTGTCCCTGTGCCACGATATGTTTCTTGGAATAAATGTGGAAGTGCTGCGTCACTTGGACGTACAGTCCTAGAATCGAGAAAATTCAGAATCTTATAAATAACATTATTAAATAAGCATGAAATTATATACATGTTTCTATACAAAATTATTTAATCGCCCCTACTGTAATATAATCTTAGAGTAGATTAACACCTAATGTGTATATAATACAGGTTAATATAAGTCAGTATCAAATGTTGGTATTGTTAAGTCAATCGGCTCGTGCCATGAATCATGCAAGAGGAAACTGCGGTAAAATCACCATTCGAAACTTTTAAAGTCTACGTTAATCTGTAATACAATATCCAAGTTTCGGTTACTCAAACAAACACATACATTATACGTATACATGATAGCTGTATGATTTGGTTTTTTTTTGTGTTATACGCCAACACAGCTTAATGTTTAAAGTTATATATTACTATTAAAATTTAAATCAGTTTCACGCTGTATCCCGTACACAGCAGGGTAGACAGAGGGAACTTAGTGTTAAGACACTCCGGTCCCCACTTTCTGCCGAATTCTGGGGGCTTTGCGTGTTGAGTGGCAGAACTCAACGCTGCGCTTAGTCTCAACATCAGAGCGAAGAAATGGAAATATAAATTTAAGTAAATATTTCATCTCCTCGAGTGGGGATCGAATCCACAACCAGTCGGTTTTACAGTCACACTTTGTGCCGCTGCGCCACGACCGGCCTCGGAATATACAAATATTTGTACATAGCAGTACAACAATAAAACACAACTCACTGCACGTAGTGTCGCTGCGAGTGCGTGGGCAGCATGTGCACGTGCGCGGGCGCGCTGAAGGGCCCGCGGCCGCGGCGCGCGAC
Organism: Heliconius himera; assembly: GCA_021202915.1. Taxonomy (NCBI): domain Eukaryota; kingdom Metazoa; phylum Arthropoda; class Insecta; order Lepidoptera; family Nymphalidae; genus Heliconius; species Heliconius himera. Next base: position 342,761 of record JAJHJA010000034.1, read on the forward strand.
GGCGGCGGCGCGCGCGCTGTAGCGCCCGCCCGCGCGCAGCGCGCTCGCCGCCGCCGCCCGCGTGCGCGCGCCCAGCGACATCTGCCCCACCACGCGCCCGCTGCTGCCGGTGCCTACTCTTATTTCGATCTACATTAAATGGGATTCATTGTTAAATTATGTTATTCTGTTAAAATTCATTGAAGTAGCTTGTCTTAATAAATTGTAAACTAATATAATTATATTGTCAGTTCGGTTAGGCCTGAGAGTGGCTTAAGGACAGTAAGGCCACGATGCCTCCAGAATTCGTCAGAATGTGGGGAACGGAGTGTCTTAAAACTAAGCTGTTTCCTCTGCCTACCCTGTTGTGTGCGACTATTGCTTTAAGCAATACATAATTATTTTGTATTAATTATGAACACAAATATTACAATGGAGGTGTTGAAGAATGGTTAATTTCATATTATTACCGAAACAATAATTACAGTGTACATTGATGCAACTTGTAAACTCACCAAATAGCCCGTGAGCTCCCCATTCCAAGTGTTTGCAGGTGGTGGTTCCCATCGTATCCAGGCAGAAGTTGCGTTAATTACACCCGCTGTCACGCTTTGAGGTGGAGCATGTGGCACTAAAATTATTACTTACAAATAACATATAATGTATATAGAAAACATAAACAATACTTATTTAGAAAACGTATAAAAATTTGAACACAATAAGACAGCAACTGGAAACCGACCAGACACTCTGACCACTGAGCCATACGTTCTCATCGAGCTACGTCGAAATTTTTATAAGTTTGTTACAACTTATATATGTTGTTAGCATCTGTGTAGGGAGATTTTTACAAATTTCCGCTACTCAAAGATAATTACTAAGATTTGTCGTGTGGCAAGAGAGAATGCTATTTATTAAATATTTATTTAGAAAACGTATAAAATATGAACGAAGCGGGACTCTAACCCGCGCCTCCTAGAAACCGACCAGGCGCTCTCCCGTCTCTTATCCCGCTACGTTCAATTTTTTATACGTTTTCTAAACAAGTATTTTTCTTTCCTAAGTGTAATAACACTTTAAAAAATATTAAAAAAAACATAAACAATATTAAAAAACTGTTATCAAAACACTAACCATCCTCATCCGTATACCCAATCATCGAATTAGACGGTTTACCAAGCAGCATTTTATAATATGGCATGAGAAACACATCGTATTGCGTGTACGGCAGTAACCCAGATAAAACGTAGCTCGATGACCCGCTGTTATCAACATTAGTTAGGGATCCGTTAGAGCAAGATTCCACTTGTAACGAATCTAAATTTGTTATTTCTTCACTGCTATTACGCCAGTTCAGCGATGTACCATTGTACCAAATTTTAACTCCTTCCAAATATTCATTATAATCTGTTAGCACCTAAAATCAAAATTAAATCAGCTTCACGCTGTATCCCGCACACAGCAGGGTAGGCAGAGGGAACCTAGTGTTAAGACACTCCGTTCCCCACTTTCTACCGAATTCTGGAGGCATTGCGTGTTGAGTGGCAGAACTGAACGCCGGGCTTAGCCTCGACACCAGAGCGAAGAAATGGAAATATAAATTTAAGTAAATATTTCATCTCCTCGAGTGGGGATCGAACCCACAACCGGTCGGTTTTGCAGTCACACCTCGTGCCGCTGCGCCACGACCGGCCTCAAAACTTACATTGAATACATAAATAATAGCCCACATAATAGAAATACTCACGTCCCATACAACTTTAAGCGAAGTTGATGACAAAGTTTCCACTCTCCTCAGAACTAATACATTTTGCTGTAAATACTTCCTCGCCTGAACAAACTCGTACTCTGTCATACGAACCTCTTGTTCGTAATTATCGTCGAAGTTTTCGTCCGAGGAATGCTCTTTCAATTTCAATGGGTTATTGCTTTTTCTTAATACGTTTAGATATGCTTCTTGCATAACACTTCCCGCTGCGTTTAGAGCTACACAGATAACGCGTCCACCGTGTTCTACTTTAGCACCGTCCAAGTATAGTAGGCTCGAATTACTTTTAGTACATTCGGGAAATAGAAGAGAATCTTCAGTGCCTTCCAGGATCCAAAAAGTAGTTGGTGTGGGCAGACCTTTAGCTTCACACGGAATGGACACAACGTCGCCCTCCCATGCGGTCAAATTGGATGGTATCTGCGTGAAGTGCGGTAAAGCTGAAACAGATGGCCTTATTAAAACAGCTCCTAACAGATATTTTAAATAAACATGCAATAAAATCCAGTGAAATAATCAAATGGATCTCACAGTATACAGTTAAAGTTGCGCTAGCGACGCTCGTGCCGGCGTGGCTGTCGGCGCGGCAGGAATAGACGCCAGCGTCGGACGCGGACACCTGTTCCAGCCGTAATAGTCCTCGGATGATTGTGGCATGAGAAGGCAACACACCATCTTCCTTCACCCATGTTATTTTTACGCTCGCATCATAGCTCTACAATGGGGCAGTTTAGTTAAATTTAATTACCAACTCACGATATGTTAGTACTGCTGACAAATGTTGAATATGTTTAGTGTTCTCGTTTATTTTTTTTTATTATTGAACGTAATGTTTTTTTTAAATAATTAAAAAAAATCATCTTTTGTTATTCTCACTACTTACTTATATAAAAAAAAATATTTTAAAAAATATTTTGCAAGATTATGTATTTTTACTATTCTACTATTATTATAATATTATAACTATTTTATAAATATGTAAATATAGACTTAGTACGTATATTATTATATCTTAATTACCTGGCAGTTAAATTCAACGTTTTGACCTATTAAAGCAGTTATATTACTAGGTTTTTTTACAAAGTGCGGTCTCCTTAAAACAATTAACGCCGCGGCCCTCGACTGTCTTTCACCGGCGATATTCGAAGCGACACATCTGAATAGCCCGCTGTCATTCGGTAACGTTTCGAGAATTTTCAAGCTTCCAGTTTCAGTTATAGTAACTCTAGAAAAAATAATTGGCATTTATACTTCCAAAAGAAAATTTTTGCATCGTAAAAATGAAAAATAAAAAAAATAGTATATATTACCTTCCATTTACTTCAACATCATATACGTTCCCATCTTTTAACCAATGTACTGATGGATCTGGTACTCCCCGAGGAGGCATACATTCTAACAAAGCAGGCTCTCCAGCAGCCACTTGAACATCTCGAGGTTCAACCCTAAACTCGTCGCGTAAAACTAAAAGGGAAGGATAAAAAATAAACAAAAAACTTCAGACTATAACGTATGCACATGTGATTTATATTTAGTGTAAAGCTTATAATTTATTGCCAAAGTTTGGCCTCCAGCCATAAGACCTTTATCACTCTACATATTATAGAATATGCTATAAAAAAAGCAACTTAGCTTACTAGCTAAGAAACTTCAGGGAGATAATTTTAAAATTTAAGTGAAGGTAATTTAAAAGAACTACGACCTATTAAACGGAGAATATGTACAAGTTACAGCTAAGTTTATTGTATGTAACATTATCATAAAACTGAAGTTATGGTCTTACCGGCAACATTTAATGAAGCGTTCCGACTTACAGCCTCCCCGACTCCATTTCGCGCCACGCAGTAATAAATCCCCTCATCGCTCTCTTTCTTCCCCCGATTTACCCTATGATTTCAAAAGAAATTGCTGGTCACACTTTGAAATATTGTTATTAATAGTCATCTTAATTATCTTAGATTTCTGTCAAGTGAGACATATCAATTCTCTTCTTTACTTTTATAGTTTACTCAAAAAAATATATCAGCTTCACGCTGTATCCTGCACACAGCAGGGTAGGCAGAGGGAACCTAGAGTTAAGACACTCCATTTCCCACTTTCCACTGAGTTCTGGAGGTATTGCGTGTTGTATACATACATGTAAATTAATATTTCATTTCCTCGAGTGCAGATAGAACCCACAACCAGTCAATTTAACAGTACTGGCCTCTAAAAAAATTTATATTAAAATTAAGTAAATACCTTAAAAATAGTAAGCCATCTTCCAATACCACTCTGTGGCCATCTTCCGCCGGTGGTAGTGGTGATCCATCTTTGTACCACTGCACAAATGGTTTAGGCCTCCCTTCAACGACACATCTCAATGTCGCAGGCTCGCTACGGCCAGATACTGTGTTTGACGGATGCTCTTTGATTCGCGGCGCTCGACTTTGTGCTAGGAAATATTTTTAAAAATGTAAAAAAAAGCTCTTCTGCTGCCTATCAATAAAATACAGAGAGACCGAGATACGCTAGTGGTATTTTACTCTGTTCTCTACATTTTACGTGGAATGTCTCCAACATTCTATGCTGGGTAATGAAACCAAAAGTACATAAAATATAAACATTTATTATCTATTTCATATAGATTACACAAAAACACAAACATTTATTATCTATTTCATATACATTACAAATTCATAATCGACAAATGCTGACAGTTTCGTAACGGTCCTGCTAAGACTTATTAATAAAGCATTTTTTTTAATAATAAATTAAATCAGTTTCACGCTGTATCCCGTACACAACAGGGTAGGCAGAGGGAACCTAGTGTTAAGACACTCCTTTCCCCACTTTCTGCTAAATTCTTTTCGCCGAGGCATTGCGTGTTGAGTGGCAGAACTCAACTCCGCGCTTAACCTCGACACCAGAGCAAAGAAATGGAAATATAAATTTAAGTAAATATTTCATCTCCTCAAGTGGGGATCGAACCCACAACCAGTCGGTTTTATGGTCACACTTCGTGCCCTTGCGGCACGACTGACCTCAGCAATCGGCCTTTTTAATAATATTCGACATAAATCACCATATTTTATTAGAGTATTGAATATAAAGTCATTTATTAAAGCATATCAAATCACATACATACATGTAGTGGGCTTTTAAGATGTAACTTAAGATTTGGAAGTAAAAAAAAAACTATTAATGTCTCAATGATCTTTGTCTCATATTGCGTTCACTGCATTTAGATCGATGTTCGGATATCAGATAAGAAACGGTTTTAAGTAATTTCTTATTTAAGAAAACTGCGTCATCGTGACAGTGAATATTTATTTCGTGTGATAGTTTTAGTGCAAGTCCCGGAGATAAACTCACTGTATATACGAGATATTCGATGTATCCCGCGCACAGCAGGGTAGGCAGAGGGAATCTAGTGTTAAAACACTCCGTTCTTCACTTTCTGTCGAATTCTGGAGGCATTTCGTGTTTAATGGCAGAACTCAACGCCGCGCTTTTGACACCAGAGCGAAGAAATGGAAATATAAATTTAAGTAATATTTCATCTCCTCGAGTGGAGATCGAACCCACAACCAGTCGGTTTTACTGTCACAGTTTGTGCCGCTGCGCCACGATTGGCCTCAAAAGTATACTGACTGAAATTCGAATTAGGTTTATTTCTTTAAACTACTATTTTTATCATTACACCAGATAAAGCGAAGCGGCAAGACTCCTTGTATTCTATATAAGATTATAGACACAGTAAATAAATTCTGTTTGTTCATCAATCAAATAAAAACCATTTTAGTATAAACTATAAAACGATATTTGCTTTTTTAGATAAGAGGATCAATAGATTTTATTTGGTGTAGATTATACTTAAACTTTTTTTAAAATTAGCTTACAAGCTTTTATAATTGCCGAAGTATGTTGAACTTTAAATAAGTTCAATTATTACTGTAGTTCAAGGTTAATTATTAAGCAAACAAAAGCGTTTAAAAGGCAAGGTTGAATTTAGAACTTTACTTTTACAATTCCACTACATATTTAGGTAAGTATTATATACATTAAGTACCTTCTATATCTTCCTATGTATATTTCATATCGTTTTTATAAATAAAATATATATTATGTTATATTTTTACAAGCACAATGAATATTTAACACTATTTTAATATAAAAAATTAAATCTTTTTTTTTATCAAATATATAATTACATACGCTGTATCCCGCACACAACATAATAAGTAGACTGAACCTAGTGTTAAAGAACTTTGTGTAGCATTCGACCGTTCACATTGCGTGTAGAGTGGCGAAATTTAACGCCGCGTTTTGCCTCCATACCAGAACAAAGAAATGAAAATATTAAATAAATAAATTTCTACATTAAATCTATCAAATATACCGTTAGACGCTCAGCCAAGAGTTTCTCGCGAACACCGTATAAATTTTGCATTCGAAAGAACTGTACAACTCTAATTAAAGCCGATGTAAAAAAAAACAAGGCTTCATTGTTATGTTAACGTAACTCTTTTACAGAACTACATTTTGTTAATTGGCTCCGAGCCAGTTTTAATTACTCAAGTTACAATTATACGGTTCAATGGTTCGCATAATTCAAAAAATTCAATTTTAATTTTACATTAAAAGCTACTAAATTTTTATTTGAATTTTATGTGTCATGTTTTTTTTAAATGATATTTTAATAATTGGATACACTAGTAAAGTAAATAATATATTGTTTTTGTTTTTGGGAATTATTTGTTACATGTAAATTTTCTAAAAGTTATTATAAAAAAAATAGCTTAACACTTTTTAGGGATCAGCAAAAGGAATGTAATGTCCAGAAAATTCTTGAAATGAATAGAATTTATTTGTTTTACTTTATATTAGAATGCTATCTTTATATTAGAATGCTATCTTTATATTATAATTGCTATCAAACAAACTTGTTTACTTGTTTATATATTTAGGAGCTTAATACTTCTTTAGAAAACGTATAAAAATTTGAACGTAGCGGGACTCGAACCCGCGCCTCCTGGAAACCTACTGACCACTTAGCCATACGTTCTCGTAATGAACGTATGGCTTAGTGGTCAGAGCGCCTAGTCGGTTCCCAGGAGGCGTGGGTTCGAGTCCCGCTACGTTCAAATTTTTATACGTTTTCTAAAGAAGTATTTTTCTTTCCTAGGTGTGGAATAACACTTTAAAAATGTTCAAAATATTTAGGAGGTTGTTTATGATCACGAACACTCCGACATGAGTGTGCGACTAAGAATTTTTATTTTAATATCAGTATTTTAATATTACTACTTAATATCGCATATAATAATGATAGTCTAATATTTTTAGATAGAGAATCATAAAAAAATTAAGTTAGATGTAAAATAATAAAAAGATAAATAAATTTACATAATAATGTAATCTACATTACATTTTATATTTAAAGTATAAAGTCCAGAGAGTTCCAGAGCCTTACATTTCCCACATTTCTCTTAGTTTTCTAGACATTATATGTTAAGCGGCGGGACTCGACGCCGGGTTTTCTCTACCAAAGAAAAAAGGGAAATAATTAAAATACTATAATTTCTGTGGCGTTTAATTTTGTCACTTAACACGCAATTTCTCGAAAATTCGGCAGAAAGTGGGCAACGGAGTGTCTTAGTACCGCCCATCCGCAATATGCGGGATAAAGCGTGAAGGTATAATAAAAAAGCATCGTGTTTAGAGCCAAACGCTGCCCCACTGCGCCACGACAGTCTCATACGAGTATGTATATAAATAACAAAGGAACTACTATGAATCAATACTATATTCTTTTACAATTTTTATATCTAATAACAAATAAAGATAACAAATTGAGAGACACATTCAAAACTCTTAATATCCTTAATTCATACAATTTAAAATAAATATTTTACAAAACAGAGCTTTCTGAACTTATATTCCCTTTAAATTATGCTGTTATAAAAATTCTAGCTGAATTTTTATGTATATATCTCTAAATGTATGTAATATAATATGGGACACAACAAATCTACATCGTTATTTTACTTTTTATTCATTTCCTTTATTATTTCCCAATTTAAGTTAAATCTAATACCTATATAATAAATACTAATACGATTTCTTGAAACATCTTGATTATTTTTTACAATTTCCTGGTCGGTTTCCAGGAGGCGAGGGTTCGAGTCCAGCTACGTTCAAATTTTTATACGTTTTCTAAATAAGTATACATCTTGTGAAGTTAAAAAAGATTAATTCTAATATTACTTTATATTATATACTTTTTAGAAAAAGAAATGGAGTATATAGAGTTGCTATATATTTTTTTCTAGAACAGTACATTTGTTTCCTGAGCTCTACATATATTATAAACATTGATTGAAAATATTTTATGTGAAAATTTCACCGATTACGAAAACGTTTAGTAGATTTTTATAGGTGAAAAAAAAAAATATTATATCAACCAAAATTAACATTATAATACTTGACCAATGCTTACGAAATCCAAAATTCTGATAACGTTATAAAGTGTGCGTTACATTAGCGTTATCTGAACGGCGACAGCGATTGACAGAATTGACGCGTTCCAGACTATGGAAGTAACTTTAGGAAAGGGGTCTTTTTTGCCTGTTTGTAAATAATTTTTAAAATTTATATAAAAATATAAAGTGCGTATATATTTTTTTATTAATATTTTTTTTGTGTGTGGATTCTTTTATTAAATATATTTATTAGAATATGTATATTTTCTTATTAGACTTACGGCATGAATAAAGCAAAATAAAATGATAATACAAACTAAACTAAAGCAATGTAATCTATAATTTACTTTTTCATCGTTTTAATATTTCGAGATAAATTATAAGATAAATTATATTGTAAATTTAAAACCAATATATTTTTTTATTGTAGCTTCGTTTTTTCCGGGTTTCCGAACATAGTGCTTATGTCTTTAGAATTCGTCATTAATCAGATCTCTCTTTTTTTTGTCCCATGTGCGAGACATTTCGTGTTAAGTGGCGTCTACAAGATAGCAGGAAGTAAATCAACTTAAATATAATCACTCCCCAAGTGGTAATTGAGCACACAACCATCGCATTTACAGTCAGACATTGCGCTGCGCCACGACGGTTTTAACCAAAAAAAAAGTTATCTTTAAGTATTTTTTTTATTTAATTCAAAAATGAAAGAGAAAGCTAAATTTATTTAAAATTCGTATGAATTTTACAGTGACTTAAATTAATGAACGCTTCCTGGATAACACGCCCAAGCTTTGACAAACAAGACATACATACATATTTGTTTGTACTTATGTCATCATTGCGGCTTTTCTATTTGTTTAAAATTTCACATTTTTTTATCGATGTTCCTTTTTAAAAAAAAGTAAGTAGCTATTTAAAAAAATATGAATAACCATTTTGGTTTTTATTTATAATGTTAATGACATATTTTTTTAAATAATATTACAAAATCTAAATAAATATTATCGACTTGATAAATGATTTATTAAAACGTATGCCTAAATATCTAACAATATATTCTTTATTTTTTATATCAATCAAATGTAAATTTAAAGTAAATTGTCAATAAATGGCAAATTCATTTATATATTTTCAATCTAAAACTACTTAATCACTAAATTAAAAAATTAAAAAATACATATAATTAATTAATAATAATAATAAATAAAATTAATAATTATAATTACCATTAGTCCCATTCAGTCCAATAAGCAACAAATGAACAAAAACAAGAAACACGAATTGGTTCTTTCCATTTACGGTGTAATCGCACTCATAACCACCGACAACCACCATACTGCCACCGTTTGACACTCCACACAAATGTATTACATATTTAAATTAAATAAAAACTTAATAAAAACGAAATTTAATTCACAATATTAAAATAACAACTTAAAAAGTTCATTTTCTATAGAAACGCGGGAAAAAGTTCGTTTAAGCACGTACAAGCATAGCTAAGCGAAGCGGCCGTGACGCGACCGGTTGGCTTCGAGGCGTGTGTCGTACTACCTCCCTCCCTCATCTGTTTACTCTCTATTAAAAGGGGGGATCCAAGTCTGTACGTTCATCCAATATGATATCACAACTGTTTGGACCCATTGTAAATAAACTTTGGGTGCCATGAACCCATGATGCAACGCCATACATTAAAAAGATCTCTTAATTGTTGCTTTTGGTACTATAAATCAATATCACTCGCTTGATACCAGCGTGTCTTATTTATGAGTTTTTGATTTGATATAATGAATTCGTTTTCTTGTTGATTTCAATATTTTAATTGACGTGTTTTGCAGTTATGATCGTTTAATATTATAATACATTTAAATATTACGTATACATGACCTATTTTTTATTTTATTTTATTTTAAAAACTATATAAGTGCATTTATTTTGTAGTGCAATAATTGGATTAAGACATATTGCTATCTGGCTCTATGCAGATTTCTCTCTAACATTCTCTCTAACTTTCTATGTAACATAATATTATTTTCCTAATGTATATAAAATCATATGTTAATTATTATCTACATAACCTTTACAACTGCAAGCTGTAAGGGTAACGAGATCTCTTCATGCTTTAATTTAACTTAATAATGCCTTATTTTGTGAGCCATAAAAGTTCCCTTGTATAATAAATAGCTTTTGTCAATTTCTTACAACAAATCTTGCCAACGTACACAGTGTTCTAAGATCAATTGACCTGGTGTGTAACCCCAAGTAATTCACAAGCAAAAAAAAATCAAAAGAACATTCAGAAAGGAAACGAAATAAAATACGGCTTATTTCATTGGACGTATTTGTCGAGTTAGCGCATGCGCACCGGGCGGGCGCCGACAAAGGCGCTGCGTTCAAATAAAAAACGTTCTAATTTGAAACCGGTCGCCCCTCTGCCGCACGCGCTCCTGCGCATCCCTTCATCCATTATTATGCTGAAGAGGTCATTCACAGTTCGCACAATGGCACCCATACATCTAACTGCTAATAGACAAGACCTTCGAGCTTCTATTGGACTTTTTAATCATAAATTCTTTTCGAGGGTGCTATAAACCACCGTCTAACGCTTAAACGTGAAAAAAAATATTTAAAGATGCATTAACATAGTCCTGTAACAACTCCGGCAAATAAAAGAAATAGCTCGCCTTAAATTAAAGCGTTTCTCGTATCCCGGACTGCTCCTTTGTAATTCTTTATATGGTTATGTACGAAACGGATTGTTTATTATATAAGGTTAAACAAGATTCCCTTAATGGTAGTAAAATTCAAAGCCTTGTTTATAAGTTTTTGCTTCGTTGCTAATGACGCATTACCGCGATGCCCTTATATGTGTATTTTTATAAATTTTTAAATAAGAATAAAATATCTCTTTGAATAATATTTTTCTTATGATTTAAGTAGGTTAATAAGGTTCATTTATAAGTTGAAAAGCTTAAATACATCTTTTTTTGTATTACAATACCCAATTCATACTACAAAACTATTTTGTAATATGTTTGTAGTTAAGTTTAATATTTACAAAATAACAAGAAACATATAGTTTATATATCATTTTTTTATTTAAATTATAATCGAATTACAGATCCAATGTATGCTTTCAACGTGTTTATATCAAGAACAAGCACAAACGGTACGGAAAGAGTAACAGTAGCCGGTCCCATGGAGTCATTTAATTTACATTTTTAAAACATCCCAGCGGAAAATAGGAGATAAAATAAAATAATTACCTCAAAACCTTATTAATATTTAACACAAAAAGATTGACATTTATGTTTCTTTACTTTTATATAGCAACTTAATTAAGAGTACCGGTTAAATTCTACTATACTGCTTCCATAAACATATATCAAGATTGTATAAGATTATTAGTGATGTTAGAATTTTTTATGCATCATCCATATGCAAATTTAAAATGTATGGATCAAAGATATGGTTATTATTATTTCTTTATATTGGAACAGCCTATCTACATTATCTTATCGTTGTCACCAGCAATAAAAGCTCTATTTATATATCAAGATTGAAACGATAAAAAAAAATCAGCTTCACGCTGTATCCCGCACACTGGGTAGGCCGAGGGAACCTAATGTTAACACATTCCGTTCCCCAATTTCTGCCGAATTCTGTAGGCATTGCGTGTTGAGCAGAACTCAACGCCGCGCTTTACCTCGACACCAGAGCGAAGAAATGGAAATATAAATTTAAGTAAATATTTCATCTTCTCGAGTCGGGATCGAACCCACAACCAGTCGGGTTTACAGTCACACATTGGGGTACAATGCGTCACGACTGGCCTCGTTAAACTATTTAAACGATATCAATTGCTAAATCAAAATCAAGATGGATGTAGCCATTATTTAACTGTATATATATAAATTGCATGCTAAAATATCATTGAGATATATATTCTTTATATAGGCTGTTTCTTATTTGAATAAAAAACAAATACATAAAATAACTATTAAATACAGTAATTAACTATAAAATTTAACACCGTATATCTTTAAACTGACTTGAATTAATCGAAGAATAGTTGAAGAACTTACTTCTTCAACTATTCCTTGATTAATTCAACTCTCGATTATTTCGCCTCTGCTTTCCTTAAGCCTTCTTACTATACAAGATAAAGGAATTATGTTATATTAAAAAAGTAAACGAAAAAAATATCTTAAACGATTTAATTAAACAGTTCAAAATGGTTGGCCAATAAAAAAATATACAGCTTACTATAAATAAAGGCGTCGTCGTAAATATGAATAGTTTATTACTTAAAATGGTGATTAATATTTATGGCGACAAGAATTATGCAAACTAGAAAGAACTTTTTTAGATTGAATAATAACTTGCCTACGTCGAGTTTTCAACAGTGTTATATTTTTATACAAATAATTACAAACAAACAATATTTTAAAGTATTTTTGGCATTATAGTGGACATAGGCCAGTGGTTGAGGCCAGTGGTGGCGCAGTGGCACGAGGTGTGACTGTAAAACCGACTGGTTGTGGGTTCGATCCCCACTCGAGGAGATAAAATATTTACTTAAATTTATATTTCCATTTCTTCGCTCTCAACTGCCACTCAACACGCAATGCTTCCAGAAATCGGTAGAAAGTGGGGAACGGAGTGTCTTAACACTAGGTTCCTTCTGCCTACCCTACTGTGTGCGGGATGCAGCGTGAAGCTGATTTAATTTTATTTTTTTAGTGGACATAAACTCTACGGAGCAAAAACTAAAAAAAATATAAATTCAAGTCAACGGCTGTTCGTAAACGAAGAGGCCAACTGATTTACACTATGAAATAGAAGGAAATAAATTCAGTATCTGTAATCAGTGGAAACCAGAAGTCACAAGGATGTGCCACTTGATACGTGACCGCACTGTCAAATAGATTCAACTACTGAAGTTTGGTCGAAAACCGAGTTCTCTCATATAACTAAAGCTATATAGTAGAGTAGACCTTAGTTACAATGGTAAACTTTTATTATCTTCGAGAAAATCCATAAAACGTACTAGCTATAGAATATTTAAAAGACCGCAACCTTCAAATAAAAATTATCACTTTGATCGCGCCATTGAAACAACATTATGATATTCGTCTTTTGAATGTATGTATCCTTCATGAATATTATAAAATATAACTTACAGGTGACGTTATTTATTTTTATATACTTTACATTTCAAAATTAAATAAATAAAAAAAAATACAGATTAGTTACTAATGAAAATATTGTTACTAGGAGTTATTTTGCTGATCTTTCGTCGTGGCGCATGTAAATGGTTGTGGTTTCGATCACCACGCGATCAAATGAAATATTTATTTAAATTTATAATTTAATTTCTTCTCTCCGATGTCAGGGCAAAGTGCGGCGTTAAGTTCCGCCACTCAACACGCAATGCCTCCAGAATTCGGCAGAAATTGGGGAACAGAGTGTAACACTAGGTTCCTACTAGGTTGATGTGTGCGAGATACAGCGTGAAGCTGATTATTTATTTATTTATTTAATTTAACTATTTTCTATAATTATTTACAGTCTAGGTGGTCCAAAAGATGTTTATTAAAAAAACACAAGCAGAATGTTGATTTATTACTTTCTCAACACGACGACTGTCAACAGGAGCAATTACTATACATTACTAAGAAAAACATACTTGAACTTGTTAAGAACTTTGTTCAAAGAATAAACAGAAGCTTGACTTATGTTATATTATTAAAGTTTATATTATATATAAATATGAAAGGATACTTTATTATTTTATTAATATGCCTACATTAGTTAAATGTTTCACAATTTATATTGATGAAATAAATAGTAATAATGGTGGCCAGTCGTGGCGCAGCAGCACGAAGTGTGACTGTAAAACCGACTGGTTGTGGGTTCGATCCTCACTCGAGGGGATGAAATATTTACTTAAATTTATATTTCCATTTCTTCTCGTTTATTTTCTCTGGTGTCGAGGCTAAGCGTGGCGTTGAGTTATGCCACTCAACACGCAATGCCTCCAGAATTCAGCAGAAAGTGGGGAACGGAGTGTCTTAACACTAGGTTCCCTCTGCCTATCCTGCTGCTGCGGGATACAGCGTAAAGCTAATAAAAAAAATAAAAAAATAGTAAAGTCAAAGCAATAAATTGAAAGGTCCAACGTCATTATTATCTTAACTACTAATATATAATTTTCGAGAAGACTTGTCAATTTAATTAAACTACAATGAAAGGTACTAGGCAATTGGCACTCAGCAGTTTATAGCGAGCGCTGTAGACTTGCGTTTATTCAAATTTTCATTTCATAGAATACATTTAAATATATTTAATAAATTATGTATGCAAATTTCAACTAAAATATATATTTTTAATTTTAACCAAAATATATTTTTTTAAATAACACTAATATAATTTCGCACGTAATTTGGCTTTTAAGCCTACGTTTGTTTCATTATGTTAAAATCATAATAGTCAAGTTCTTTTGCAATAGTTGAAGCAAACTTTAAAATATACAGGGTGGAAGTGTCAGCGCTCCTTTCACGGGAACAGCATATAGGGTAAAACTTTTTAAACCCATACCTAAAGAAATTAATCAAAATACCTCAACTCGTGATTTTTTTTTTCATTTCACGATGTTTATTCATATCTGTATTTCGTGTGACGCAGTTACACATAGATACCAATAATGTAAACACATACTACTATAAAAATACCACTAAAGGTTAATCAACTTTGAACTTTGCCGCCAATACCTACGGACTCGATTTCGGAATGAGGCGTATGCGGCGGTTTCCCTTTGATAGGTATATGCGTGCGTGCGTCGTTCTTGGCAAATGGCGTTTTATATTAGAACAATAATTGTTTTGTTAATTATTTTGTTTGAAAAAAAATATTTTCTTTCATTTTTGGCGATTTTTTTTAAATTGTATTAGGCTTTTATAGAGTAGGTAGTTACAATTGTGGTTTCATTTAAAGTTGTACAGACACTTCCACCCTGTATATTTTTTTATTTTCTCGTACAAAAGTGACATTTCCGAATGATTCCGATTTCATTGAAATTGAATAAAACTCTAAATGACTCAAATTTGCATTTGTGAGATCAATATAAGTCGTTGGATCGAACGCACTACCGCAAGGCGGCCGATATGTTAAATAAACGCACGGCACACACCCCAGTCGTGTCTTATTTGTTTTCTACATTAAAACAAATTGTTAAACTCAAGGTCAATGAACTCCGACAATCGTACAAATAGTTTATCTCTATATATAATAAGACAGTAAAAATATTTTGTCTGTACATTTAGTAATTTTGACTGAAATGGATAGAGGGACACTTAAAAATAATAATAGAAAGCAAAAATATTTTGTTTTTATTTCTTGTCTGTCTGTCTGTCTGTCGACATATTTTTGTCCGCATTTTTCTCTGAAAGTACTGAACCGATTTACTTGAAAATTTCACCAATTGCTTTGTTTTAACTCAACTTAAATACTAAAGTTTAGTTCATCAAAATCGGTCCATTAAAAAAAGTTATCGTCATTTGAAAGAAGTCGTAATTCATTCAACGCAGAGATAAAGAACGATCTTGAAAGAAATATCAAGTAAATACAAAGATTTTTTGGTTGGTTCGTTCATATAATATATGTACCTAATTTAAAAACTGCACAGGAATTAATATGCAATTATTACAGTTATTTTACAAACAATATTATGAAACCTTTAAATAAATAATTTAACATTTAAGGCTGTTTCTGAATGAGTAAATTAAATTATTCACTGACATCAGTACATTTAACAGAGTATATTTTATAGGTAAAAAGGACATAAAGTTACAAAAATATATACGTGTAATAAATAATTAGCTTTATGTATATTTTATAAATATTAAATATCAACAATGGTCGTATTTTTTTTATTTAAAACAATCAAAAATTAATATTTTGTTACTGTCTAATATCTTTATGATAATTAATTAAATATCGTGACAGATTATCTTTATTGTAGGACATTAAATAGATTCATTATTATATAATATTTATAAACTGTAAATACGTATTTTGATATAATAATTTTATATCATATTACAAATGACTACTAACTTCACGCTTTAACCCTAGCGGGGTAGTCAGAGAGAACGGAGCGCCAAACGCTACGGTTATTATAAATGATACTATATTTATATTTCCTTTTATATTAACATGCTAAATATTTACTAATATAATATATAGACATTACATTTATAAGTAATTATAATTCACCAAATCTATTTAACTCTCATTTCACAATTCACATACAAGCATCTGACAAAGATGGCGGCAAGCATTCTGCGTAAATTAATATAATTGTAATTTTACTTCATAAAAACATACCCATGTATTTATTTCCATTTACTAAATAAAATATATCTCTGGATATTGACGGCATTACGTGCAATAATATTACTCTTCTTTGTTTTAATAATGAGCTATTAAAAACTTACCGACGAAGTATTCCAAAACAAACAACCGTAAATACGTAATAAGCACTTGTAACTTATCTTACCAGCCTGGAATACTTATATCACTACTACATGTACTAACTCACATACTTTTTACATATAAGATGTCACTAAATATATATTAATTATAAATTTAATTTCTCTAAACATTTTGAATCACTATCCTTCACCAGACGCGTCCGCCATCTTCCTTCTCTTTCTTTCCTTTCTTCTTGATTTTGACGTTGACAGTAGCTTATTCAGCCAACATTATATTATGCAATCATTAAAATATTAATTATGTTATTATTTATATTAAATTATAATACACAATGATTACTTATAATTATTAAATTATTTTCAATAAATATATTTGATATCTGCGTGTTTTACCTACGGCATATTACGTCACTTTAAAATTACTTGTGAACGGAACGCATTATTTATGAATTCAACTAAACTATTATTTATAAGAATGTATTTATCGTAAACTATAAATTTAATAATATTATAAATTATTGTTATATTAAATATTTTTTTTATAAATTATAATTTTTTCAATTAATTATATTATTTACCTATATAAAATTTGATCTGCAAATCTTTACAATCTTTGAATTACCGACATAGCATACGTTAAATAATCATAAGGTAAAACTAACATTTGAAAGGATATAGGATTAAGGTATCCCTAAACTAAATAAACAGTAATAAAACAATGGCTAAGTTCTAATTAGGAAAGAAGTTAACGTGAAAACCATTTTTATTATTTAGAAAAGATATATATAATGTCTGTGCCCTTTAAGCGGTGATATTTAGTCTTCACAAAATTATGCTTAAGTAATAAATATAACTTCGTACCAATACCTAAATTTAAACTTGTGTCAAAGTTTCACTAAACTTTTAAATTATAATTGCTTCTCATAAATTCTGAAAAATACTAAATATATATTTTTTTTATAATAGTAAATTATTTTATTTTAATTTAAAAAAAATACGAATAATTTCACTAATTAGTCCCGTCCAGAAACAGCAATAAAATAAAAGGATTAAAACGAAACAATGAATACCTTAAATTTAATAATTTACTATAATATTCCATATTAATCAACAATAGGTTTAACAAAATGAGTTATATATTACAATAAATTAAACATAGAAAAAAACAGGAGATCTCGTCTGCGTCTCCCTTCGAACTACCAACGGCGGCGCGGTGAACATCATTGATTGATGACGCGGACAACTGCCGTGTTTTGCATTTAGCTATTTACGGGTATTTCCTTCGCTTAACCCGTCTTCGTGATTAATGGAGACCAGCGCCACCTATTAGACTGGATGTACGCCTGGCTGCGTGTGGAAGGAAGTGAGGATTTTAGAGTCGCAACGAGTTAACGTTAACTGAGCTATTTCTTTTTATGTTTGTTAAATGATTTCTGTTTTCTTTGAATTGAATATGAATGGTTTTAAAATAGTTTTTAGCTCTTCTATTTATATGTGTTTGTTACTGTATCGTAATTTGTGGTTCTTGCGATGATGTGTGTAATTGATATCAACAGATACATATAGATTTAGATGATAATTGTTTTTGTGCTCTAAGTTTTAGTCTTTTTTTGCTTAATGAAATATGTGCGTATGTAATATGATTAAAAAGAAATTATGAAATCAGCTTCACGCTGTATCCCCCACACAGCAGGGTAGGCAGAGGGAACCTAGTGTTAAGACACTCCCTGCCTCACTTACCGCCAAATTTTAGAGATACAACCCACGAACATCGCAATACAGTCACACCCTGATGCCACTGCGCCACAACAGCCTGTAACTTGATATTTAAAAAAAATGTAATTATTATTCTTTGTAATATTTGTATGACATGATTTCAAACAAAATTTATGTTTTCAATATAAGTCATCGAGAATACGCCGTTTTATAAATAACTATAATAAACAATGCAAAGCCAAGCCTAAAATAAAAACTAACTTTAGTTACAAATATAATTGCCAATTAAAATACCATATTGAAAAGAAAAACAGGTTCATCAATAAATATACAAATAAGCTAATCGCTTTCCAATAATTCAAATATGAAAGATGTTATTACTAGTGCGTAGGCTCCAATACCCACGCTTTCAGTTGTGTCGACCAGAATAATATGCAGGTTGTTAGTATTATAAAAGTAGGTTATTCTAATTTATATATTGTGTAAAAGTATATTAATTAAGTTTAGAAATTAAATTTAAAAACAATTATTAAAAAACCAACTACACCTGTATCAGCTACTCTTTTCCCCATTTTCCGACAAATTCTAGAGGCATTGCGTGTTGAGTGGTGGTCAGATTTCATTTCCTCGAATAGGAATCGAACCCACAACCTGTCGTGTTTACACACACATGCTTGAGCTACTGCGCCACGACTGGCACTCATATTTTTTGGAAATGCTCAGGAAAATAATTATACACGATTAAGGTTCATATTTCATCAGCTTTAACATAAAAAAATATAACAAAACAAAATGACCGCTTTGTCTCTGAGAATAATTTTATTTAAAATGATAATTCACATAACAATTCATCACAACAAATTCTTGGTAAAATATACTACACCAAAAAATATAATAAATGGTGCAATTTATGTAACGGCGCTGTTAGTCTCGGCCCGTCCGCTGATTGTCGCACAGAAAGTAAGTAAAGTACGAGTACTTGCATACTGTTATACTTTTTGTTGTCCTTTTAAAGAAAGAATGATGTGAAAAGTTTTCTTGTTGCTTACATTTTATCCAAAAACCCCTGAAAATAAAAACCGTCTCGCAATACGTCGTGGCGGGAGTCTTTTATGAAGACCAAGCCAGCAGACGTACTAAAAGTTGAACCTAAGTTTAAAGCTTTATTTTAATTTTCCTTCGTTCCTGTTTCCTAGGAAAAAAAACTTAAGCACTTCGCACGTGCCGGGAATAAAGTAGATTTTTATAGCCGTATTCGGACGTTGCTCTAGTCTCCCATTTTGTACATTTTAGTATCAGCATTAAGTAGCCCTTTACATATATCATTACTTTTTAAAATGTCGTTATCAAGATTTAATAGCACTCTTAATTTTTTATGAAATCTAAAGCCTACAGTAAACACACTCACCAACTGCGAGAATCGTATAAGCCCAAATATACATATAGCGAATACTAGTGAGAAATCATGATACCTTTTTACACACGCAACTTCTATTTTTTTCAGTTTCACGCTGTATTGCGAACACGCAGTGTAAGCAGAGGGAACCTAATGTAGTACCTACTCCATTCCCCATTTTTTGCCAAATTCTGAAGGCATTGCGTGTTGAGAGGCGGAACTCTTACTTCCACATCAGAGCAAGCAAATATTAAATACTGAGCCACGACTCTCGGCCTCTTTATATTAAACAAATATTTTTCCTTTAATTATTGCTTTCGCCAATAATATTTTACTTCAAAGTAATAAATACGAACAATTTGCATCTCCAAACCAATATATACCTATAATAATAAATACCTTATACATAATTTCAGCAATTACCCTATAATGATGGTAATAAATAATGTACTTAGAACAATACGTACCGCCCGTACAATGGGCCCCATATACCATAAGCTGGAACGCGTATTTATTACAATACGTTTCTAGGACGTGAACCATCGCTTAAAACTAAAAGCGTAGAAGATATGCTGACTAATGATATTTTGTTTATTGCTATAGCATAATTTGGTTATTTCCAGTACATTACAATATTTTTTTTTATTATTATTTTGCTATCAGTCTCTATTAAAACAAAAAAAACTAATATATATATATATATCTGTGATATATATGGAATCAATATATATCGAGGCCATTCGTGGCGCATAAGTGTGTGACTATAAACGCGACTGCTTGTGGTTTCGATCCCCACTCGAGAAAATGAAACAGTTTTGTTGAACTATTTATTAATTTCTTCGCTCTGGCACAAAGGCAAATGCCCGGCGTTGAGTTCCGATACTCAACACGCAATACCTCCAGGATTCGGCGGAAAATGGGGTACAAAGTGTCTTAACACTAGGTTCCCTCTGCCAACTTTATTGTGACTCTACGCCGCGCTTTGCCTCTACACCAGAGCGAAAAAAATAAAATATTAGTTAAAATAAATATTTCATTTTCTCGAGAGGAGATCGAACCCCAACAAGTCGCATTTACAGTCACATTTTGTTCCCCTGCGCCACTGCTCGCCTATATATATTGAAGCATAATTTAATCATTATACCTAACACATATTTACACTAAATAAACTTTAAAAAAATCATGTTAACCAACGTAAATTAGACAAAAACAATATTTTTTTACATTATAACATTCTAAATTACGATATAAAACGAACTACTTACTACTTACCAAAGTAGCATACTAAATAGAGTCTATATTGGCCTCTGAGAGAGTCCCGAGGCTACTCATTTCACGGTGGTCAGGTGCCGCCTCATACTTACTAATCTCACGATTAAGTAAATCGGAACTAAGTTATTCTGTAGACTAGTTTAATAAGTTTTCTATTAAGATAACCAGATAGATTAAAATTGTATATTTTAAATTGAATCTCGGTTTATATAGGCTTTATAGTTTTTTAGACAGAATTGAGATATTGGTCACTACATTTAATGTTTTAGATGGATTTAAATTTTCTAACAAAATACATGCACTTGACGTGGTTCTCAACAAAAATGAAATAAAAATATGTCGACGGAAAATGGAGAACGGAGTGTCTTAAGACACTGTAAGTGTTAACACTAGATCCACTTTGCCTACATTGCTATATGCGGGATACAGCGTGAAACTGAATAAAAATCAAATTGAAAATTCAAAACGTCGAATAAATTATTTTAATTAACAAAGGCATCACGACTCTAGCTAACACAGTATTAAATAATTCTTTTACTTTTTATACTGCCTTTTCTATCAGTGTCAGACTCGAGAATTCTTTATAAGCATTGTGGAATGAAAACCGTTTTTATACGAGAAAGTTTCATCCGTAATATCCCTGTAAGCTAAGCCGGATTTGCAACTCACTCCCCTTACTTCTCTGACTTCTCTTTTTAATTAAAGTATTTTATAAAGACTCGAGATTTTAAAACGGAATCAACTGTAACGAAGTTTGTTATTCTTAAAACATGAACTACAAAATTAATTTAAACTTAGGTATATGTATATTGTTATAATAAGAAAGTTGAGAATTGTTGAGGATAATTATAAATTTTGTTTAAGTAGATATACTTTTTTTTACATTTCTTTTACATTTTATTTGTATTATAAAAAAAATAAATCAACGTCACGCTGTATCCCGCACATAACTTTGTAGGCAGAGGGAACCTAGAGTTAAGACACTCAGTTCCCCACTTTCTACGGGATTCTAGAGTAACGGAACTCAACGCCGCGGTTTGCCGTGACACCAGAGCGAAGAAATGAAAAATAAATTTAAATAAATATTTCATTTCCTCGAGAGATCGAAACCCAACCAGTCGCATTTACGCGGATCTATAATAAAAAAACGACATTAAATACTAACACAATAATTTTGAATGTAAAAATTAACTTATTTTGCTCTTAAAGAATTTAATTTACTACAACACTTGAGGCTAGAAGTACATGAATCTTGAAATGTGAAACTTCGCTAAAGACAGATAAAATGGTAATAGACGAAGCATTTATCGTAAAAAAAGAGGAAACAAAAGACGACGAAAAATATTGTTGCCCGACAAACCCGTGTATTCATTGTATATGTATCTAAAAGAGATAAAAACAGTCTAATAATAAAGCTCTATGGCGGTACCAAAAAAAAACAAACAAGAACATTGACAAGACTTGTGAGTTTATGTAAAAAAATGTCGGATTTTTTATTCATTTCGAATGAAATCGTATACAAAAGGCGGACGTTTAACGAGCAATTCTCAAAAGAATCGATCGGCTGTCGAGGATTCTTATCACATAACAGAGGTAATAATCAGCGGAGGCAGCTGAGGACAAAGACAGCCCGCGTGGATCGTAACTTGGACAAGATTACCTCGCGTATACCAGAATGACCATGTGCTGATGTGGACGGACTATAAATGAGAATAGGGAAAAATGTATACGGTTGTGAGTCAGCGGTTTTATGAGTTGAGGACAAAGGATGCTGATCGGTTTGATTGTATCTTGGAGTGCGTGGGACTCTGCTTAGACGATATGGCTATTTTGTGAGCAGCATTTTTAATTTTTTTTTAAATATTGTAAAATAAGTATAAAATAATGTTTCATTATTCTTTTAGAATATATCAAATATCGGCTTCACGCTGTATCCCGCACACTGCAGGGTAGGCAGAGGGAACCCAGCGTTAAGACACTCCGTTCCCCACTTCCTGCCGAATTCTGGAGGCATTGCGTGTTGAGTGGCAGACCTCAACGCCGCGCTTGTCCTCGACACCAGAACGAAGAAATGGAAATATAAATTTAAGTAAATATTTCATCTCTTCGAGTGGAGATCGAGCTCACTACCAGTCGGTTTTACAGTCACACCTTGTGCCGCTGCGCCACGACTGGCCTGGCTTCTTTTAGAAATATATCTACTAATATTTTACCCCGCGACAACTATGACATACAAAAATAACTGTTCTTGAAATTATCAACAAGAGAATAAAGTAAATAGTAAGTAAATTGTGCACAAGAACAGTGCAATATCATGTACTAACAACGTCCGTATTGTTCAGCCACGGGACATATAAACGTGTCTGCTGATAAACTATCTCTGAAACAAAAGGTAATCTAAAATACTGTGGCTAGCCAACTTCTTGCCACATCCATTCTGAAAAATTTCGCTTCGCTAGTATATATATGGTGAAGCAAAATAAGAATTTTTCTCACGTGAATCAAAGTAAAAAGGTAGTAAATGAGATGAAGAATAATCGTCTCAATATGTGAGCTGGGTTGATTTTTCTCTTGGGACCTTTTAGCTTGTTGCGATCACTTACGTGTGTCTGGATTAACGACGCCAATATATTTAGAGAGCCGCGTTGCGCAGGATATTTGTCAACGGTTGAAAGGATTTTATTATGAGAATTTGTCTCGCCGCTATGCTTTAGGTTCCCGACAGGGTAATTATTTATAAAAGTTTAATTAAAAAATATATTTGAAAGTACTAATATAACGACTGCTACCACGCTAGTGTTGTTCAGCAGTTCACTGCTACTCAGCAGTTCAGATGCAACTTTAAATACGTAGATACGAATGCTAATATTTATAATATCGACCTCACTGGTGCTCTTACCATGAGCTCCCATCACCCAGGCTCCACGGAAGGTCTCGAGTTCAAAAAATTTAAACACAGATTGACGTGTCACTGTTTATTTTTAAGGTAATTTGTGTAACATAATTTTATAACGTATAACAATCAACTCCAAAAACAAATAGAATAAAACCAGCTTTACGCTGTATCCCGCACTTAGCAGGGTAGGCAGAGGGAACCTAGAGTTAAGACAATCCGTTCGCCATTGTTCGCCGAGTTCTGGAGGCATTGCGTTTTGAGTGGCGGAACTCAACACCGCGCTTTGCCTCGACACGAGAGCGAAGTAATAAAAATATGTAAATAAATATTTCATTTCCTTGAGTAGGGATCAAACCCACAACCAGTCGATTTTACAGTCACATTTTGTGCACACCACAACTGGCTTCAATCTTAATCAAGTCGACTCCATATGTAGGTATCTTCCACTTTCCAGTATCACACAAACGCGTGTAAACAGTACATAAAAACGTACAGGGACGAAAAATACTTTTTTAATAAAACAATAAAATTTGAACGTAGCAGAATTTGAACCTAAGATTCGCAGGTTCAAATTCTGCTACGTTTCACACCGTTTAACCATTCGAATTCCGTTACGTTCCAATTTTTATACGTTTTCTAAAAAGTACATATAAATGTTACTAACAATTTTTACCTCAGTAAAGCCAAGCATCAAACATGTTTAAGTTAAAACTTAGTTAAGTCGGCAAGTTAAAGCTTTAAACAAAGAGTTTGCAGAAATAATAAGAACTTAAAGAACATGTTGTCTTTATTGTCTTTAAATAAAGAAAAGAAAACTTATGCTGTAAAGAATAATTATGGCGTTACTTTATCATCGTTTTAAATATAAAAATAAATTAAAATTACCTTTACTTAATTAAAATAACATATCTTTTCATTTTCGATTTTAACAACTTCGTCCAAACGCTCGAAATGAATAAATTTGTAGTCACAAAAGGAAGATGAAATTTATCCCCGGGCTTCGAATCAATATTTATTGTACCCAGAGAACCATTACTCCTCTTCCGACCAGTAAATTTAAATTTCTCAATTTAATCATAGCAGGTACAAAATCTTCGCCTAGGGCATATAAAATGTTTAAAAACACTTTATGTATTGAAAAATATATTATTTTATAACATTAAATATGTCAAATGTATATATATATGCGTGTAAATACTAAATAATCAATATATTTATTATTTAGAAAACAGTAAAATCTACATTTTATTCTTACTCTTCCTATTTTAGTTACTGTTCTTTTTCCATTTACGGATTACCAAATATACATTCATATAACAGGAAAGCTTAATCACAAACAAGTTGTATGAATTTTTATAGTACTAGTACCTACTTTTGTGAAAAAAGAGACTAGCGTAAATTAATATAACACTTTTTTTCTTGCGCCAGTCATGGCGCAGGGGCACAAAGTGTGACTGTAAATTCAACTGGTTATAGGTTCGAACCCCACTCGAGGAAATGAAATATTTAATTATATTTTATTTCTTCGCTCTGGTGTCAAGACAAGGCGCGGCGTTGAGTTCCGCCACTCAACACGCAATGCCTCCAGAACGGAGTGTCTTAACACAAGGTTCCCTCTGCCTACCCTGTTGTGTGCGGGATACAGCGTGAAGCTGATATTATTAATATATTTATTATTTTTCATGATCCTTTTTTTCACTATTCACCAGGTAGCTTCCACGTTGCAAATATACATTTACAAAACGGTAAAGCTTAATCACAAAAAAATTGTATTCAATAAATTTCATAACATTACGACACACAGAATTAGTCCAGTAACATAAAAAACGGATATCAGGTTTTATAGGATGGAATTAACATACGAAGCGTGAAAATACGTGGATAGCGAGACGGAAACTTTTAATATATTTTTATGGAAGCGTTTTTGGCGCGAGGCCCAGATGATAAATGGGGACCCTTCACAGGGTTTGATGGGAACCCGATTTCGCAAAGTTGGCTTCGAATATGCTTACGATGTAACGTGAAGTTTTATATAAACTAATAATGGCTCGGGGGCACCCAATGACTTGTGTTTCTAAAAATGCCAGATTTAAAAATAAATATTTTGCATACGTTTTTCTTAAATAGATAACTCGAATAAGTATAAAGATCTATCTAAAAAAATCTTTTTGGTTGTGTAAAACACCTTAAAAATATGTTAGATAGTACGTAGGTACTAATGACTAACTGTCTAAATGTCTGAATGTAATTATTGCTACCACCACAATCCCAATCAGACATTGGATTATATAAATTAAAATTATAGATTTTCTTAACCTTAAATAATAACATAGTTAATTATTTCAGTCAACAAATAAGTTTAATTTTTTTTTCAGCTTCACGCTGTATCCCGCACACAGCAGAGGGAACCTAGTGTTAAGACACTCCGTTCCTTACTTTCCACCGAGGACGCATTGCGTGCTGAGAGGCGGAACTCAACGCCGCGCTTTGACTCTACACCAGAGCGAAAAGAAAATGGAAATACAAATTTAAATAAATATTTAATTTCCTCGAGTGGTGATCGAACCCACAACCAGTCGCGTTTACAGTCCCACTTTGTGCCTCTGCGCCACAACTGGCCTCAAGTTTTAAATATAAAAAAATGTACTCGTAAATATACAAAACACTTGCCTAGTTTTCATAGTAATTAAATTTATGATTGAAATGATCGATTTATCTTCCAACAAATTTGCCAATTTAATAAATTAGTTTCACAAACAAAATTCAACCCTCATATATTGTGTTCTCTTCTATCAGATAAAACAATTCTATTTGGTCGCGGTTTCGCTCAAATTCAATACACGTTATATTTTCTATTGTACGAAACTTCCAGTGAACGCTAATTACATTTTGAATTATTGCACGTCAGCTATATTTTATAACATCAGTTTTAGTAGTTTCCGTTTTCATATAGATGTAATTATATATCGTTTCCATATAAATATAGATATAGTTGAAGCTACTTCGATCTAGTATTGAAGCAAAAGCGTGGCGTAAAGTTGCACCACTCCACATGCAATACCTCCAAAATTTGGCGGAAAGTTAGGAGCGGTGTGTCTTAACACTAGGCTCTCTCTGCGTATCGTGCTATATGCGGGATACAGCGTGATGCTGAAAAAAAAAAGACAATGTAATCGAGTCAAGGCAAAGCGCGGCGTTGAGTACCGCCACTTAAACCGCAATTCCTCCAGAATTCGGCGGAAAGTGGAGAACGAAGTGTCTTAACACTAATTTCCCTCTACCTACACTGCTGAGTGTGGGAAACAGCGTGAAGCTGATTTGATTTATATTTTTAAACCATAAACTAAGCTAAAATTATATCGATCATATTTCACAGTCACAAACTTTTGCTACTATAAACGATTTTATTTAGTATTTTAAATAACCTATAATTACTTATAAGGTGCTACTAAACAAAATTCATATAACGACCGATTCTGCCCCCAGCGAATTGATAAGTGGTCTGTTTATCAAATATCTCTTCTGAGAATTATCTCTCGCTGATCTAAATATAAGTAGAATCGGCGACCAGCTGCCGTTTTATGATAGAAGCATCTAAATTATATCCTTAGGGGACAAATCACATCTTGTGTTTAATATTCGATCTTTTGAATTTCAATAAGGAAACACGTTAGGATCTACCTGGACCCATCGTAAATTGAATATGGATTTTGATTACAGTTATCAGGATGACTGATTGAGTGTCGTTTGGGACGTTTGTTTGTATATGTTGTTTATGAGAAGACATTATTCAGCTTTAAAATATAAATCAGCTTCACGCTGTATCCCGCACACAGCAGGGTAGGTAGGGAAAATAGTGTTGAGACACTCCATTCCTCACTTTCTGCCGAATTCTGGACGCATAGCGTGTTGTGGCAGAACTCGATGCCGCGCTTTGCATTGCTTTGCACACCAGAGCGTAGAAATGGAAATATAAATTTAAGTAAATATTCTATTTCGTGTGGGGATCGAATCCAGAACCAGTCGATTTTACATTCACATTTTGTGCCCCTCCGCCACGACTGGTTGAAAATATTCAGCTTTAAAATATTCATTGTTATAATAGAAAACAGCGTTAAAAGCAATAGTTACGGTAAATAATCGCTGTGAGTTATGGTGTTTGAACGGAAGCAAAGAAATGATTTCAGGAAATAGACGCTATTCTTCAGACGGTAAAACTGTTTGGCGCCTGTGAAAAAAATAATAAAAGCTTATACAGCAGTACGTTTGTTGATAAAACGCTTACTCTTTCTGTTAAGATACGTACCTACACACAATTTTATTTAACAATATTTTTGTAGGATTATTTTTTTTCAGATTTTTTTCCAGCTTCATGCTGTATTCTTACAGTAAGTATTAGTATACTAAGCCCAGTGTCCAGACACTCCGTTCTACAATTTTCGTCGAATTTTCAAGACACTGCGTGGTGAGGGGCGGAACTCTATGCCACATTTTTGCCTCGGTACCAGTGCGAGGAAATGAACATGTTAATTAATAGTAATTTTATACCCCCGAGTGGGGATCGAACTCACAACCGTCGCGTTACAGTCACAAGCTTTTACCTCTGCACAACGACAGACTTTAATATTATCTGTATACCTATGTATATAGGAAATGCAGAGATAAAATATTATATGAATTTTAAACTCACACTCTACACAATTGCTTTTAGTAATTCATCGCTAGAATCGACTTGAAGCAGACTTCAAGAGAGTTCGCATTTCAGGAGAGAGCTATAAAACTCGGCGTCGACAGGTGTACTCAATGTTTGTAGAAACGTGACACTCGCCTCGGAAATATGATATCTACATAAAAGACGAAGGCTTTTCAAGAAAATTAATCCCGGAACGCTTGGAAATTTCACTTACTTTTAGTGCACGGAAATCTAAAGTAGTCTGAATGCTTTAGATGGAAGTTTTGATCCGTCACAAAGGAAATGGCTACTATAATAATATTGAAATATTTATTATGGTTTAATTCAGATTATTTATCAGTAATTGAATATAATATTCAAATATCTATACGTACATGTATACATACGAGTACATACATATATCGAAGCAAAGCGCGGCGTTGAATTCCGCCACACAACACGAAATGCTCCAAGAATTCTCAAGGAATCACAGAACGAAAGCGACTTAATAGGTAACGGAGTATCTTAACACTAGGTTCCAGATCCAAGGTTTTAATTACTAAATATTAATAATATCAGTCTTACAAATTTGTTTCAAAAGTAATAAAACAACCCAATGTGAAAGTAATATAAAAGTAAAAGTAGATAATATTCACGTTACATAAAACTTTTTATTTTACTTTGTTAAGAAGCTAAGCAGAAAAGATTCTTCGACCGCAACTACACAATAAAACCGTATCCCAGTTTACTACAACAGACAATTGTTCCCATAAATGAACTGAGAAAGAACGCTTCCGACCGTTCTAGTTAGACTCCGCGATTGTCTCTGGTCGATAACGCTCCTTGTAATAGTCGATTTGCTAGTAAAAAAGGCACTGGAGAACGTAGAAAAAAGAGCAAGGGAAGTCGATAAGACTCGAGTCCTCGTTATCTGCGCTCGTAAATTACCCTGACACCCTCGGGGGCAGGTACTGTACGAAAACGGTGTAAGGACACCGGGAAATGAACTGGCTACGTGATCCAATTGTGGTTGAAGGTGCATTCGATTTACGTGTAATTTTGCAGCTAAAGCGAATGTTTGGAGTAAAATACTAATATTGTTCGTTAATTTTGTGCTCTCAAAGTTGATATAAGCGGCGGCGTTGAGTTCCGACACTCGCAATGGCTCCAGAACTCGGTGGAAAGTGGGGAACGGAGTGTCTTAACACTAGGTTCCCTCTGCTTACCCTGCTGTGTGTGTGAAGCTGATTTATTTTTTTTAAAGTTGATATAAGTATACTTAAATTTTTCTATTCTTATCTTGACTGTGCATTATAAAGAATAATTTGGTTATTGATAATAGAAATTCGAATTTCAAATCTTATATGGAGAATTTGTAATTACAACATACATATGTATATGGCCTTCATTTGCTAATATTGAAAAAAAATCTGTATACCATTAATAATAACATATACCACAAAATGATATCTTATCAACTTTAGAAAGTGATATTTGTTTACGCATTGAAGTTTGGCAATAAATCCGACCGTTTCCGACGCACCGCGCGACCATATTTGACAGCCTACTACATATCGACAAAATATTCGGATACACTACACAACATAAATTCTAAAATTTATCTCAGTTTTGTATTGACATAGTTATATGGTATAATTTCGTTTGTATTTATATTTATAGATAGAAATCATAATTTTGTTTATTAAAGTTTTGACAAATATCTGCAGGTGACGGCCCTGCGGTACCCCTGGCGGATGTTTTTGACGTATTGCTTTGATAGCGGTCTGGTGGCATGCGGGGGCAATAAATTATAAACTACCCGTGCGAAGGCCTTACGACACATTGTCCAGGTAGTGGGAAAAGATAACTAATAAATTATCATGATTTGTCATGCCGTTTGTGCCATTCTGAGTGTACAGTGGCAAAGGTGTTGTGACCGATTGCTTGATGATAAATTACATGTCAAATATTTTTTTAATCAGCTTCACGCTGTATCCTGCAAACAGCAGGGTGGGCAGAAGGAGTCTAGTGTTAAGACACTCCGTTCCTCACTCTGCGCCGAATTTTGGAAGTATTGCGTGTTGAGTGGCGGAACACAACGCCGCTCTTTGCCTCGACAACGGAGCGAAGAAATGGAAATATAAATTTAAATAAATATTTCATTTCCTCGAGTAGGGATCGAATCCACAACCGTCGCGTTACAGACGTACCTCGGCACAGTGTCGGCCTCGAAATATTTTTTAAATAAAATATATACTATTAAATAACATGAATAGTTTATTATTGCATTTATTTAGTTATATTTAAGTACATCACAATTAAAATTACTCTAACTTAAACTACTAGCGCTAATGTTGGCTATAAATTTGAGTTTATCTTTCTAGTTCTTCCTATGAGATATACCTGATACCAAATTAGTTCATTAAGTGCTTTAGTACCATCTGAATCTAACATAAAGCTAATATAATTAAAAAAAATCAGCTTCACGCTGTATCCCGCTCACAGAAGAGTAGGCAGAGGGAACATAGTGTTAAGTCACTCCGTTCCCCACTTTCTGCCGAATTCTGGAGGCATTGCGTGGTGAGTGGCAGGAATATAAAAGTAAGTAAAAATTTCATCTCCTCGAGTGGGAATCGAACCCACAACCAGGCGGTTTTACAGTGACACTTTCTGCCACTGCGGCATGACTGGTCTGGCTAATATATTTTTAAACATTTTTAAAGGGTTATTCCACAATTAGGAAAGAAAAAAACTTATTTAGGAAACGTATAAAAATTTGAATGCAGCGGGACTCGAACCCGCGCCTCCTGGAAACCGACCAGGTCGGTAAGTAGTATTCTGGCTAATATAATTAACAAAGCAATATCTCGCGAACGCCTTTCAAAAGTATTAAATGAATACTTTTTGCTGAAGCTCATTACGAGTAGCCAATCGGGGGAATGAATGAGGAAAATTTTGTTACCAACTTCGTGACTTCCCCCATCGGGCGTACCATTTATTTTTATACGCTTAATAAGAACTGACAATTGGTTCAAGGGGCTGCGCTATTGATCTGGTCTTGCTATGAATATCGATCATCACGTTGCTTTGCACGGTCATCCTCTAATTTCACGCAAGGGGAGAACGAAACCGATAATGCTTCCTGGTTGTATGATAATTAAGGCTATATTATATGTATATATGGAGTATTTTAGGTCAGTTGTGTTGCAAGAGCTTAAGCTGGCTATTGTTTTAGCGATAGGTTGTATGTTCAATTCACACTTGAGGAAATGAAATATTTAATCAATTTATTTATTCGTTCTGGTTGAGTTCCATCCTGGTTCTCTCTCTGGTTGAAATAGGTGGAGAGTGGAGGACGGGAGTGTCTACAAAAACGTAGTATTTTTTATAATTAACTTTTTAACTATTAATATGGAGGTAATTTGACAGTGTATGCTTACATCCCCTCTTGGACAATAATTTATTTATATTTCTCTGCTCTGTCTAAATAGAACGTGTCGTTGATTTCTGTCACTCAATTGGCAATATTTAAAATTCAGTTCAGATCAAATGGAGTGTCTTAAAACTAATCTAATTTTAAGGATCACTGTCAATGCTACTGGACAATATTTAAGCCTATATGAAGAAAATACTCTTCATGCGAATGAAATCTAAATACATACATTCATAAAGGATCACTGATAAGTATATAGTACTTTCGAAATTC
The DNA here is from genome assembly GCA_021202915.1 of Heliconius himera. Taxonomy (NCBI): domain Eukaryota; kingdom Metazoa; phylum Arthropoda; class Insecta; order Lepidoptera; family Nymphalidae; genus Heliconius; species Heliconius himera. Next base: position 375,122 of record JAJHJA010000034.1, read on the forward strand.
ATCATTTCCGACATAAGCGGTTGATAACAAAAAAATGATTTTTATTCCAGTGATAAACATAATCCTATAGAAAAATAATTATCAGGATGATATGTACAACGTATACTTATTTAGAAAACGTATAAAAATTTTAACGTAGCGGGACTCGAACTCGCGCCTCTTTGAAATCGACCAGGCGCTCTGACCACTAAGCCATACGTTAAGTAAGCTCAGACCACAGACTTTCCTAAGTGTGGACTAACACTTTAAAAAATGTTTAAAATGTACAACGAATATATAAAAATCTTGGACCAAATAACTTTACAAGCACCGAATGTCACAGTAATTCAAATATCCTATTACAGATAGAATAGAAACTGACACAAGCCACGAGTAAGATGGATGAACGTCACGGAGCTGCGTCGTACTAGAGAGGAAAAATTGGATTATACTCTGATCAAATTAGGAAGTTCTAAGATATTTCACGTCTCCTCGCACACGACGCATTACGAAAATCTTGTTTCAGCTAAGTGGCTATAATAGAATACAATGGAATGAAATGGGGCTGACGTTTTCAAAATATTGGATGAAAATTTAACAATAATAAGATTGTAGCAGCAATATCATTACATTTAATGATATAGCAATAACATTTTGATAATATCTAGCAAAATAACATTGAAAATATATAGAGAAAAATTAAAAAAGTCCATTTATTTTATTAATCTATGTTTTTTTTTTTCGTTAAAGTTAGTAAAAAAAGAACGCCTAATTACGTAAAAGACATGCATAAGTTTCAATTTATTTTATTTCTTAAAAATTGCATTTAGTACCACCATTGCAATAAATGTACGATTATATGATTTCCTCATTGAAATTTCAACTAAAAATATTTCAATTCTATTATATATTAAAACACAATACATTCAAAATAATCTGCTCCTTATCGGGACAAGGGGCCTCACCCAAAAGGCTTTCGTAGCTATAAACATGATAAAGCATACAATAAACTATTTTTGGAACTGCTTAACCAGCAACAGCATGTAGGCTCCAATTAACCTGATCAAATATACATACAGCACTTATCAGAGCACACAAGCAAAACTTATTCATAAAAGAAATAATCAAGGGCCATTATAAAAGACCGTCTTCGTTTAATTTACGACGCGGTCTGAAACCTCGCTCCCACTAATCCATACTTATTAAGGATAATGGAGAACCGAACAACTTCTGCCTCTTTATCTACACCATAAATACTGGACTATCTCCCGGTGCTGGTAGCCTGAGGTGTCGAAAGTACGATTTAATAGTACTTTTATTGCGTCTCAGTAATAATTTTAATGTAAATCGCTGGTATGGATTAAAATGTTCAGTGCCAGTTGACGTTTACACCTTGTTAAGGTTTATTACGAAATGTTTTATTTAAATGACTTCCCTGATATTGTTAACAGTGACTGTCGGGTGTGAGTTATTGTGGAAGTTCCAGAGTACATTCAGGTTTCAGTGATTAAACTTGGTGATTACATAAATAATGATTAGCGGCCTTAATTAGGAAAGGTAATTAGAAGCTGTAGCATACGTAAACGGTCGGACGATGCCTGTATATTAGAAACTGTAAATTTCATTTAGTTTCCACGTTTCGCGTTAACTATAGTATAATAATATATATTTTTTATTGGTTTTATTATTATTTATTTTTTTATTGGCTTTATTATTATAAAAAAATATTAAGTGGTATTTAAGTTTAAATAAAATAACACCGTTCGGTGTTGATGTGTTAAAAATTATGCTTCAATTTTAATTTAAGTACTCTAAAACACAATATATGTATATTTACCGTTCATATTTTGTTTTATTTATATTGTGGAGAATGGAGTGTCTTAAGACTAGGTTCCCTTTGCCTATTATGATGTGTGCGGGATACAGCGTGAAGCTGATTATATATTTTTATATGTGTGTTTTTTTGTGTATTTTAAATTCGACGTTAGATCTAGGGTAGATATATAATGCATATTGTTTATGTGATCCCTCTCTATTTGTTCTAAGTTCTGTTTAAGCAAGAGCATAAAGAATAAAGAAAAATTATAAGGTAATTAGATATATACTAAATAAAAATGCATAGAATATGTTTAAAGCTGTAAGGTATGGTTATACTTAACACCTCGCGCTCACTAGAACCATAAACGATAAACCTGTCCAAAATGCCAGACATCCATTGGGACACTAAGAGTGCAAGTATTACGATGCCACTGGAAAATGTTGGAAATTTTCTCCAAGAACGGGTTTAAGTTTAACTTCGGACTAGTATAATCAATTGAAAGTTAATATCGACGTAGCTCGTAAGTTCAATGTTCTTAAAACTTAGCAGTAAGAATAAGAATTATATAGAAATATGATAATCTACATATATATAATTATGTGGGGAACGGAGTGTCTTAGCACTAGCCTCCCTCTGTTTATCCTGCTGTGTGCGGGATACCGCGTGAAGCTGATTTAATTTATACATAATTATAATAAAACTGTCGCTGTGTATACCTGAAAATATATTAATGGAGGCATTTATCATTATCATAGTATCCGACAAACATATCGGTTTGTGTGTTTGTCGGTACATCTGTATACGCTAATGTCAGAAATGGCTTAACCGATTTTAATGTTATTTTCAATATTGTTTTTGGCAAGTTTCTCTTAACATTTTAGTGTTTAGTTAAATTTTATTCGAATAGGCACATATATGATAAAATTATGTCATTTTAAAGTATTGTGAGCGATAGTATTGGTACAAAATAAATGTTTTATTATGTAGGTATATGGATATTGTTTTTAAAATAATAATTGTATTATATCACGAAAGTTATTCAGATGAGAAAAGTAATAAATGTGGAGTACAATCGGGCAAAACCGCGAGCAGTTCGCTACTATAAAACATAAATGATAAAAAAAAATCAGCTTCACGCTGTATCCCGCACACAGCAAGGTAGGGGGAACCTAGTGCTGAGACATTCCGTTCCCCACTTTCTGCCGAATTCTGGAGGCATTGCGTGTTGAGTGGTAGAACTCAACGCCGCGCTTAACCTCGACACCAGAGCGAAGAAATGGAAATATCAACTTAAGTAAATATTTCATCTCCTCGAGTGGGGATCGAACCCACAACCAGTCGGTTATTACAGTCACACCTCGTGCCGCTGCGCCACGACTGGCCTCAAAGAAAAAAATTAAAGATAAAATAAAGATAAGATAAATTAAAAATATTTTGTAGGTATATAAAAACCATGCACGAACCACGCCCCGATTACGTTATATGACAAACCAAAATACAAAAATATAAGAAACTTAGCTAATATACTAAATTAATTTAGCAGCATTAAGCAAAGGATTTATTTTATTGTATTCGACCCACGAGCGCAGTCCCACTGAGTTACGAGTCCGGGCTGTGACCGCGAAACGCAGGTGTGGGTATAGGAACTTCAATATTTATTGCTAATTTTATATTTTATCGTCCCCAAAGCTGGTCTTTTGATCCCTTATTATCGATATATTGCATAACATTCATTTGCGGAAAGCTAAAATGGTTTTAAGCTAAAGAAATAGATATTTGGTGAAATGGTATTAAAATAAATTTGGATATTGAATATTTAGAGTAATTAAACATTTTTTATTTTATTTTTAGTTAAATAATAACAACTGTTCTTATTATAACTGGTAACGAGACAAAGTGCGGCGTTGAGTTCTGCTATTCAACACGCATTGCCTCGAGAATTCGCGCCGAACTAGCTTCCTAGGTTATCTCTGCCTACTCCGCTACTTGCGAGTACAGCGACTAGATGAAAAAAATAAATAAATGATATTGTTGCGACGTTGAGTTCCGTCACTCAACACGCAATACCTTCAGAACTCGGCGGAAAATAGTGTCGGCGGAGTGTCTTGACACTAGGTTACCTCTTCAGCGTGAACCTGATTATTTTGCATCAAATGAAATAACTTCACGTCCTAAATGACCACATAAGCCATCACAGCACTATACCGAATTCAATTTTCAGTAGCATTAAGTTGATGTTAAAATGCTCAGAGTATGGTCGAAAGCATTAGTGCTGGACCGTTATCGTCCCATACAAACATCCCTTACTGTTACTGCCCGGGCTGCGATACCAGGTAATGTCTAATGAAAGGGGAGGAATTAAACCTGTCTGCACCAAGCCGTGTTGATGGCCATCCACTCCAAATTGTATCTCATATGGCACGGACCACGAAAGAAAAATAAAATAATAAAAATCTAAAATTAAATCAGCTTGACGTTCTTTCCCGCACACAGCAGAGTACGCAGAGGGAACCTAGTGTTAAGACACACCGTTCTCCACTTTTCGCCGAGTTTTGAAGGTGTTGCACGTTGAATATCGGAACTCAACGCTGCGCCTCGACACCAGAGCGAAGAAATGAATATATATATGTAAATAAATATTTCATTTTTTTGAAAGGGGATCGAACCCACAACCAGTCGATTTCACAGTCACACTTTGTGCCTCTGCGCCACGACTGGCCAAAATAAGACAATACTGTAGGAAAATTTATTCAGAACGTTAGAATACATTGTATGGGCGTTTAGAATAAAATAACATTTTACATTTATTTACAGTGAATATTGCATGCATACGAGTACGTATTTTTACTACCGCTGTTCTAAAATTCTTTTGTGGCCAACATTGTTAATAGCATTATATAGTAATGTATATGATAAAAGATCCAAGGCCAGTCGTGGCGCAGGGGCACAAAGTGTAAATGCAAAATCGACTGGTTGTGGGTTCGATTACCACTCGAGGGAATTAAATATTTATTTAAATTTATATTTTCAATTTTTCGCTCTGGTGTCAAGGCAAATCGCGGCGTTGAGTTCCGCCACTGAACACGCAATGCCTCCAGATTTCGGCGGAAACTGGAGAATAGTGTGTCTTAACACTAGGTTCCCTATGCCTACCCTGCTGTGCACGGGGTACAGTGTAAAGCTAATTTGATTTGATTTGGATATGATAAAAAATTAGTTTTAATTATAATTAATAATATTTTTATTGTGATAGTAGTAAATGAAAAAAAAAGGAAACGTAAATATTATAAAGCAAGAAATCTATTTCGTATTTACTATAATCATAAAAAAAATCCATAAATTTGATTTGAACCTAAAACAAAAAACATTCAAAATTATTTTGGGCAAATCTGTGAATTCCCGTTGGATAAATTCTTTGTCAAACGAAACGGTGAGAAACATACAAAATATATATAACAAGAGAGCCCTACTTACACAGGAAAAAGCCGCAAAAACTGTGAATTTATAGTTTTTGCTGACATCGCTACAAAGGGACCGTGTAGCGTTTCTCTTTACACAAATATATGGGTCAATCACTTGTTTATATTGTGAAAGGAATTGTTATACGAGCTCGTACTCGTATAGTTTAGTGGTATGGATGATCAATTTTACGAATTTTATTCGAGATTTTTTAGATTTTTTCATTACATTGTCTTTTATTAGTGTATTGTTAGTGTATTGTCACTAATAAATTTGGCGACCTATTTTACTTATGTGTATAATGTATGTTTGAGACGCAAGTACTTGCTTACATTACATTAGGTATATCTCAAAAAATTTAAAAGACAACCAAATGAAAAAATTATATTAGAATATAAAAAATAATATCAATTTCACGCTGTATCCCGCACACAGCAGGGTAGGCAGAGGAAACCTAAAGTTAAGACCGACGGAACAGACAATAATTCGCGTTTACAGCTTACAGTTTGTGCCCCTACGCCACGACTGGTCTCATTATTAGAGTATCGTGGTAAGTATAAGCTACTAAAACAATACATTTGTTTTAATCAGCAGCAAACCAAAAAACTAGAAAAAAACGATAAAAAAAATGAAATAACATAATAATACTACCATAAATATAACTTATAGTACATACTATTATCAAACAAAAAATAACCCTGAATCACTTATATATAACTTATTTAAACTTGCATCGCTCCATTTACTACCTGACTGGCATAGCTTATGAGATACAGACCCAGCAAGAGCCTCGGCTCTGCTAAATATTTGCGGATTAATCCAGCTTATACCTGCAATAAACGAGGCTATGAAGACACCTGGCAAATAATAACAAAGGAGGGTGTATGAAAACAAATAACTTCACGTTACATCCGCCAGTTGTGACCGTCTTATCTGTATATTTATCACGAAATAAGGAAATTTAGTTGAGAACTTCATATAGTAGTTTTTTAGTGTTGTTAATATATATTATTGTATTTGGTGTTCATTCCTCTCAACTGGAGAATATTATTGTTATATGTAAAAATATAAATATAATGACATTTTAATATTTGTTTTAGAAATTATAATGTGCGTTTATTTTCACAGCGTGAAATCATTGCGAGACTATGACATTAACGTATGGCTAAGAGAGTGCTTGGTCGGTTTCCAAGAGGCGCGGGTTTGAGTCCCATGCATATAATAATAATTCTAATTTTTATTTTTTTAATAATCATTTTAATTTTTTTTTACATTTTTGAAGTTATTCGGTTTCCAGGAGGCGCGGGTTAGAGTCCCACTACGTTCAAATTTTTATATGTTTTTCTAAATAAATATTTTTCTTTTCTAAGTGTGGAATAACACTTTAAAAATATTATTTGAATTATTATTATATGCGATTTTAAAATATAAATACAAGCACATATTTTACAATACAATTTTACAGATAATTTTAATGATTTAGGAACAATAAATGTTGAAAGATAAATAATGTCATAAAATATTAAAATAAAAACAAATAATTAAAGCTGAACACTAACTAAAACCTTTACATTTTCTCATATTACTTCACCTCAGCTATATACTACTGGATGAGGGAAAAGCTGCTTTCGCACCCTATGTTCTTTCTTTTAAGTAGTTTAGTTTTTGTTACTGTACGTATATTATTATAGTTCTTATTATATGACCGTTACTGTGTAAATCTGAGTCTAGATGTCATATAAAAATTGTAGTTAAAGGTAGAATGCTTAGTGTTGTAAATATAATGATAATATTCAGGCAAAACAAATTAAAAATTCGAGAAACTGTTGGGGTAATGTATAAAAAAACGCATACACACAATCAGTATTCTGGAGGCATTGCATGTTTAGCGGCGGAGCTTAACGCCACGCTTTGCCTCGACACCAGAACGAAGAAATGGAAATATAAATTTAAATAAATGTTTAATTTCTACGAGCTAGCGTGTAGGTGATCTATAAATCCGATTAAATTGCTTGAACCGACAAATCGAGTAAGGTAAGAGCGTATCCCAAATTAATTCCTTAATTTGAACACAGATGCCGTCAAATTCGCATTTCACCGGAATTTAGTAACGTGGATTGAGTATTGTCAGAGTTATCGAATCCCAGAATCCCGGTGGATGTGAGAAATCCCTGGATTTCCAACTTTGGAATTATTGAAGATTAGCTCTGTGCTAAATAAACGTTATTATCACATTTAAATATTTTTTTATTAATATATTGTTTAACTTCATTCTTGAATTGACCATTAAATATTAGATAAAAGTTATACGATATCTTAAATGGTATCTATAAATATCTGTTTATAATAGAAACAAATGACGAACATTCGTTAATAATAAGAAAAGAAATATTAACATTCTAATCAAATTTATCCACGAATTTTTAAAGAAACATAAACATACAATTCCAAAATTTAATTATTTTATCTCATAATCTCAGATTTTTTATTTTACTCGTTTACGTAGTAAAAACCTGTATATCCCGGGATTAAATATTGAGATTGGTTTAAGCACGTCTCTATGAGGGAGGAAGTCAAATTCACAACCCTCGCAATTACAACAGGATTATATAGAAATTGAATTGTGCTTCCTTCCATGCCTTGCAAGGAACAGGAAAACTGGCACAGATATATTCTGAAAATATTACTTTTTTATAATGATTGAAATATTATAAATGTATATAATGAATAATATAAATATGGAGGCGAGTTTTGAAAAGGTATTATATGTATATGTTACATATTTAAATATCGTTTCAATAAAATTCAATAATTTTAATACCACATCACATTTCTAACAAAATTAAATAAGGTATATCAGATAGGTAATCATTAGGTTTTTATCCGGTATGTAGCAGAGTATGCAGAGGGAGCCTAGTGTTAAGACACTTCGCTCCCCACTTCCCACCGAAATATGGAGACATTGGGTGTTAAGTGTAAGAACTCAATGTCGCGCTTTACCTCGACACCAGAGCGAAAAATTTAAATATTAATTTCCTTGAATCGGAATCGAACCTACTACCAGTAGAGTTTACAGTCACATGCTTTCCCTGCGCCACGACTGGCCTCTTATTTATTATAGTAGGTTGAAAATTTATGACATCAATCAAACAATTCAATACAAGAATTACAGAATTACATACAGATTAAAAAATATTAAGTTTTAAACAATATTAAATACGTTTCCGTCTCATTTTCGCTAGTTTTAAAATATCTATCAAGAATTCCAGTCACAAACGACCCAACTTTATGCCACTGCCGCTCTTGGTGCAGACTACACTAAAATTTTCGTAGATACAGCTATGTTATTACGCGAGGTGCTCGTTCGCGCCGGGCGCTGTATGAATTTAACTGGGAAGGCAATTTCCTCTTTATGGCGTGCCACGTTAAGGTAGTTACCCACCACCAGTTTTCTGATTAAGAGATCGACGTGTATGGCTCGAAAAAATATTTAAAATATTGTTTTTTTTTTATTAAATGAGATATCCTATAGATATTATGGAGGAGAACAAATATTTTTGATGAGGCCAGTCGTGGCGCAAAGACACAAAGTGTGAATGCAAAACCGATTGGTTGTGGGTTCGATCCCCACTCGAGGAAAGGAAATATTTATTTAAATTTCGGTGTCGAGGCAAAGCGCGGCGGTGAGTTCCGCCACTCAACACGCAATGCCTCCAGATTCGGTGGAAAGTGGGGAATGGATTGTCTTAATAAAGGTTCCCTCTGCCTGCCCTGCTGTGTGCTGGATACAGCGTGAACCTGAAAAAATTAAATCTATTGAAATTAAAACTAAATAGTGATACGTTACTAATTACTATAAAATATCTTCATGTATTTATATTTATATGTCAGTTTAATAATAATTCTAAATAATATTTGTAATATTAAAGAAACATTTTAAAAACATAATAATCTTGTACATATCTCGTGCATAACTGGGGTGTACGTTTTCAAGTTAAATATACCAGTATTTTTACAGCGTAGTCGCTAACTGTGAAATTATTTTTTCCTATATTTTACAGAAGCACAAGGGAAGCCCCTTGCGCGTCTTTTTTCCTTTGTGTAAATTTATTTATGAACAAATATAATTTAAGGATGGTAAACATAATAGTAATCAGTTTGATATTGAGGCTAGTCGTGGCGCTGAGTCAAAAGCATGTGAACAACGCAACATGTTGTGGGTTTGATTTCCACTCGAGGAAATTAAATATTTAATATTTTCATTTTCTTCGCTCTAGTATGGAGGCAAAACGCGTCCTTCCGTCCAGCCACTTAATAACCAATGCTTCCAAAGTTCGGCGGAAAATGGAGAGCGGAATATCTTATCACTAGGCCTGCCTACTCTGCTACATAAGGGAGACAGCGTGAAGCTAAAAACAATATAATAAGAAAATATATTATTTACCAATAATAAAAAATATATTATTTACTAGTCGAGGCAAAGCACAGCGTTGAGTTCTGCCACTCAACAAGCAATGTCTCCCGAATTCGGCAGAAAGTGGGCAACGGAGTGTCTTAATACTAGGTTTCCTACGCCTACCCTGCTATGTGCGGGATACAGCGTGAAGCTGATTTGTTTTATTATTTACTATTATAAATAAGGTACCAATTAGAATTAGTCTATATTACAATATACTATCACGGTCATAACACTAAGAGGTTATCGCTTTATTACAAATATAGCATGATTCGATTACAACAGCTTTTGCTTGACAAATTAACAAAAAATTGGATTTATAATGATTTCTACAGGCCCAAGTTCTTTATGGTTGCGTGATAATTGGTTATTCTTAACAAGACGTCATAAAACGGTTTAGGGTGTTTCAACTTTTGTTTCTTTTGTAGTTGTAATATAATTATCTGTTATTTTGTTTATATACATAGTATTTCTATATACTTTTTTAGTATTGAAGCCAGTTGTGGCGCGGGGGCAGGACTGTAATTGCGACAGGTTGTGGGTTCAATCCCTACTTGAGGAACTGAAATATTTAGTATTTTCATTTTTCCCTCTGGTATCGAGTCAAAGGGCGGCGTTGAGATCCGCCACTTAACAAGCAATGCCTACTTTCTGAAAGCGAAGTGTCTTGTCACTAGGCCCCCCCTGCTACACGCGGAATATAGCGTGAAGCTGAACAAAAACCGAAATACAAATGAAAGTATCATATTGTAAAAGTGATATGTTACTATAATTATCATAAAAATCGATTATTATTACAACATAACCAACCATATTTTATTTAACAAAGGAAAGCCAAGACTTAAAATAAAATAATTCACAAAAATTTAATATTCGAAACTAAAATAAAAGCGAGATGAACACAATTCAGATATCCTTTCAACCAAATACATATAATTCACTTAACCAATGAACCACATGTGGTTATACGAGCACTTGCCAGATTGAATCGAACAGGAAACGTATGAAACGTAACGCTGACCCCCGCGGAGCATCCTAAAAGTTTCTTACAAAAATAACAAACAAACTACAATTGAACACGATTTATTTATAGCTGTTTACCAAATCAATATGTAAGGATTATGTGAAAATAAATACTTATAAGATACCAGCATAGTGCAGTCTGTTCCCGGATGATCACATGCAATAGTAGTGAGTTCAAATCCTATGTAGTAATTTTTTGTAATTTTTTTTTGCTTAATCTGTGTTGTGTGAATGTGAGTGCAGCAATAGCTTAACAATAGAACAGAATGGGTCTTTTTGTGCTGATAGTGGAAAGTACAGCAATAGAAGAGATATGTCGTCAGGTTCATTTTATCTATATGTCTCACAAAACCCGATATACACCTGAAAATAAGAAGATTAAAAGAAGACAATAAAAGCATATTAATATCAGATATACTAAAATCATTTCTACATAGATTGAGGCCGGTCGTGGCGCAGAGGCACAAAGTGTGACTGTAAAATCGATTGGTTGTGGGTTCGATCCCCACTCGAGGAAGTGAAATACTTATTTATATTTATATTTTTATTTTTTTGCTCTGGTGTCGAGGCAAAGTGCGGCATTGAGTTCCGCCACCCAGCACGCAATGTCTCCCAGAATTCGATGGAAAGTGGGTAACGAAGTGTCTTAACACTAGGTTCCCTCTGCCTACCCTGCTGTGTGCAGGATACAGCGTGAAGCTGATTTATTTTGATTTCAGTTTTCAGTTTATAGACATTTATTCTCAATAAGACCTAAGCCACTTACTTGAGAACAATACTTTAAAATGCATTAGTTAAGTTGTCGTTGTCAACAGTTACATTTACGTTTACAAAAATAGCTTATAATAATTAAAGATAAAGTTATTGTGACAAAATGGTAAATTTTATACTTACTTAACACATTGGCAATAATTATCGCGGACGTATTTCGCCAATTGACATTTAAATGTGTTAAATGAGTTAACATTTTTTATATGTGATGGTACTTTATTATAAAATTGCGCTCCTTCGAAAGTTATCATTTTTTTACCGTAATTGGTCCTTGTTCTGGGCAGCACCAATAAACTAGCTCGGCATTCACGAATAGAACGTCCACTAACATTTTGTATTTTAGTGAAGGATATATTACTATGTACGGTTTTATTTAGTATTTTTTGTATATAGATACAGATGTTGTAAACGTACAGTTGGCGAATTGTCATTATTCCTGTATTTTCATAAATTTTTTTAGTTGATTTATTTCTACACAGTTACATATTTCTACATAAAAATAATAACTCATTTAAACTCCAACATAAGACCTACCAACATAACTAGATTCAACACAAACTTGAGTTCACGACAACTCGTTACTTGCACAGGTAGCGAATGTAATAATCATAAAATGTTTCTTTAGAGTTTACGACTATCCGTGTGCGATATAAAATATCAATTCTATATAAAATAATAAAATATTAATGTTAGTGTTAATGTAATAATTAAGAAAATCTCAGAATGTAACTAGCTTTAAATGGTATATAAATGTACTGTTAGCCGTTTTACTTGTAAAAATATATTTTTTTTATGTTCACGCTGTATCCCGCATACAGCAAGGTAAGCAGAGGGAACCTGGGAAGCTAGTGTTAAGACACAACGTTCTCACTAAGACATTTTTGTAACCCACGTTCCGCCGAATTCTGGAGGTATTAGGTGTTGAATTGCGGAACTCAACGCCGCGCTTTGCCTCATTAACAAAGCAAGGAAATGAAAATATCACACAACCTGTCTTGATAACAGTCCACAAATTAAATAATATTTCTAATTCATTAGCTTACTTTGCGTTGATTTTCAATAGTAATCTTGAATTATTTGTAGAATAATCTATTCAGTGACCATTTAGACGTGACCTCAAATTTATTACGAGAACATACCACAAGCAGATAAAGCTGTATTTATGGTCGGGTTAAACCGATTTGACAAAACATGGCCTAGTATTTAAACGGATTAATGCGTAGCCTGTTAAAATAGCAGAATTCCGTTAGAACTAACAAAATATTTGAAACTAGAGGGCGCGCGCGGCTTCGCCCGCTTATTAGGAGTGAATATCAATAAAATATTTTTAACAGTCTGAATTTAATTTTTTATAAAAATCGGTGGCAATTTAAAGATTTTTCCATATAAACTTTCAACCCTTTATTTGAACCCTTAGGGGGTGAATTTTTAAAAACCATGAAACACGTATTCAATGAAATATTTTTAAGAGTTTTAATTTCAAATTTTATAAAAATCGGTACAGATTAAAAAAAAAATCCATACAAACTTTCAACCCCTATTTCGTCCCTTTAGAGTTAAAACTTTTCAAATTCCCTTCTTAGTGGATGTCCAGAATATGAAAATAAACATCTGCCCAAATTTCACGTTTCTACCATCAGCGGTTACGGCTCTGCGTGCGTCTTACCTCAGTCAGTCAGCACAAGTCCTTTTATATATATAGATGATATTTAATTCCTATTACAATAAAAATATGAAAATATAAATTTAATTAAATATTTCATTTCCTCGAGTGGGGATCGGACCCGCAACCAATTACGTGCACATTTTGTGCCACTGCGCCACGACTGGCATCACTACCACATTAAATAAACCAAAGAATCTAAAAATTAATTTAATAACTATACTTATATAAAATTCAAACGACATAAGCCATTAGAAAGAAAACAAAAAAGTCAAATAAGATTTTGTATCATATAATATAAGATGATAGATTCGTCTGTATAAATCGTACGTACTGGACAGTGTTTTACTATGGGATGGAGCGAATTTCCCCCGAGTGCGGTAAAAGCTACACGACAGACACTACGATTCACGTTTGATGTCGTACACAGGCTTGTGATGCCTACATTTAGAACACCCTCTGTAATATATTTCTATTCATAGGTATATAATCTGGGTTGAATATAAAAAAACTTTGGATTTTGATGATTTTGATGTCTTAAAATTTATTTTTATATTAATATTGTGTACTTAACTGGAGAAAATAGTTTTTTAGTTGGACGCTTTGGTATCCCGCACTTAGCAGGGTAGGTAGAAGGAACCTGGAAACCTAGTGTTAAGACACTCCGTTCAAATTAAATCACCTCCCCATTGTCCATCGAATTCTGGAGTCATTACGTGTAGAGTGGTGAAACTCGTCGTGCTTTTGCTTCGTCAGCAGAGCGAAGAAATGAAAATATTAAATATTTAATTTCTCTGAGTAGGAATCAAACTCACAACCGCCGGGTTTACAGTCACAGTTTTTTTTAATTAAAAACGACGGCCTTCGAAAAAGTATATTAAAGAAATTAGTATATCTATAATATTAGAGGCCGGTCGTGGCGCAGCGGCACAAGGTGTGACTGCAAAACCGACTGGTTGTGGGTTCGATCCCCACTCGAAGAGATGAAATATTTACTTAAATTTATATTTCCATTTCTTCGCTCTGGTGTCGAGGTTAAGCGCGGCGTTGAGTTCTGCCACTCAACACGCAATGCCTCCAGAATTCGGCAGCAAGTGGGAAACGGAGTGTCTTAACACTAGGTTCCCTCTGCCTACCCTGCTGTGTGCGGGATACAGCGTGAAGCTAATTTATTTTATTTTATTTTTATTATAAACACGTTACTACACATTCTTTAATGCACACCCGAATTTTAATCATTTTACAAAAAAACAACAATCTATACATATTCTGTACATAAAAAACTAAATCTAAAAACCTAACACCTTTTCCACAAAGTAGCAAAATAAAGCACAGATTATTCCCAAATTGAAAAACAATTTAGAAATACTTCTAAAACAGTTATCTCAGAGAGATCCATAAACTATTCCACACGTCGTAAATTACACTGCAGACAAAGTTACGACCATTTCACTCAGCACAATCATATTGATAGAAAGAAAACGCATTTGCTCCAAGTTTCCCAAAAAAAAAACTTTAAAAAGGAGATGCTCTCCCTCTCTTTTTTTATCTGGAACTCCATAAATATATCCGCCCTCGCACTCCGCTAGATGTTTTATAGAATACCAACAAACTGGCCAATAAATTCAAGAGATTAATGATAGATTCGAAATTTATTTACTTAAGTACCTGTACCGTGAAATGTAATCTGTCGTTGGTTCTATTAATCTTGCACACACTTCTTATCTCAACAGTTATAAAACCATGTTAGCTTTGTAAAGCACTAAATCAACTTAAAATATTGTAAAATCAAGAATGTAAACAATATAAGGTGATTTGATAACGAAATAATTTGTTTTTATTATTATTTTTTTTTGCTATAATTTTATACTTGTTTTTTTTTATTAACAATGAGCTAACTGGTAAATTTAATATTTGATAAATTAAACTCTGTAGATTATTTATAAGATGTTTTAATATGTTTACGCTTAAATTAATAATAAATAAAAATTAACGTAATTTTGGAAAAATAAAAGATAGTTATATTTAAGCGAAGCCTGCTTTTTAAAGAAGTCCTAGTCCAAATCGAAGCACCAACGCAACGAAAAATAATAAAATAATTCCAAAAAAAATATTAAATTAATCAAAAATAATAGCATGTCCAGTTCAAAACAAAATTTGGAACAGCCAACATTAAATGTGTTCTCATTACAATCAAGCTGCGCCGGGACCGCGCCGGGACCGCGCCTCTGTGACCTCAGGGCGGGGGCGAATTAGCGAGTCACTGTTTTGTTTACATTTACACGTCAGCGATTACTGGGTTAAACCTGATTGTTTAAATTTTGATAGGTTTTATTTATAAAATAATATGATCGAGGTTGTGAGTTCGATACATACTTGAGGAAATGAAATATTTATTTAAATTGATATATGTTCAAATTTTTGGCGGCGTTGAGTTCCACCATTCAATACGCAATGCTTCTAGAATTCGGTGAAAAATGGGAAACGGAGTGTCTTAACATTAGATTTCCTCTGCCCACCCTGCTGTATGCGAGATACAGCACGACGCAAAAAAAATATGATCGACATCATGGTGCGGAAGCTGATATTACATTATTATTTTAGAGTAGGTATTTATATGTAGCTATATTTTTAATGGAATGTCTTTGCCACTTTCACATAATCATGTAAAATTAATAAAATGATGAATGAATAATTTGAACATGAAAATAAAATTGCTCACATTTTGAAGATCTATGGGATTTGCAAATAAAATTTAATATTTTTTTCTATGAAATTTATACAATACTAAATAGAAAATAAATTTTAATAGAGGTAGGTTATAATAATACTTTTATAAAAATATATACTTTTATTAATAGAAACTTTTATTTTTAACACTATTACTCAAACAAAGGTCACGAAAACTTAAACTTTTTCACCCCCAAGTTGATGTATTAACGTCATTTCTTTAGAAGGATATCCATCAGTAGTACTTTTTCCATACATTTCGGAAAGCAGTGGCATTATCCTTTAAGAAGTATAAAATATTAGGTTACCCTCAACCAAAAAGTGCCAATATGATATACTGAAGGCTTTTATCGGTTCCGTAGCCTTCGTGCGATTGAAGGAGGGTAGATAAGGGTCTACACACATATTATTACAAGGGGTGCGTGAAATTTGGTAGCGTACTGGATCATCCGATGATATTGAGATCCTTCCATTGTTAGGATCCCCGCTTGGTTGGATTTTTAATCAGTTCGGATTTAAAAATAGATAAAATTTTTTGCGTAACTAAATATTTTGCGAAGGGTTGAGATTTTTATCTGAATCTACCATACGTCAACATTTTTATATTTTTATTTTTTTTGTACGAGTATATCAATGAAAGAAGTAATAACCGTTGAAGATTTTTAATATTATGTGTATAATTCGTCATTTCATTGAACATGTTTATTCCATGGATAATTTATTGTTTTAATGTTGAATAGAACTTTGCAGTAGGCAGCTTTGTTGTTTATAAGTACAACTGACTTTTTATTAAAATAAAATTAAAATATTTATAATAAAATTTACATATATTGAAAACATCAAAATAACACATGTGCTACCTAAAGCTACAAGTAAAGATGTATTAACAACTTTAATTAATTTTCATCATCATCAGTACATCAATCAGCCTTTAGATGTTGCACGTAGGCCTTCTCCAAAGAGCTCCCTGCCGATCATTCCTGCGCTACTTAGTCCAGTGACTTCCCGTGACCCTGACCAGATCGTCGGTCCACCTGGCGGAGGTCCTACCTACCAAGGGCCGTCCAGTTTGTGACCGCCAGTTAAAAACCTCTCCACTCCAACGGCCGTCGGTTTTCCACGCCTATATGTTCTGCCCACTGCCACTTTAGCTGAGCAATCCTTCAAGCAAATTATTCTCCTACGGATGTTCTAATTTCTGACCTAGGGATATCAATGCTCAGAGGATTGCTCTCTCCGTAAAAATAAAATTATTCTTAGCATATTTCAATTTTATTTACCACAACATTACACAAATATGTTCCACATCAAGTTAACCAAAGAAAAAATATATCCATAAAACGCTATAATAAATCAAATTATCTAAACCGACAGCATTCATTACGCACAAATAAAGTGACATTGAAAAGTCGTGTTTGATCTCCCCCGAGGCCTTCAGGGAGCTTTACCCCCGAAATGCACCAATTAGAGGTAAAATAAAAGTGCAACAAAACCGCACGTTACTTTTTACCCTAGAGACTATGGTTTTGAGTCCCATGTGGGTTTTAATGGTGTTTCTTTACTTAGAGGGTCCCCGGTTTTCGTTGCATATGGACTACTTGTTAAATCAATAGGTGTCACGGTCGGAGGGCAAATGAGGGTATTAGGGGACGATGGCAGTTTAGTGATG
The DNA here is from genome assembly GCA_021202915.1 of Heliconius himera. Lineage (NCBI taxonomy): Eukaryota > Metazoa > Arthropoda > Insecta > Lepidoptera > Nymphalidae > Heliconius > Heliconius himera. Next base: position 392,691 of record JAJHJA010000034.1, read on the forward strand.
TTATTTATATAAATATTCATTCAATGAGTTCTGCCACTCAAAACGCAATGCCTCCAGAATTCGGCAGAAAATGGGGAACGGAGTGTCTTAACACTAGGTTCCCTCTGCCTACCCTGCTGTGTGCGGGATACAGCGTGAGCTGATTCATTCAAGATTTTTACATTGTCACAATAATAATGTTGTATTGATTTATTTCTTAATTTTGATTAATTTATTATTTACTATATCTCAGTCATAGTCGCCTTTAGTTTAAATATAGTAATTTACACAAAAACACATAATTAGTAACTAGCCTAGCTAAAAAATAATAGGTAAAAAGAAACTGTCTATCCTGTTATTACACGAACTGAATATACCTAGTTTACGTGTCACTATAGTTGACAGACACGCAACGTATACACGAAGCATCAATTGATGCCAAAATATTTTGTTTACGGAAAAAATAACTTTATAGCTTAGTGATAAATATTAAAATCCGGTGAAATGATTTCGCACTTCCATCTTTTTGTGCGTCAATTATAAACATATCAATGTTTTGCGTGTCTTTCATTGTAATACCCTTTACAAAACCTTAATCCTCTAACAATGGCGTATTAAACTATAATAACTGAAACGAGTTAAGGGAGAAATATATCACTACGTTAGCGCCCAATTATAAGATAATTTATTATAGGATTTAATATTTATATTCTTTGCTTTGGGATTTATTTTATAAAAAAGTCAGTTCTTCATCATCAGTTCTTGTGAAAAGCATGTTAAACCAAACACCTTCTTATACTTTCTAATGTTAGTTCTTGAATCAGATTCTTGGATATTTTTAAATAATATTGCTTATTGTAGTCACTAATTTTCCTTATAGATTTGACATATTACTAAGCTACAAAATAACAATTGAGATATTTTAGAATGTAATTGTTATTTATATTGTTTCTAAAAAACCAGACACAGAAAGCCGTGAATTTGATGAGAATTCTATTTTTAAATTTTACAGACTTAAATATGCGGGCGTATGCATTCATATTGCATGAAATAAACTACAAATATAATTTTGTAATGGTTTTTACTATGATATACTTATAAATTTTTGTTTTTCGGATATTTACCTTTATTCCTATGAGTTCTCACTTCTAGACAAATTTCATCATTTTTAGTCTATAGCCCTACAGTTTTTCAGACAACCAGACACACAACAAAGGAAATCTAAAAGAATTCCTTTCTTTTTTAAAGTACCAAACAATAAAAACAGAATAGATAAAAAGAATAACATCATATAATAAAATCAAATAAACCAAATTAACAGAGCTATTTCTAAATAAAATATATAATAAAATTTTCCGGTGACTAAAACTAAGATTAGATACACGAACTATTTAAGATTAAAAAAAACTTTAAAGCTTAGATTTGGGCTATCGCATTTACTGTTATAGCCTATTTCTTATCATAAATAGCTGTTTCACACGAACTACGATGCTTTACGCTATATCCCGCACACAGCAGGGTAGGCAGAGGGAACCTAGTGTTAAGACACTCCCTTCCCCACTTTCTGCCGAATTCTGGAGGCATTGCGTGTTGAGTGGCAGAACTCAAAGCCGCGCTTAACCTCGACACCAGAGCGAAGAAATGGAAATATACATTTAAGTAAATATTTAATTTCCTCGAATCGGGATCGAACCCACAACCAGTCGGTTTTACAGTCACACTTCGTGCCACTGCGCCACGACTGGCCTCACGAATAGATGCCTTATTGATTTTTATTACAATGTTCCCAGTACTCGTTAAAATAAAACACTGTTATATTATAATTAAAGTTATAATTTAGTGTAGTCACGTATCGCGAATACGCTGCTTTAGTGAAAATAAAATTAGTTTTTCCATATAAACCTTATCACGCGATGCTATAAATAATAATCTTTATTGTAGTGCGTTACACGTCGTAATATATATTTAGCGCTAGTGAAATTAGTGAAATAAGTGAATTCTTTTTAAAAAAACACAGAATTTTGTTTGTTTTTAAATTATTAATTACTTTAAAGTTTTTAATTATTTATATATGTTTTTTAATATTTTAAATAATTCGAGTATAGTTTACATAAACGTTTCAAGTTCACAATCGTAATAAGAATCTTCATTTGCATACATACATTTTAAAAGTTTAATATTATGAGTAGGTAAAAAATCAAACAAAATTAAATATGATGTTATGTTACCTACGGTTGTATGAAAATTGATTTTAACGTAATCAATAATTTGTTTATTTTTTTACCACAAATTTACTAAGGAAAGCAAGAACTAGGAGTCCTTTTTTTTGGTTTCCAAATGTTATCCTGAAACAAAATAAAATACTTCTTAAAAAAGAACTCTTTACTATTACTACAATAGCCAGAATTTATTATGTTATAATAGCGTCATAGTTCCTTTTGTGTACTGAGGTATATATACTTGACCTCCACCTGTTATAAAATTTTATAAGAAAATAAAAAACAAAAAAAATATAATTACATTTCATAAAAAAAAATCTATTCTAAATAGAAAAAAGCGTCACAATTTTTATACCAATGTTTAAGCTTTTATTTTACCACTTGACCTATTTTAGTGTTAACAAAGCATCTGCATAAAAGTGATCAAAAAGAGTAAAAGCTTTGCACTTTAATATCCGACCTAAAGTCCTAGATGTACAATGCTCCAGTTTTCTTTTAGGGCACTTGCAGTATATTGTGAAGAAACTAGGTTATCTCACAATTAGACCGAATGGTTTTTTTTTCGGATTATATAAAAACTCATTTTTTCACTGAGTATTTATTTAAATGATGATAAAAATAGATATAATTAAATTTTCTAATTGCATAAGTAATTTCTAAGAATTAATTAATTTCGTTTGTTATCCTTGAAAAAAAATCAACGAAATCCCTTCCGCCCTACCAACTTCAATTACTACGGTCAAATGTCGCCGAATATACATAATTTTGTGTATTTCATAAAAAAAAGTAAATATTAAAAGCTTTAAACTTCAACATATATATAATCATTTATATTTCCATTTCTTCGCTCTGGTGTCGAGGCAAAGCGCGGCGTTGAGTTCTGCCACTCAACACGCAATGCCTCTAGAATAGCCCAGAAAGTGGGCAACGGAGTGTCTAATACTAGGTTCCTTCTGCCTACCCTGCTGTGTGCGGGATAAAGCGTAAAGCTGATAAAAATATATATATAATAATATTCAATTAAATTTTCGTAAGACTTACAAAGAAAATATTTTTTATAATTATTTTCTATATCATAATTTTGTTTGTATTGTTGAATTTTCAACAATATTAGTGTTTTATTTAAATGTTAAAATCGAGAAAATGGATATTTGAAAGTTTTATCGTTTCACTTTATCTAAGACGACCACTATTCAAATCAGTACTTACATAAGAATACGAGAACAAAACCTCGCGTCGCGCTAAGAGAAAAAAGATTAAACACGTCCCGTCACTCAATGTCACTGAACCTCGCTATTACACTATCCTTGTATAATGTATGGTGCTGCTTATTACGCTATTTCAAAGAAAAATCGAAATTTGATTTTTATATGTAAATATCAACATATTTTCACGCTATATCCTGTATATAGCAGGGCAGGCAGAGGGAACCTTTAACTTGACTTCCTCACCTTCCGCTAATTCTCTAAGCATTGCGTATTGAGTAGTGGAACTCAACACCGCAGATTATCGAATCATCGAGCCAATTTTTTAATGCAATATTTTACTAATATTTAATCATTATATATCATTTGAATTTTATAATTAAATACCTCGTATATATTTTTTGTTAATATATATGAATATTCTTCGTCGCTTTGCTCTTATTTGAATGATTGTGGTGGTCTTTTAAGGGCGATGTTTGAAAAAACTAAAAAATTTACTAATACAAATATTTCTTTAATTAACAAAAATTATAGAATTATTTCAAAACCACTTGTCCAAACTAAATTCTAGTAAATAAAAACAAATATCAAACATTATATTTATTCCGTATAATATGTATTCCGTATAACGGCCAGTCGTGGCGCAGCGGCACGAAGTGTGACTGTAAAACCGACTGGTTATGGGTTCGATCCCCACTCGAGGAGATGAAATATTTACTTAAATGTATATTTCCATTTCTTTGTTCTGGTGTCGAGGCTAAGGGCGGCGTTGAGTTCTGCCACTCAACATGCAATACCTACAGAATTCGATAGAAAGTGGGGAACGGAGTGCCTTAACACTAGGTTCCCTCTGCCTACCTTGCTGTGTGTGGGAGACAGCGTGAAGTTGATTTACTTTTTATTTTATAATATATATTAAAGCATAAAGTATCAAACTCTGATGTAATTCGACACAACAACGCTAACGCATCACGTCCAGGAATCAGCTCTCAAACAATAAGAGACCCCCGGAAACGCAATTAACTATTCGTCAGAAAGAGGAAATATCAATTCGCCGGTACCAAGGACCACACATATAGAAATATAGATGTCAAATTTAACCTTTATAATTATGGCAATAAGAGTTCCCTTAAATATATGCTATTTTATATTGAGAACTGTCTGGTATGATTCGTTTAGCTCAGCTCGTGGGTTCGTTTGACTCAATTACGTGATATTGCGTGTGCAGTGATACGCGGAGTGACTTTAATTTATATTAACGCTAATATACTTAACAGAAATGTTAAATTGGGGATTGTATGGGAACGTGTGAAATAGGGGCATTTTTGTATTTATTTTTGTTAGCGTCACGCTGTATCCCGGTCACAGCACGGTGGGGAGAGGGAACCTAGTGTTCAGACACTCTGTTTACAATTTTCCGTCGATTTCTGGAGGAGTTGCGTGCTGAGTGACGGAACTCAACTCTTTGCCTCGACACCAGAGCGAGGAAATGAAAATATTAAATATCATTTCCCCGAAAAGGAATCGAACTCACAACCTGTCGTGCTTACAGTCACACTTTGTGCCATTGCGCCTGCATGCTGCTGCGCATGTCTTAAAATTAAACGGAAACGCCGCTTATTACCATATTTTACTGACTAATTTCCATTTCTTTGCAAGTCAAAACGAAGAGAATACTCAACAAGTATTATTATCTCAAACTCCCAAAACAAACCATAAAAAAATAAGTGTTAAAATGCCTGTAAAGAATTCCATATCTTTTCCAAACATCCTACAATCGTCAGAAGATCTCACTAATGACGGAGTACAGATTTAAATCACTAAAACACGTTGTACTCGTGTGATAAAATCAAAATAAATCCAAATAAAAGAAATCTGTTTGAGTTATTTGTCGTCGTACACAAAAAGTCCACAAAAAGTCGGTGGTAGATCAAAGCGTGTGACGCGGCGGTCTGGAATAGCATCCAGCTAAATGTCCTCAAGAGCAAACATGCGAAACTGCGAATTTATTACAACACTTACAACGTCTGATCTGGTGCTGATACAATGCTTTTCGAAACCAACGATATAAATTTGACGGAAAAAGACAGTTTATAGCACTTTAGGCACAAAATGTGGCTGTAAACGAGACTTTTTGTGGATTCGATTCCCACTCGAAGAAATTAAAAAATATATATTTCCATTTCGTCGCTCTTTTGTCGAGGTTCAATGCGACGTTGAGTTTCACCACTCAACAAGCAATGTCTCCAAAATTCAACAGAAAGTGGAGAACTGAACACTCCGTTACTTAACACTGGGTTCCCTCTACCTACCCTGATATGTGCGGGATACAGAGTGAAGCTGATTTGATTTTAAGACCAAAAAAAAATTGTTTTAATGTATTTATTATGAGACATAAAACCAACAGAAGTACCAAGGATAGTGTTAGGAAACATATAAATATGAACAATGTCGTACTTAATCATTAGTTGTCCTGAAGTGTTAGGTGATTCCGCCACATTCTCACACTCTCCGCTTAGAAATTTATGTCTTCATTTCTACTATTATTATTCAAAGGATGATTTTAAGACTATAGCTCTAAAATGAATACCTGTCATACAGACAGCAAAATAAACGACGGTGGTCATTAGCGACATTTGCCAATGTTTACAACACCCTATATAACTTTTTATTAAATGTCAGCGTTTCGACGAAAATGCTATATATATATATATATATATATATATATATATATATATATATATATATATATATATATATATATATGACATAATGTTTTGTCATTTGTAACAGTCTACTTTGTTTAATTCAATTTATATTCGTTTTACTAATTGCTATCGTAAAGAGCGTGTAAATTATACAAAATAAATGCAAATTTTCTATACGCGAGTAAATTTTTATATCATAATTTATGCTTTATGCGTCAGCAAACTCTTTGTACTCTGCTTTGTATTAAGAGAATTAAGTTTTATCGGTCGTGTCAATATTACAAAAAATGTACTTTTAATAATAAAAAAAAGTAATTTGCTAAATATAATATCGTTTATTTGTAAAATACTAAAGGGTCTCTTTGTCCATCTATTTATTGGTTGTTATCGTAAAAAAAGAAAATTTAACTACACCAATCCAAGATGGCGGCAGTTGCTTTACTTTACTTTACATATTTATATTATTATGCGATTTTTCATATGTCATTTAAAAAATAAATTTAATGTTTTTTTTTTATATTGATAATGTAATAAAAACGTACCAAAATATATTAAACGTTATAAAAATTAAGAAGGCATTTAATAAAACGCCTTATTCTTGGCTAATAAGCCAAAAACAAGTCTATAACTAATATAATGGAATTATATTTTTGCTTTTGATCTCATATAAATAAAATGTCAAACTTTTAATGAAACAAACGAAAATGTTTTATTATTATTATACACTATTTTTAGTTTTACGTACTGCGAAATAAATACTTTCTATTATTTAGAATTAGATATAAAAACATTTTTGGGTGACTATTTTCACAGACGCTGCCACCACGCTTCATTTTCTAAACAAAAAACAAACCAACAAAAATATATCGTAAAATATTTTTATATAAATAGGTTAATTAATATCAAATTAATTTTATGCATATTACACGCAATCGATACACGATTTGAATAAAATTCCAATAAAAAAAAAAGAAAAAAAAACACCTACAACCAAATTTTTAACAACACTTAAAAAATTAAAAACTTAGCATATATTTATGAAAATATTTCAATTCCGAGAACTATAAATAATAAACGCGTATTTTACAAGGATCATTCATCTACCCGGTACCGGCACCGGTAGCGGTAGCTCTCTCTGGCTGACCGTCTGTCGCCGGCGGCACTGCATTAATAATGGTTGGTCTCAAGCACTGAGTCCTGACGTTACTATGAAACTTGGATAGACTTTTATTAATCGAATACACTTCGTGTAACAAGTTGGTTGGTTTTAATAGGAATGATTTATTTTCTTCCTTTTTTAAAGATCAGCTTCACGCTGTATCCCGCACACAGCAGGGTAGGCAGAGAGAAAAAATGCAAAGTATTAATAAATAATAGTTCATTTCGAGTGCGAATCGAACCCATAACCTTGGCGTTACAGTACACCCCTGCGCCACGACGGCCTCATAAGCTTGAATTACTTCTTAAATTGTGAAATGGTTTTTTTTCGACGGCTTTCTCCGCTTTCCGCTATTACACAGAGAGAATATTGTCAAGGCACTGCGTTGAGTGTCTCAACTCTATGTTTCTGTGCCAAAACTGATATAGGCGGGACAAGCCCGTGAAGCTACAAGAAAGCATCTCAAAAATATCGTTAAAATAAGCAAAAGAAAAATTACCAAGTGATTTACCTTATTCCTTAGAATCGTCGAAAAATATATAAATATATCGAAATAAAAAAGAGCACACATAATAAACCTTACTAAATATTAATTTTACGTATACATCTAATATATAACCTAAAATAACTAACAACTATAATTTTATGTAGGTACTACGAGAACAAGCATAATATTACAAAATTTTCAATAATTATAAAATAAAATTTATATATTATAGTCGATAGTAGGTGAGTCATTAATTTCAAATGCAGCGTAAGGAAGCCAATAGATGAGCGCAGTTAATCTTGGCGACGTGATGTGGTTAGGCAAATAGCTAATAGTGATGAAGGAAATGTAAATTGCTCGTGCGTTTCGATATTTTTTTTAAATATATTTATGTGTTTTTTTATGTTTTTCCTATGGTATTGCATTTTTAACCGACTGGGGGAGGTAAAAGGATCTCCTTGTTGCATCCATAAACTGCTGGTTATCGTAAAAAGAAAATGTAACTATACCATTCCAAGATGGCGGTAGTTGTTTATATTAATAAAGTAATAAAAACTTAAAAAAAACATACATTAATGGTTTTTAGTAAAACGCCTTCTTATTTAAACTTGGCTAATAAGTATTTATATTATGTAGTTATTTTGTTTTGTTTATTACCTCAGAATATTAGACTGGGTGAACCGATTTTGAAGATTTCTTTTATTTTAGTTTGAAAACTGCTAGTTTCCGTTTGGCCACATTTTAATTTGGTCCAGTTCCGACAATAATATATTGAGAAACTTCATAACCTTAATTATTTCATTAGTTTATTGTTAAAATTAATATATAACCCATTCTATTTTATATTCTAAACCTTATAAAAAATTAAAGCTTAAAGACATAATACTACAACTTAATATCACATCATTCTAAACACGAATGTGTCACAAGGTCAAACACGTTCATTTGTTTTTTACCACAGACGATAAATGACTAAGTCCTCAGTTATAACTATCATCTCAGAGTAGATTAACCTATTATGAATTTTAAAAAATAATAATAATGTAAATATTATAAATATAATATAATAATAAATCAAAATGCGAAAAATAACCATTTTGATAGTTTTGTTAGTGATATGTGCTAGTTTACTTGAAGCTAAGGATTTTGTGTTTGGAACGCGGGTAAACAACTTGTTAGTATCAACTGACAAATTTAAGTACAGATCTTTGCCGTTCTTAAAAAGGGATAAAGATTATACGTACACGGACCCAAAACAAAGAATAATTAAGGTATTTATTTCATATATTTATTAAATCCTACTATTATTTTCCTTAAATTTGTATTTTCACACAAATTCACAGGCAATGCCTCCAGAATTCAGCAGAAAGTGGGGAACGGAGTGTCTTAACACTAGGTTCCCTCTGCCTACCGCACACACAGCGTGAAGCTGATTTGATTTTTTTTTACTATTATTTTCTTTTATTTAGTTGAATGGGTAATGTATAAACAATAGTGATATTAATAGAATATGACATAATCGACTTCATTGCGTCATACGAGACCACATAATATACCTACTTATGTATAGATAACTGCTTGTTTTATTTTTCGCATTTTGTATGGTGGACAAAGAAAACTCAGTGATACGTGCATTGTTTTACTAATTAGACCAAAATAATAATTTCACAATAATTTTATTAATATGTATGGTAAAAGTATCAAATATATCATGAAAATATTTTTTTCTGCTTCACGCTGAGGGTAATCAGAGGGAACCTAATGTTAAGACACTCCGTTCCCCACTTATAACCGAATTTTCGACGCATTGCGTGTTGTGTGGTGAAAATCAAAGCTGCGCTTTTGCTTTGTGATCAGAGCGAAAACAATAAAATATTAATAGATAATAATATTTTATTCTGACTGGGATCGAACCCACAACCGCCGCGTGTACAAATTACAGCCACACACTTTGTGCCAATGCGCCACGACGAATTCCACTTTTAGCAAACTATTTATTTTATAATATGTAATATTGAACATTTATTTATATTGTTACAGGGCATCATAGCTCGTGATTTATCTCGAACAGATACAGAGGTGACGATAACAGAGGGAGGAGTCGGAGAAACACACGTCACTCTGCACTTCACAAGCGGAAGAGGCGAAGAAATTAACTATCTTATACTTATGTTCACAAAAGATAAATAATTATTATGAAATATAAAAAAGTGTTTCCTATTAAGACAAAATATCTTTTAAGTTGTTTATATTTTGAAGATGTATGTATTTTGTAAGTTTTCTTATGTTGGTTACTTCTCCAAAAGTTGTTACTTTTAAAACAAATATGACAATACTCAATAAATCGTTATTTATATCAAGAAATAAATTTGAAAGCTTTAAATGAATATTTAATTAAATATAATTTATTTTATAAAACGATATGTTTATTATTTCTATACTATCTTTACAAAATTATATATATTATTATGCTAGAAAGTTCCAAAGATAATGCAAATATAGCTTTCAAAATTCAATAATACACCAATAATTGGACAAGATGTAATACATTTTTTTTTCAGCTTCACGCTGTATTCCGCATATAGCTGGGTAGGTAGAAAAAGACTGTATCTATAATATACCTGTTTAAACTCGCTTTATCACTTTCCCCTGAATTCGAAGCATTTCGTGTTGAGTGACGAACTCAGAGCTTTTGCCTTACTACCAGATCAAAAAAAAATAAAATTATAATAAATAATAATTGATTCCCCCGAATGGGAATCGGGCCCACAACCGTAGCGTTACACTCCCACGCTTGGACCCCTGCACCACAAGAGCCTTAATCTAATACGATATTTTAAACCAAACAAAATAAGAAACAACATAACTAACAACTAACATTGTTAAATAGCAGAAAGAAAATAAACACAGTATGTCAGCAAATAGAGACACCGAGGCCCCTCGGTTACAAATCAATTTTAGCGAATGTCAGTGCCCAGTGTACACAGACAGTGTACAGTGTTTAAACTGAGGGCGGTTAATGGAGACACACGCATTAAGCCGGGCCGAACGTTGACAGAGCGGGGGGCCTAATTAGCTTAGCCCGTGGCCAGGGCGCCCCGGAGATGTGGATGTGGAGATGTAGAGTGCCTGGATGATGATCGCTATTTTATATGTAAGTTTGTATATTAGTTAGGTAGAAAGCTTTAGAAGTTTTGGGAGATTTGGTAGGTCTTTGAATCTCCTACTAGTATATACTCGTTCTTCTGTATCTGTTCGAGATAAATCATGAACGTTACAATTTATGTAACAATTTTGTACAATTTGGCTTTAATATAATATAATATAGATAAATTTAAGCGATTGAATTCGCGTATGGGTCGCTCGCTAGTCATATTTATATAAAAAATCTATATAATAAATTAAATTATTCATAGTCAAAAACTGAACTTTAGATTGCAAACTTAAATGTGTTAATTTTTAATTTTACTTTATATAAATATTTTCCATACATTTCACGTCACGGTCAGACAAAAGAAAATCCAACATCCACTACACTTATACCCGATTTTAATTAATATTTAGTGGCGGAACTCAACGCCACAGTTTGAGGAGAAAGAGAAGGAGACTGTAAATTCATTTTCTAATCTTTATATGATTAATCCAGTTTCATCTAAAATCGCGGTATAACATAAAACATTCTACAATAACATTTATTCACTTTTAGTACGATCTTACATCCATGTGACGTCCAGTGGGGCGCCATTCGCCTTTCACAATTTATCCAGGGATCAAAAAGCACCAGCTTATTACAATTTCATCGAATTACCTTAATACTATTAATTTAATAACACTCCGTCGGTGGTTACTTCAATATCCAATTTTGTATGCTAATTGATAGCGTAATTAATATACTGTGGGTTCATTTTTAATATGTAACCAATACCACATTTCCATTATGGAGTAATTAATAGTTGTTTAAATATCGAATGGACGTTGAAAATGGCGTAAAATGATAATTTTTGTCATTAATATACTATTTGTTGAGGCCAGTCGTGGCGCAGCGGCACGAAGTGTGGCTGTAAAATCGACTGGCTGTGGGTTCAATCCCCACTCGAGGAGTAGAAATATTTACTTAAATTGATATTTTTATTGCTTCGCTCTGGTGTAGAGGCTAAGCGCGGCATTGAGTTCTGCCACTCAATACACAATGCCTCCAGAATTCGGCAGAAAGTGAGGAACGGAGTGTCTTAACACTAGGTTCCCTCTGTCTACCCTGCTGTGTGCGGGATACAGCGTGAAGCTGATTTATTTACTATTTGTTATCTGTTTACAATACTAATAAACGTTAAATTACAGTTTTAAATGTCGGTGCGTAGATCAACTGAAGATAAACATAATTGAGATAAAATTACTTATCGTTTGGTTACATATGTTGAAAATGTTTTTGAATATTATTAACTTTAATTAACTTTAACTAAGTAACAATATACTTAAGTATACGTGTTTTATTACTTAGTGATAGTTGTCAGTAACAGTTGGTACGCTGATAGCTTCACATTAATTTGATATGAAGTGAAGTGAGACGTTATATTGCACAATTTTATACACTAAAGTGACAAAGGAGAGAACGTAGTGACGTAGGAGCCCAAAAAACTAGTGAATCTAATTACTACTCCTACTCTGCATTCTGCAGGATGTAAGCTTTGTATATTTAACATTTCGTAACTTTTTTTTCAGTTTCCCGCTGTTTCCCGCATAAAGCAGTGTAGGTAGGGGGAACCTAGTGTTAAGACACTCTGTTCCGTCTCACCATCCGCCGAATTTTTAGGCATAAATGGAGTGGCAAAATTCAACGCCGCGCTTTTGCTTCTGTACCAGAGCGAACCAGAAGATGTTAATAAATAATAATTTTTTCCTCCGACAACTCGGATTCCCACAAATCGAACCCACAACCGTCGTGTTACAGTCACATGTTTATGCACCTGCGCCACGATAGCCTGTTTAGTAAACTTTTAACAAAGTAATTGAGAAATGTATAAAAAAAACGATTTATTTCATACATACAACAATCCAATTCAGTATATTTATACACAGAACGGACATATAATTTTAAATATACCGGAACATAAAAATTATTTTACGCTCAAAGCCAGCTCGTACAATGCAGGGGGAAAATTCGACACTAATGCTCGCTTCCCAGACGCAGACGAATAAATAAAACATGGACATGACTCCGTAATGCACCCAGCACGAATCGTGGCTTTTGTGTATTTAGTACAATATTTATATAATATAATGTTTTTTTAGAGTTCCGTAGTTTTAAAGGAAAATATGAACACTTACAAGATCACTTTGTTGTCCGTCTGTCTGTCTGTCAAGAGCGTCTATCTCAGGGACGCTTGGAGATATCGAGTTGAATTTCAAACCATATACCTAGATCTGAGGCACCATGATTTCCTGAGAGAGAGAAGAAGAGAGAGAAAAAACGTATTTCTACATTTACTAAAATTTAAAAAAGATATGGCCGTTTATATAGCAATAAACTCGAGAAAGGGAATCAGAATTAATAGGGTACTTCCGGTTGAATTAGAGCTATGAAATTCGGCAGCTATCATATACACGTAGTATTAGTTCGGGAAAAAATCTATTTTAATAAAAATAATAAATGAAAACTATACATTTGTGGTTAAATCCTAAAAAATAATAGCCTTAAAAGGGAGGCAATATTTGGTTTTAAAGCCGCTAGTTCAAGTGAGGTATCAGATAAAAGGACTCTGATTAAGCTAAGCTTAAATTTCAGAAAAGTCGAGACCTCCAATTTTTATACGGAACCTTCAGTAGGCGAGCCTGACTCGCGCTTGTCCGGTTTTTTTATTTAGCATTATGCTCTATCCCTGACACAGGGAACCTGGGAACTCTATTCTATTAAAATTTAAAGCCTAAAAACGTTTCATTTCTAATTTGCACGTTTTCACTGTTACTAAATAAATAATGATTTACTAGTTGTTTTTAAAAGCCATCGCTATAAAATATAAAGGAAACATTTAAATAAAACTAAATATTACATATGACGTTAAATATAACGTGAAAATATATCAAAACACGGTACACTGAATATGAAAGGACGCTAAAAGCTTAGCTACCGCGTTAGAGATTTATGCTGTAAAATCGTCGAAACGCTCGCTCCCGTCCGACTGATGGACATGTTGAAATAAAATTCTATCAAAGTGAAAAATGTTTTTAAGTATGTATGTATGAAATATGTATGTATGTGAATATAAGTTTCGTGTAATTATTATTTATATAATATTATAGTTTATATTATTAATTTTTAAAATGTTGATTTTGTTAGTTAACTTTATTTTGGTTTGTAATTTTATTGATTAACTAAACTTTTGTGATTTTTTTTTATATTTAAAAATTGTATATTAGTCATTAAGTTTATTGTCATTGACACAATTCGAATTTCTGATATATAGGGGAATATTGATATATAGATATTTTCTCGATACGAACAGACAGATGCGCGGTTTTGGGTTTCATCACTTAGCACGTCATGCTCCTAAATAAACTCTCATAATTTTTTTTCTACACATGTCCACTTTTGAACAATACATAGAAAAAAAAATAGAAAATATGGATAAAATATTGCTTATATAAATAACAGTAAAACCTCCTTTATTTAAATAATTGAGATTAATATACATAATATTGTCTTTACGACGTACAAACGTCACAGTCCCATTAAACTCGTATACGAATACCAATAAAAATGTACATAACGTAGTTTTCATGCGCAATTTTCTACAAAATTTATAGCACTGCCGGTTTTACAATCGCTTGCATATTTTCAAGACTTTTCTAAATAACGATGTTTTGCACCAATATATCAAGGCTGTATGCGGCTTCTACGTATAAAATGTGAACAAATATTACATATAGGTTTGGTTAAAGACATTTTTTTGGACTAACGTATTCCTGGTTTTTACTGGGTTGATACTGAATAAGATTATTTAATTGTGGACTTTCTGCATTTTTATTAAAAGTGCGTATTTTATGACAAATGCCACTAAACGCTTAAACGATAATGATAATAATAGTAAAAGAAACGGTAAAAAATTCTATGTTAAAAAAATAAGTTCTCTCCGTTTTGAGATTTAAATTAAATATACATAAACCAATAAATATAACATTCAACGAAACACACGTCAACTGTGCTACGATAACATCTGTATAAAATTTAAAACGTCCATACTACCACTGCAAGGTTCCCAATATTTGTAAAATTTCAGTTTCATATTTGTATGAAATTTTTCAGCTCCCACTGTGGACTCCAATATCTTGGAAACAAAAGGTAAGTAAAAGATAACATCCACTCAGACAAAGAGCAGGCGCTCGCTGGGACTACATTCGACCGTAATCAGAAAATTGAATCTGCATCATTCTTTCAGCTATAACTTTTTAAAGGATTGTTAAAGGGAAATAAGTATTATTATTTGTATTATGGTTATTGACAGTTTTGTAAAAAGGATTTTTATAATATTGTAGTGAATATTATCTTTTATAAAATTAAATAAATAATAATAATAATAATACATGTAAACTTCTATTTCATTCGATATTAATATTATATACTTACACTACATTCTATTTTCAAATTTACTTAAAACTAAATTGTTAATATTTATATTTAATATTCATCCGCACGCAGCGCATTCGCATGACAAACTTGTTTCGAGTTTTTTTGCTGTGCGTGACGTAGCCTGCTTGCTAGCTACGAGTAAAGAGTCGGCTACTATCGCTTGCGACGTTCACTTGTTTTAATATTGTACTCATTGCTTGTATTCAATTTTAAGCCTTATCTACTTGCTAATACGTATCTGTTTCGCTTATCTGTTTCTTTTACTATTTCTTTAAAATTCTTTATTTCCTTCTGTGAGTGTGTAAAATTATTCTCTTGTGTATCTTCTTAAAGTGTAAATAAATTTGGACAATTATTCCACAAAATTTTGGAAATTTAATTTCATTCCATAATTAAAAATATAAAATATTATTAAATAGCGTATTTCACAAAAACCGCTATATTGGTGAACCCGAAATTAGTGAACACTACATTAAATATCTACGTTTTCTGCTGGCGAGAAGATTAAAAACGGCAAGAGGCCATTTTGACGACCTTTGCAAGGTGACCTCTAGTACACGATGGAGGACGCGACTACATCCAACGTTTGTAGGATTGGCGTGCGTATTCCACCATTCTGGCCGGAAGAACCAGCCCTTTGGTTTTCACAAATTGAAGGTCAGTTTGCTTTATCTAATATAACAAGTGATGCTACAAAATTTTATTACGTTGCCGCTCAGTTGGACAATCAATTTGCTGTCGAGGTGAAGGATATTATAATTTCTCCTCCCGAGACGGATAAATACATCACTCTTAAAACGCAGCTAATTAAAAGATTATCTGCGTCTCAAGAAAAGAAGGTGATGCAGTTGCTGAGGCATGAGCAGCTAGGTGATCGCAAGCCATCGCAGTTTCTGCGATACATACAAGATCTTGCGGGTTTGTCTGTTCCCAAAGATTTTTTAAAAACATTATGGTCTAGTAGATTACCACAAAACATTCAAACTGTTATAGCTTCGCAGCCTGATCTACCTATAGAAAAAATAGCTGACCTGGCCGACAAGGTGCACGAAATAGCACCCTCATCACCACAAGTCGCAAGCACGTCTGCGATGGCCACACCCCCTGCACCCTCCATGTTGGAAGAAATGGCCAAGCAGATCCAACTCCTGACCAAGCAGGTATCTGAACTCTCGACCCAGGTACGTCATAATTCGGTACCATTCAAGTTCAGAGAGCGTTCCCGGAGCCATTCCAGGCATCGTCGGAAGTTAACTTCCCACCAAAAATGTTGGTACCATTTTAAATTTGGTTCCAACGCAAAAAAATGTGTACAGCCATGTACTTACGGAGAGTCGGAAAACTCTCTGGGCAGCCGGAAGTAGCGGCCAACGTCTGCCCTTTACCTACAGGCCGTCTTTTTATTACCGACCGTATTTCAAAAATGCTTTTCCTCATAGATACTGGTTCTGATCTCTGCGTTTTTCCACGGTTGGCTACCAAGGCGCCCTGTACCAAGACGAAGTATGAACTTATGGCAGCCAACGGTACAGTCATTCACACTTATGGTCCTACATTATTACACTTGGACCTAGGACTGCGACGTACTTTCACCTGGAAATTTACCATAGCTGATGTTTCAAAGCCTATTATCGGCGTAGATTTTCTGATATTTTACAATCTTCTTGTAGATTGCAGATATCAGCGCCTCGTCGATGGAACTACTACTCTATCAGTGCAAGCACTAAAAGAAAATATCTCCGATGACCTTGCGTCAGTCAAAGCCATCTCGGGAGAATCAAAATACCATCAGCTGCTTCATGAGTTCCCAGAGGTAACGAGACCATCAGGTACGTCTTCCCTACCTAAGCATAATACTGTGCATTACATCAAAACCATTCCCGGACCACCAGTTACCAGTAGACCTCGTCGCTTAGACCCAGTTAGATTGAAAGCGGCCAAAAAAGAATTTGATGATATGCTCTCACAGGGAACTGCCCGCTCGTCTAACAGTTCGTGGTCTTCTGCTCTGCACTTAGTTAAGAAGAAGGACGACGGATGGAGACCATGTGGTGATTATAGAGCACTCAATGCTCGCACAGTTCCTGACAGGTATCCTATACGCCACATCCAAGATTTTTCCTACCAACTCTCTGGTTGTTCAGTATTTTCAACGATCGACTTGGTTAAGGCGTACAATCAGATACCAGTACACGTCGATGATATCCACAAAACAGCCATTACAACTCCTTTTGGACTTTTTGAGTTCCCGTACATGACCTTCGGACTGCGCAATGCAGCACAAACCTTTCAAAGGTTCATGGACGAAGTACTACGTGACTTTGATGAGTTTTGTTTTGGTTACTTAGACGACATTTTGGTATTTTCCAGTTCTGAAGAGCAACATCAGCGCCATATCAGACTACTCTTCACCAGGCTCAAGGAGTATGGTGTTTTGATAAACACATCCAAATGTGTCTTCGGCCAGCAACAGGTAAAATTTCTTGGTTACCTAGTGTCAGGCTCTGGGACTCAACCTTTAGAAACGAACGTAAAGAGCATACAGGAGTGCAGCGTGCCTAAAACTGCTAAGGAATTAAGACGTTTCCTTGGTATGTTTAACTTTTATCGTCGTTTTATTCCCGGCGCCGCAAACATTCAAGCACCATTAGACTCTGCGCTTTTAGGACCCAAGATGAAAGGAGCTAGGCCGATCACAATGACGCCTGAGATGATGGAAGCTTTTGATAAATGTAAGACTTGTTTATCTCAAGCCACGTTATTAGCTCATCCGGATCCATCTGCAGAGCTAGCTATTGCCACTGATGCATCTGATGTCGGTATTGGAGCAGTACTTCAACAACGTGTCAACAACGTATGGCAACCTCTTGGTTTCTTTTCTAAAAAATTAACATCTGCACAAAAGAAGTATAGTCCTTACGACCGAGAGCTTTTAGCTATTTATGAAGCCATTAAATATTTTCGACACATGGTTGAAGCTAGAAACTTTGTGATTCACACTGATCATAAACCTCTCACCTATGCATTCAACATTAATAGGGAGAAATGCTCACCGCGCCAATATCGATACTTTGATTATATTTCACAATTCACAACCAGCATTCAATACTTACCAGGACGTTTGAACGTAGTGGCTGATACACTGTCACGACTAGAAGAGGTGAGTCGTTCTATTGATTACCAGGCTCTGGCACTTGCTCAAGATACTGATCCTGAACTGCTAGGTCTGCTTCAAAAAGGCTCATCGTTAAAACTGGTTAAGGTAGACTTGCCAGACTCTAACCAGAAGATCTACTGTGACGTATCAATGTCTTCTCCACGCCCGTTCATTACTGAGAAATTTCGCCGACAAGTTTTTGAAGCGTTACACAGCTTGAGCCATCCTGGTAGGACAGCTACAGTGCGGCTGGTAACACAAAGATTTGTATGGCCAGGGATTCGCAAGGACTGTAGAGAGTGGACACGAGAGTGTATACTTTGTCAAAAGAGCAAAGTTCACCGTCATACCCTTGCTCCCTTATCCTCAATCCCAACTCCTACGTCGAGGTTTGCACACATCCACCTCGACATCGTCGGACCTTTAACTATTTCGTCTGATTTCAGGTATTGCCTTACAGTCATCGATCGTTTCACACGATGGCCTGAGGCATACCCACTCAAAGACATCACAGCTGATTCCTGTGCTGCCGCCCTTCTCTCTGGTTGGATAGCAAGATTTGGTTGCCCTCTTCGAATTACAACCGATAGGGGACGTCAATTCGAGTCGCATCTCTTCAAGGCACTCTCAGCCATGATTGGTGCACATCATTTTAGAACCACTTCATATCACCCAGCTTCCAACGGCTTGATCGAGAGACTCCATCGGCAGCTAAAAACAGCTATCATGTGCCATCCCTCTTCAACCTGGACGGAAGCACTTCCGTTAGTGCTGCTGGGCATCCGTAGCGCCTGGAAGGACGACATTCAGGCTTCAGCAGCTGAGCTGGTCTACGGGGAGCCCCTTCGTCTTCCAGGACAATTTCTTGCACCCTCTGAAGATTACAAGACAGGTGATATCACAAATCTGGTTACTCGTCTTCGTGCTAGTATGGCACGACTTTCACCGAAGCCCACGTCATGGCATAGGACAGGTCCTTTTCATATGCCGGCCGACCTTGCAGACTCGACACATGTTTTTTTACGGCAGGACCACGTCCGCAAACCACTGGAACCACCATATGCAGGCCCGTACAAGGTTCTTAAAAGGACGCCTAAATATTTTCAGATAAACATATGTGGTAAGCCTAACAACGTGAGTGTGGACAGGCTCAAGCCCGCATATGTTACGCGAGAGGCCGTTCCTGTATCAAACAGACCAGTTACTGCATCAAAGGCAATCTCTCAGTCTGATGTGGAGCAGAAACTTGAAAAGCGGACACGAAGCGGAAGAAGAGTTAGATTTCCAGACTACTATCGCCCTTAACCAGGTCTCTGGGGGGGAGTACTGTAGTGAATATTATCTTTTATAAAATTAAATAAATAATAATAATAATAATACATGTAAACTTCTATTTCATTCGATATTAATATTATATACTTACACTACATTCTATTTTCAAATTTACTTAAAACTAAATTGTTAATATTTATATTTAATATTCATCCGCACGCAGCGCATTCGCATGACAAACTTGTTTCGAGTTTTTTTGCTGTGCGTGACGTAGCCTGCTTGCTAGCTACGAGTAAAGAGTCGGCTACTATCGCTTGCGACGTTCACTTGTTTTAATATTGTACTCATTGCTTGTATTCAATTTTAAGCCTTATCTACTTGCTAATACGTATCTGTTTCGCTTATCTGTTTCTTTTACTATTTCTTTAAAATTCTTTATTTCCTTCTGTGAGTGTGTAAAATTATTCTCTTGTGTATCTTCTTAAAGTGTAAATAAATTTGGACAATTATTCCACAAAATTTTGGAAATTTAATTTCATTCCATAATTAAAAATATAAAATATTATTAAATAGCGTATTTCACAAAAACCGCTATAATATAAAAGATTATCTCTAGTAGCTTCGGCTTTTTAATGACAATCTTTACAGAATAAAGATTAATTGTATGTGTAAAGGTGTGGGTTCCATTCCCACTGGAGGAAATTTAAAAAAAAATATTTTCATTTTTTTTTCATGGTTACGAGGCAATGCGCGGCGTTGACTTACGCTAGATAACACGCAATGCCTCCATAATTCAGCCGAAAATAGAGAAAGGAAATGTGCAGCAATGTGCTGAGCTGATATCGTTATCAATTAAGTAAAATACAATTAATGAATATAACTTTTAGGACTATTATTAATGTTTTTTACCTTCACGTCATACAGGTTATGTTTTTATAATACCTAAAGTGGATCCAATTAAGCTATAAAGTCCTAACTTTAATTAAATCGTTTCCTAAAAAGGAAAATAGTTTTGGTACCTTAACGATACTTTATCACGAATACTAAGAATACCTAATAGACTAAGAGGCCAGTCGTGGCACAAGGGCACAAGGTGTGCTTGTAAACGCAACTGGTTGTGGGTTCGATCCCCACTCAAGGAAATGAAATATTTATTTACATTTATATGTCCATTTCTTCGCTCTGGTGTTGAGGCAAAGCGGGGAGTTGAGTTCCGCCACTCTACACGCAATGCCTCCATAATTCGGCGGAGAATGTTCTCCGCCGACTTAAGACACTTCTTAACACTAGATTCCCTCTGCCTACCCTGCTGTATGCGGGATACAGCGTGAAGGTGATTTATTTGATACTAAGAATACCTAATAGTTACATTTAATTTTATTTTACATACAAAGTGTCTAAAAATTGTATTTTTAAGACAAAAGTTTATGTCAATTTGCTATAAACTTTTGTCTTAACATAAATAAACTATAAACAAATAATTCTACCAATTCTGTGTTCATTATTAAAATTGGAAAAGACATATATTTATATATTTTCTGGCTGGATGACTTACTTTCTTTAGAAAAAAATTAGCAAATTTAAAATTTTGTGTTTGATATTATGAAAAAAGTAATCGAAAATTGTGTTGAAGATATTTTCCTGTATTTCCCCACGAAAAATTTTCCACAGCCCGCAAGGTAAATTTGATTTTGATGCCTCTAATCAAACTCGAATTTTTCGACTTGTGAAACAAAAACCACACAGAAAATTTGAAATGGATACAATCAAAGTCCAATTATACTAGAGGGGTGGGCACGCGAAGTCCCTACAAAATTATATCTGATGCTTAGCTGTTGTATAAAATGGAAAAAATATTTTTTTTTTCAGTACATTAATACAATAGCAACTTTTAAATAATTTAATTTATATTAAGTCCCAGTGTACTTCAAAAGAAAATTTGCCTTATTTTTGTGCTTAGAACGTGAAAACTTTTCAAATTTAATTTTCTCACTGAACTGTGATGTATGAAATTTTCAGTGAGAGAGTTTTGATCGGATTAATTTAGATTTAGCTTCGGATAGTGAGTGTAGTTGATTAAATTATATTTTTTCTTCTTAAAGCTTTTTCATTATACATGTATTTACGTTTTATATTTTAAAGTCGGTGTCAAGCTAATGCAATTATTACAACCTTACTACAATATCAAATTACTAAGCCTGTTTGTTTTGACACCGACTTCAAAATTATAAAATCTTTTTTAATTATTTTTGTTTAACAAAATCTATGTACTATTTACTTCATGTAATTTTTTTTAATTTTTTTATTCGTTGTTTTTTTTGTTAAAAATTAAATTTATTTAGGATAAATTTCTTCATGTTCGTCATTGTGCAAATGAAAGGCAAAGTGCCTAATCACTTGACCTTACCTCACAAGCTACAGGAATAAAAGAACAGAAAGAACAGATAAAATAAATATCATAAAAAATTAGGCACAAACAAAATCTAAATACTTCCCTTACTCCCTCACGCTAAAACCAGACGTTAAGTAAATTTATTCGACGACTAAGACCTACAACACCTACGAGCGAGCAATTACTCCCGGCAGCTACGTAAACGGTTGTGTCGAACGTAAATTTGAGTGCTTTCTAAGCCTTGAATACTGTGTATCGTACAGAATTTACCAGTCAACGGAGTTTGGTTACGTGTTAAAATATAGCTGCAGCTTTTTCATATACTTTTTTAAAAAAATACATAGATATGCTTAGTGATAATATGTTATTAAAAGATATACATAAAGTAGACTGAGGCCAGTCGTGGCACAGGGGCACAAAATGTGACGGTAAAACCGATTGGTTGTGGGTTCGATCCCCACTCGAGGAGTATATATATAGTAATTATACTACGTTCGAAGATAGAAATTGTAGACTTTTTTTAAGGATAAGATATAATTTACTTTTAAATCATACAGACGTTGTCATATTGAGCTAACGTAACGTATTATTATATAGACATGATATGTTAGGTTATATGCATATCGGTATCAATTTTTATTTAAATTTTAAATTACCATTTTTTAAACCCATTACCATTTTTATAAAACGATCTCAAGTCTAAGATCGATCTTGAGATGCCCTTTTCCTTCAAAGAACCATGTAATATACGAAAACGATCTCTCGAGATCAATCTCAGACTTGAAATACGCATATTTAATCGCGTACCAGCAAAAGATAAAAAATGAACGATTTCTCTCAGGCTAGTCGTGTCGTGTGGCCCCAGTCGTGTCGCTGACGGGTTCCTTCTACCTACCCTACAGTGTGCGGGATACAGCGTGAAGCTGGTTTATTTTTATTTTATTTCTCTCAATTTAGTAAAATTCAGTTCTTCGCCTGTGGCGCTTCCAGCTTGCCATCTTTTCTACTAATTCAATTGAAATAGTCAAATGCAATACATTTTTCGTATGTACTATTTTAATTAACAAACGTAAACTAAATTTGCATAAATAATTCCTGTCGTACAACGATTACCAATACTAACATACATTATTAGGTAGTACATCCAGTGTTAATTAGAGGCTTAAATTATATTTTAGATTCAAACGTGCGATATGATGCAATGATATATTATTTGATGAAAATAGTTTTCGTAACAATAAATAATATTATGATGATTAAGGCTTTGTATATTTTGTTTATAATTTATAGTGAACGGCATTTGTATTGATATTGATTTGTTCTTTTCAGCTTCACGCATGAAGTAGGGTAGGCAGGGGGAACCTAGTGTTAAGACACTCTGTACCCCACATTCCGCCAAATTTTTCGAGGCACTGCGTATTGAGTTGAGTGGCGGAACTCAACGCCAAGCTTTTGCCTAGGTGCCAGAGCGAAGAAATGAAAATATTAATAAACAATAATTCATTGCCTCGAGTAGGAATCGAACCCACAGCCTTACACATGTTACCCTGTGCCACGGCGGCCTCTTTAACGTAAATAATATACTTTGGAGTTTTATTTAAATATAAGACAAATTTAATGTTTTAAATTTTAATGTATACCACGGACAGAACACATCCAACCATACATAATTAATAAGGTTCCCCAGTTAATGGGTATAGAAAAAAAAACAATTACTAAAGTGATTTATTACTGTTATCGGTGGTCGTTGCCCTCAGTTTTTTTACTGGCGATAACTAAAGTAATAGAAGAAGCTGGAGGTATATCATCTATTGAAGGCCAAAAATTTCAATGAAACTCTTTGTGAAGATAAATTATATGAAATAGAACCTTTTAAAAAAATATTATTTGTGATATAAACGGTATTTATGTCAGTATGGACGTAAAAATGTTATCAGTTTGACTTATGACGAGTTTAGTTGAGATAGTGTTATCTAAATTTGTATATAGATAGATATTTATGAAAACTATTGAACTTATAATTGTCTATTAATATTAATTATTTCAAAACGTTTCTTTTTATAGTTTAAATTAAATTAAATATATCATTATCGTAAACCATTTTAGAGTAGGTAACTTCAATTGAAATGGGAGAATAAAATAGTTGTATTTTTTTACATTTTGAATAATTTGCCTATTAAAATAAAACAATAAGTTTAAGCGGGCGAAGTCGCGATTGCGTTAGTCATAAAAAGTCTACATAAGTTTCACGTAGAAACGTGTACGTTCCTTATATAGGTCTAGCGGAATAGCCAGAGAGTGAGGAGCGCCAAACGCTAAGGACTTTGCAGTTCTCTTTCGCCTATTTCACTATCATCAACCTCTTCTGACATGCCCTTCGATATCCTCATTGTTTTTACGTTCTTTCTTCTTGTATCATCGATACTGTAATCTCGAAGATCAACTGAGGTTCCCCTTGCTTATCTACATATTTGTTATCATAATAAAATAATATCTTTTATTTTGCATTTTTTTTTCAAAGATCAAGTCAAATTATATAACTAAACGAACCGTCGTGACGCAGTGGTACAGCGTGTGACTGTTGTGAGTACGATTCCCACTCTATATTATTTTTATTTCCTCATTCTGATGATAAAACCCGCTGTTGAGCTACGCCACTCATCATGCAAAACTTCTAAATTTTAATGAAATCTGGAGAACGGAATGTCTTAACACTAAGTTCAAATAAAAAAAGCCTATAAACAGGATACAGCGAGAAATTAAAAGAAATAACAAAAAAAACACACACATTTGTCAATTTAATTTAAATATTATACGGCTAAGTAACAACTGTTTTAAAATCCCGGACTGCGTATAACTCAACGCCGGGGTCCTCAGCCGCACCATAAAACTTATACGACACGCCTCCGATGACGCACAGACAGCTTTACGACGGCTGTGCTGGTGAATGTGTTTATAAAAGTGGACGACACTATTGTACTGACTGTCGTATAATATATGTATGTATGTATTTATTTAGAGATTATTAAGCTTCTTATCCTTTTTTTAAATTTTAAAGTTTAGTTAATAGATGGTAGTGCAGGTATTTTTAACATTTTTAAAGTGTTAATCCACACTTAGGAAAGAAAAATATTTATTTAGAAAACGTATAAAAATTTTAACGGGACTTGAACCCGCACCTCCTGAAAATCGACCAGATCCTGACCGGTTTCCGAGTCGAGTCCCGCTACGTTCAAATTTTTGAACGTTTTCTAAAAAAATTTTATACGTTTTCTAAATAGGTAGTGCAAGTATTTTATTTGGTAGTTTTTGTTTTTAGGGTTCCGTACCGGGTTCCTTTTTTACCTTAAAAGGTTTACAGGCTCACTTTGTTATCCCTTTGTTAATCTGTCAATAGCATTTATCTCGAGATCACATGGAGGTATCAAGCTGAAACAATTGCAATTAAAAGATATGAACATTTTTGTATCGATTTTGTTGCATTTTGTAGGAAATTCGCCGCGTAATTAAAACCTATGGGATACATCCTATGGACCTACAGTTATGAAATGGTGCGAAGTAAAAATTTACAATAAAAATTAAGGATAAAATCTGAAAAGTGAATGATAAGTATATCGTAGAAAAAAAACAATACAAACTAATCATTACCACTACATTTGTTATTAATTTCATACAAAATTGGTGCATATGCAAACTTGAGTTCATCAATTTTTATGAGTTATACTTCCTCTTTTACAATTCTGAAATTCGTACGGAACCTGACACGCGATATACCGTGTCAAAAGATTAATAATAATATTATTAATATATTATTAAAACAGAATAGCCAATCTTTTAGTAGTAGTAGTAGTTATAAAGTAGTTTCTGCAAAGAAACCTTGCAATAGTTACAATAACAAAAGTACAGTACTGGTCTTAATTACTTATTAAATCAAATCAGCCTCACGCTATATCGCGCACACAGCAGGGTAGGCAGAGGGAATCTAGTGTAAAAACACTCCGTCCCCCACTTTTCGCCGAGTTCTGGAGACATTGCGCGTCGAGTGGCGGAACTTATTGCCACGCTTTGCCTCAACACCAGAGCGAAATATTTCACTTCCTCGAGTGGGAATCGAACCCACAACCAGTCGATTTTACAGTGACACTTACAACATTAACAAGCATTTTACATGTAAAAGATAAACATTTTTACGTAGGAGGATAGACGCTGTGATTTACTGAAGTATTCTTTTATATCCATCGACAAAGTGCCGAACGGAAAAGTCCATCTCTTGCGCAAGTAACGTGTGAAAGTCGAAACTAATCTTTGAAGATAACCTGATGTTTCTAAGCTTAAAAGCTTCAAGTGATAAATTGCTATACCATTAAGTGGAAGTAATCACCTCTTAAGTATTTCAAAATAGACAACAATTGCATGCATATCGGTGAAAACTACTCGATTAGAATAATTTGTTTCAAAAAAATACACATTTATTACTGTATTTAACAAGTTAATAAGAGGGAGTGTAGTGTCCAGGCACTACGTTCCCCTTTTTCCGGCCAATTTTCGAGATATTGCGTCAACGGCCTCAACGCCAGGCCTTCCCTTTTAGTAGAGCAAAAAAACGAAAACAATAATTTCTCTGAGTTGGAATCGATTTAAATACCGTTGTGCTTACAGACGTTGTGCCGGTGCACCACGATGTCCTGACAAAATAAATAAGAAATATAAACAAAATACACGCTGTATCCCGCACACAACAGGGTAGGCAGAGGGAACCTAATGTTAAGACACTCCGTTCCCCACTTTCTGCCGAATTCTGGAGGCATTGCGTGTTGAGTGACAGAACTCAACGCCGTGCTATTTATGTTTTTTAAACAAAATACACATTCGTTCGTAATCTGCAAAATAATTATTATTTTATTTATATTAGTAATCTTGTTTTCTATATTTGTATATAGTGTTTATTATCACTTTATAGTAATACAAATGGTCTACCTTTAAATATATATTTATATATGTATTATATACAAAAAAATACATGTACTGTAGCTGTGTTTTACAAGAAAATATCCAAACACACAATAAGAGATTACCATAAACACCCTCCCAGACGTGGGAAAACATGCATTTATCATACAAGACTACATCGTTCGAGCAAAGAAACCATTAGGTGATAGTGCAAGCTCATCCAGGTATTGTCTTCTGTAGACGAGTCCGTCTCATCTGTGAACTATTAGGACCCTATTGTTGAGAAAATTAAAATGCGGCATTGTTTACTGCACGCGATGATTGCCGTTCTGTTTAGGAAGCTCGATTTTGAGGCACGCTAGCTGTGTATCAGAGTAATATATCGAAAATAAACTTAACTCGTTTTTTTTAGAATAAAATATAATAATCAAATAATCAGCTTCACGCTGTATCCCGCACACAGTGGGTAGGCGGAGGGAACCTAGTGTTAAGACACACCTTTCCCCACTTTCCGTTGAGTTCTGGAGGCATTGCGTGTTGAGTGGCGGAACGCCGCACTTTGTCTCGACACCAGAGCGAAGAATGTCAAAAAAATGTCAAAAAAAAAAATGTCAATATTGCTATCGGATCAAAAAACTTATAAAATTGTTGATAAAGACCCTACAACAAAAATACTTAAAAATACATCCGATTTGATCAAAAAACACGCGAAAACATTACATCTTGACATTAAATCTCTCGTGCCTAGCTGTGTAAAACCTCCAAAGTTGTATGGGTTACCAAAAATACACAAAAAAGATGTACCTTTTCGACCAATAGTCAGCCAAATCGATACGCCGACATATAAACTGGCTCAACATGTCGCCAAAGTACTTTCTCCACTGCGTGGCCACACAACATCTCATGTCAGGGACTCTTACCATTTTGTTAGCGGACTGAAAGATCTTAAGTTAGCTAACAATGAAACCATGGTCAGTTTTGATGTCCAGTCGCTGTTCACCAGTATTCCCGTCAAGGACTGCATCAAGATTGTCAAGAGGAAGCTAGAGGAAAACAATATGCCTATAGAATATCTTGAACTTTTGGAACACTGCCTCACATCTGGATACCTTATGTTCAATCAAGAATTCTATTTACAAATAGATGGCATTGCTATGGGCTCGCCTGTGTCCCCGGTAATAGCAGATATATACATGGAGGACTTTGAGGAGATGGCTCTTAGCTCTGCACCCTGTCTACCTAGGATATATAAGCGGTACGTAGATGATACTTTTACCATTTTACCTACAGACAGTATTTATATATTCCTAAACCACCTCAATTCTATTAATGACAATATTAAATTTACAATAGAATTACAGGCAAATAA
The DNA here is from genome assembly GCA_021202915.1 of Heliconius himera. NCBI lineage: Eukaryota > Metazoa > Arthropoda > Insecta > Lepidoptera > Nymphalidae > Heliconius > Heliconius himera. The sequence goes on from JAJHJA010000034.1 coordinate 421,212, forward strand.
TTCCCTAGCTTTTTTGATGTTTTAGTCATAAGAAATCCCAATGGCACAATAGGCCACACAGTATATAGGAAACCCACGCACACCAATAGATACCTCAATGGTGAATCTCACCATCACCCTACACAGTTATCTACCGTTGACAAATCTTTGTTTCAGAGAGCCCACCACCTCTGCGACGCTGAACATTTAGGGGACGAGCTTCGCCAGGTGAAGAATAGCCTTCATCAGAACAAGCTGCCAGTTCCCCGCCAGCGTTGTCAGAAGACCAACAAGCCAACCACAGTAGAGAGACAGCCGGCATTTCTTCCATCTGTAACCCCCTTCACATATGTGAAGGGGGTTACAGACAGGATTGGCAACATCTTAAGAAGAGCTCCTATAAAAACCATATTCAAGCCTAACAAGAAAGTGAGCCAGTTCTTGAGACCAGTAAAAAGTAATATTCCTTTACAGAGTGCAGGTGTATACAAACTAGACTGTGACTGTGGCTTATCATACATCGGTCAAACAAAGAGAAGCATCGGTGTTAGGGTGAAAGAACACATCTCTGATATCAAGAATGGGCATGTATCGAAGTCAGCTGTGTGTGAGCATACTGTGGATAAACCCAGTCACTACATTAGGTTTGATAAACCCCAAATCCTCGCTAAGGAAAACAGATACATTCCTAGAATGATCCGCGAGGCTATTGAAATACAAAAACATCCTAATTTCAATAGAGAGGATGGCTGGAAGCTTTCTACCACCTGGGACCCACTCATAAAATCATTGAAGTCTCAAACCCACCATACCAGAGGGCAAGATACTATCAGCTCATTCTGCAGGAATCCAAGGCAGTACGCGAGGCAATTAAGAAATCGTTGGCGGTAGTTTGATATAATAATTATGTCAACTGACAGACGAATGCCACCTCAGTCTACCCGTGACCACGGACTACTGCAAAGTGTTCGAAACGTCGGGTTTCCAAAAATGTATAAAAGTACAAAATATACGCAATTAATCCGGTTAAAATAGTTTCATTTAAAATGTGTAATAATCGTGAAAATCAAAGAACTTATTGTATTTATTTTATATAATTTATATATATTTCGATTCTATACATACAATTACATATTACAGAACAATATTTTACTTATACTTACACAAATTCCGAGCCCTTTACTCTTAGCCCTAACCACTTTATCACTGTCACTCAGTAAAGTTTGGAAGTTTTGTCATTAAATTTCCTGCGGGTTAACCTTAGAAGAACTTAAAAACGGGACCCTCATCGTCCCGTAAAAGTTTAAATTGCTCACATCTTTTTCCACTATCTTCCCATTGCACTTTTTCCTATTTAAACTTTTTCTTTTCGTTTTAAGTTTTTTTCGCTCTTGTTAGTACAAGTTTCTTGGACTTCCCTGATAAAAATAGGATTATAACATAGAGGTTAACCGAACTGAAACTAAGTAAACTTGAAACGTTTTCTTTCAATTCCGTTTGTTCGGTCTGTTGCAATTAAAAGTTGTAAAGTCGTGCCAAGTTAATTTAGATTAGCTATATCTATTGCTGTTTGATTGAGGGTGAAATTTATTTGTTATTTTACAAAGAAAAGAAAATTAAATTTTGGTGCAAATCTGTTTTAAAAGAATCTTCTGTTTATTAAAGTGAATTAAACATATGTAGGTCTATATCGGCCCGATCGTCGTGGCTCCGCGCTGGGGCGCATACGGCGGTTGCGAGTTCGATTCCCACTCAAGGCATTGAATATTTAATATTTTCAATCCCTCAAGTGGTAACCAGGCAAAGAGCGGCGTTGAGTCGAAAATTCAACAGACAGTGGAGATGGAAAGTGCCTTAATGTAGACGCAATGAGTTCCCAGGTTCCCTCAGCCTACTAAAAAAAAACTAAAAAAATTATAAACATTTTGAGGCTTAAAAAAGTCTAATATATTATAACCATTTATTAAATTATAGTCGTCGCCCGACGACAACAAATATTTAAATAGACAATATGAACTCACACCATGCGGGAATCAAATTTACAACTTCCGCTTGAATTCTTTTTTTTTAAATATTACCTTTTTAATTAAACTAGTTTATATTAAGTACCGGATAAAGAAATGAAATCGTCAACTAATTAACTTTCAATTTGTGTTGATCAAATGAACTTTCACGTAGTATCCCGCATATACTAAGATAGGCAGAGGGAATCTAGTATTAAGACCGTTCGTTCCCCAGTTTCCATTTTCAAGGAATTGCGTGTTGAGTAGCGGTACTCAATGCCGCGTTTTGCCCTGTAAACTACTGAAAATATTAATAAAATCAGCTTCACGCTGTATCCCGCACACAACAGGATAGGCAGGGAACCTAGTGTTAATACATTCCACTCCTCACTTTCTGCCGAAATCTGGAGGCATTGCGTGTTGATTCGCGGAACTCAACGCTGCGCTTTGCTTTGACACCAGAGCGAAGAAATGAAAATATAAATTTAAATAAATATTTAATTTCCTCCAGTGGGGATCGAACACACAACCAGTCAATATTACAGTCACACTTTGTGCCTCTGCGCCACAATTGGCCTCGATTAATAAATTATAATTAATTTCCCCGAATGGGAATCGAACCCACAACCGTTGCGCTTACAATCACACGCTGATACCTCTGCGTCACGACAATCTCCTAAGTGTGCTTCAGATTTCTGCTATTAATGGAAAATAAATAAAAATCCATACAAACAAACAATTCATTTCCACTATAAATCAAGCTATCGAATCCAATTATTCAGGATTGAAACCGCAATCCTGTGAACGTGGCTCTCAGATAATTATTCAAGATGCACTCGAACCTGCACTATAATAGGGATTTAGGTCAAGTTTCACAAGTGAGTGGATCTCGATGGTTGGTGCAAACTGAAAATGCATCATAATATAAATACTCGAGTCATCAGTTTCTTTTCATTAAATGAAAACAGCATGCAGTTATATCTCTGTACGGAACCAGCCAAGTCACGCTGTATAGAAAGTTATTAATCAAATGTTATATTAGATATTATGCTTTTATTTTGTTTGTAATATCTGTAATTATTTATATGTGAAAATTTAATTTAATTTAATTTGCTTCACGCCGTACACAACAGAGTAGGTAGAGAGAATCTAGTGTTAAGACACTCCGTTTCCTAATTTCCGCCATTTTTCGAAACATTGCGTATTGAGTGGCGGTACTCAACGTCGGGCTTTTTGCTTTGGTGCCAGAGCAAAGAATGTTAATAAATAATAATTAATTCCCTCTAACGGGACCGTACCCGCAACCTTTGCGTTACAGTGATATCTTTGGATGCCTGCCACAACGGCCTCTACTCTTCTTCTTTTGATTTGTTTATAATATCTATTATTACGCGACGTAAACTCGGAGGAAAGTGGGGAACGGATTGTCTTAACACTAGGTTCCCTCTGCCTACCCTGCTGTTTGCAGGATACAGCGTGAAGCTCACAAATAAATATTGTTTATTTGCTAGTATTATTTATCATTCTTTTATTTTAACCTTTGTTTTATAGGATGGATAAAAAGAAAATACAATGAAACATGCCACTCAACGATAAACAAAATTATTTTCGTAATAGAAATATATAAATTCAATAAACTGAAATAAACCTCGAAAGTTTCACCACTGTGTGGACGAAATCTACTAAACCAGCGACAAACTAACGAAGTAAAGCTTTGTGTGGACTCAAAGTATAGTAGTTTCGACAGTTCTCTGATTTAGAGTTCGGTTTTTTTGTGAAAGAAACTCAACAAATATTATTTAAACTTAATTTGTAATAAGAAATAAGAATCTTACTATAATCTATTATAATCTAGAAATATATGTAATATATATATATGAACGTACTAGAACATTACATACTGAGTCGTAATGTATGAAATATTTCGAATACTACATTGAATTTTATAAATTAAAATTAAATTAAATCGGCTTCACGCTGTATACACAGCAGGGTGGGCAGAGGGAACCTAGTGTAAGACACTCAGTTCCCCACTTTCCACGAAGTTCTGGAGGCATTGCGTCTTGAGTGGAGGAACTCAACGTCGCGCTTTGCCTCGACACCAGAGCGAAAAATAAAAATATAAATGTAAATAAATATTTCATCTCCACGAGTGGCAATCGAACGCACAACCAATCTATTTTGCAGTCACATTTTGTGCCCCTGCGCTACGACCGGGCTGAATTCTATTCAAATCCATGTATAACTCATTTTTAGTCTAACAGGATTTGAGGTCGCGTGTATTTGATTTGTAAAACACATCAATGGCCACTGCTCTAATAACGTTGTACGTTATATCCTGCTACGATCTAACTTCTATAGGATTATTATTATTTTTTTATTTGATTAAATAGAATTAAATGTGCATACATGTTTATTAATAAGCATATTATTTATATTTGCTAGATTCCGTCCGAATTCGAGTTATTCGTGTAGCGAAACTCAACGCCGCGCAATGTTGCCAGGGCTGGGTAATAAAAATAATTAATTTCAACGAGTCGGAATCGAACTCACAGTTTATTTAATGTGAGACATTGCGCAATCATGGCCTCATATAGTAAACATAATAACAATTTTTACGTAATAAATTGTAGATACTTTTTTACTAAACTAAAAATCATTTGTGTAGTTAAGTACTGCAAGAATTAAACACTTAGTAAGATTGGAGCAATCTAAAAAAATCGTTTTAATCTCCTCAATTTAAATACTAAGCAAGCCCCGAGGAGCACTAAGTTAATTACACAAGTTGCACTCAAGTATTCACAAAGACCGTCCATTTTCTCTTTTTGTAAGTTTTTGCATCCATTACAAGTATTAATTTAGTAGTGTTAGTTCACTTGCTATTCTTAAAATCTTGTCTAAAAATTTTCAAATATTTTTATTTTTTTGCAATTGTTCGTAATTTTATAACACTATTTTTATTCTAGTCTATTCTAGCTTCACGCTGTATCCCTAACGGAGAGGTCAGATAGAACGGGGTGCCAAAGGCTATGGTCTATGCACACCTCTTTCTACCTCATCAACCTCTTCATACATGTCCTTCGAGAAGTCCTCATGCTTTTTACGTGACCTTCTTCCAATAAAAGATCCTGGAGGAAGGTCACGATAATGTGTTTTTGAAGGTCAACCGAGGTCTCTGCTCTTACCGATCACTTCATCATAAATGTTTTTGCCATTCTTTCATCACTCATTCGTTCATCGTGCCCAGACCAGCTGAGCACGTTCTTCTATATTCTCACCGTGACATCCTCGCTAGTACCTGCCATTTTGTGTATCTCTTCATTGCGGATTCGATCAGCTAAGCTGACTCCGCATATCCTACGAAGAGATCGCATCTCCACAGCATTCATTTTTCTTTAATTCTTCTTATGTAATAACGACTTTTCTTTACCGTATAACAGCATCGGTACCAACACTGCATTATGTACGGCCAAACGTGCTACTATGCTAACGTTTCGCCGTCTCATAAATGCAGCTAAGGCACCATTAACCCTATTACTCTACTATCTCTATCTCTATCTTCCATCTCTACTGAACATACTTCCCATATATACCACTTCATTCACTTGTTCTAATATCTTACCATTTACACTGATCTTGCTTCCTTTCTTCATTTCTTTCAAATACTTCTGGTATTTGTCCTTTGTGTTATAAACACTTGCTTGTGTTATATGCTATAAATAGAAATTGTATATATTTTATATACCTGTATATATTTTATATTTTATATACCTGCACCACGTGTGGCCTCTAGGCCACACGTGGTGCAGGGGCACAAGCGTCTGACTGTACGACAGGTTGTGGATTCGATTCCCACTTGAGGATATGAAACATATTAAATATTTTCATTTCATGGCTCTGGTGTCGAGGTAAATCTCAATTTTTTCTTTATTTGTACTGGAAATCCTCACATGTTGACAAACTTAAGTGTTGAGGTACTGTGCTCTAAAAACGGCAACGGGTTTCGAAATTTCTAAAATCTGGGCTTTAAAAAGAGGTATATTATAAAAAACACTCTGTAGCCATGTCTGTGAATAATTATGACAAAAACTAAAATATGCAGATATATAACACATTTAAAAGCCATTATCAAGATATTTAAATCTCATTTAAAAAAAAATACCAGGCAAACATCATTACAGAAACAATCACAGCTTTAAGCGGGTATTGTTCAAGTACTTGCAGTCACAAAAACAACATAAAACAAAATTGCAAGCGTCCCTGCATAAAAGATGGCTTAATTATGCACGCGGGTTTCGAACTGTTTAAACTGCTTGGAAATAAAACTAAAACAAAACTTCGGCATTAAATTTCTTTAAGATAATAAGTAAGGAATGGCACATGTGTAATGATATACCTATTTAAATACAGCTATTTTTATTCTGTATTTAACAAAATAAAGTTGAAATAAAATCCTTTAAATAAACATTTACATAAACGAAATATATAAAATAAAATTAAATCAGCTTCACCCTGTATCCCGCACACAGCAGGGTAGGTAGAGGGAACCTAGTGTTAAGACACTCCGTCCCCCACTTTCCGCCGACTTCTGGAGGAATTGTGTGTTGAGTGGCAGAACTCAACGCCGCGCTTTGCCTCAACACCAGAGCGAAGAAATGGAAATATAAACGAACTATATACACATAAGTAAACCATTTCTGTTTCAACACCAACAAGTAGAGCATCATAATATGTCACGAAAATTTATTTAACAACATTTTAAATTAAAGAGTGACCCAACATTAATTTTATCACTTGCGGAGAGCCAAAAATTCATACAAAACGTAATATTATACAACACAAACATTCCCCCGCGTACATTAAACGAAATATTTCAAGTAAAATTTCACACCATTGTTTTGTATCGAGTGGCATTTCGTTGGGTACCTCTGGGCACCAGAATGCGTTGCCATGGCAACGCCCCTGCGGTAAGCCCAGCATCCCGGGTTGTATGAACATTTCACCAAACGTACCAAATGCTTAATCCGAATTAAAACAATAAAATAACTCAATACACCGTGTTCCGAGTGGCCGTTTATGGATGCTGTTAAAATATTTTTCATGTTCTACTGACAGTTGTTTCTGTATGAAGTCCCTAGACACGAGATATTATTTTTATATTTGAGAAGAATGGATATAATTGAGGCCAGTCGTGGCGCGGGCGCACAGACTGTGACTGCAAAATTGACTTGTTGTAGGTTTGATCCCCACTCAGGGAGATCAAATATTTGCTTACGTTTATATTTTTATTACTTCGCTCTGGTGGCTAGGCAAAGCGCGGCGTTGAGTTCCGCCACTCAACACACAATGCCTTCAGAACTAGGCGGAAAGTGGGGAATGGTGCGTCTTAACTCTACTCTGCCTACCCTGCTGTGTGCGGGATACAGCGTGAAGCTGATTTATTTATTTTATTTATGAAAATAATAACCTTTTGTTTAATGCATAGCATGTAAAAAGAAAATTAAAAATAAATAAGTTATTTGTAACCATGTTAGAATATAGATTATTTTATACGCGTAATCCATACAAATAGGATTGTATAAATCAACTGTAACTACATCGTGAGAGTATTTTTATTGCTTTTTCTAATTTCCAGTCATTCTGATTACGAGAATAGGGTAGGAAAATAATAAAACAATAAACTCTTCAGCATATGTAGAGGAATTTTTATTGATAGTATTTCCTACAATATTATAATTATAAAGAAAATTCAATATCACGTTTTTGATATAAAATAAAAGACAAAATAAAATATTTAATTTAACTTTATTAAAATAACTACCGTTATAACCGATTTAGGATTAAGATTGTGAAACAACGTATAATTTTTAACATTTTTAAATTATTCCATACTTAGGAAAGAATACTTATTGGGAAAATGAATAAAAATTTTAACGTAGCGGGACTCGAACCTGCGCCTCTTGGAAACCGACCAGGTCGATTTTTATTTCCATAAATTTTTATACGTTTTCAAAATAAACGTATAATTTGTTGCATAATTTAAAAAAAAACAACAAAAACGAAATAAGTACACGTTGACATCTTTCTAACATTACGAAGTGCACTTAGAAATCCCCAGACAATCCCTTTAAAATCACTAATAATCCAAGAACGTTCCCTCTCATTACAACCAGCACGAGCCCCCAGCAACCTTTTAATCTTAATACCATACCTAAGCATTCCTATCACCAGGATACCAGTAACGTTGAAGCAGTATAGGAACTAGGGTTGGTAATTGGTCGTTAAAATCCATGGACCATGCAGCCACAACAAAGGCTGCGATCACTAGGGATAGATTATTTTATTAAACTTTCTTGAGTATTTGTTTAAGTTTAGTTTAATAACTTTTCATAAGTTTTAATGTGAACTTAGAAACTTGTAAGCAGTTAGTATTTACTGACAGTATATGTTGTTTTTCTTACACAGTATTATTTGTTCTTCTGCGTGAGGCCAGTCGTGGCGCAGGGGCACAAGGTGTGACTGCAAATGCGACAGGTTGTGAATTCGATCCCTACTCGAGGTCATGAATTATTATATATCAATCTATTCATTTCTTAACTCTAGCACTAAGACAAAAGCCCGGCGTTGAGTTCTGCCACTTAACACGTAATGTCTTCGGTAGGACATGGGAAACAGAGTGTCTGAACATTAGGTTCCATCTGCCTACTCCGTTGTGTGCGTAAAACTGAAAAAAAAATCTTCAACATCCCAAAATATATAATTTTTACAAGCAATTATAGTACTGTAGACAAATTATATCAATTAACTACATACATCACAATAACCTAAAATTATTAAATTACAAAACGTGACAGCTAGACAAATCAAATGACAGATCGCTCCAGTGTCACGCGGCCTAAGCGGAGGGGCAGGACGCACTCAACGACTGCACGGTACGAGGATACTATGAGTGTAGTACATCAACTCGATTGTTATTGATATGTCGATCCAGTGCCACTCGCCACGAGGACGCGCATTCCCGTCAGAATTAAATCGATTGGATTTAAGTGACTATTTACACGAAATTGAATGTGGAGTGATCGAATAATCGATTTTTTTTAGGATTTTTTTTTTATTTATATTGAATACTAGCGGCCCGCCCACGGCTTCGCCCGCTTAAAATACATGATTATTTAATAAGCAGAATTGATTGACAACTATAATAAAATAAATAAATAAATCAGCTTCACGCTGTATTCCGCACACAGCAGAGTAGGCAGAGGGAACCTAGTGTTAAGACACTCCGTTCCCCACTTTCTGCCGAATTCTGGAGGCATTGCGTGTTGAGTGGCAGAACTCAACGCCGCGCTTAACCTTGACACCAGAGCGAAGAAATGGAAATATAAATTTAAGTAAATATTTCATCTCCTCGAGTGGGGATCGAACCCACAACCAGCCGGTTTTGCAGTCACACCTCGTGCCGCGGCCTCACACCCTATAATAGAATGACAAACAAATATAAAGACAACATACAACAACATATATAATATAAAGACAACTATAATGACTTCTAATATGATTTTTTGTTACTTTAATCTGTAATATTCTATTATGATTTTTTTTACGACATTATCGTAACTTCTGTAAGAATTTTTGATTGTTTCGAACTAAAAAATATGACCGTCGATATTTGATATTCATAAAATATACACAAAGCTAATTATTTATTATATATATATATATATATATATATTTGTAACATTACGTTCTTTTTACCTATGTTATGTTTTTCAAAGCTCTGTTAAATGTGCTGACGTCACTTAATAATTTAATGTACTGCTTCAGAAACAGCCTTAAATGTAAAATTATTGATTTGGTTAAGGATTCATAATATTCTTTGTAAAATAACTGTAATGTTTGCATATTAACTCCTGTTTGTAACTCCTGTTTGCATATTATTAGATAAATGAATAATTGGTAAATATGTAGTTATTACAGAGTACACGTAGAAAGGATGTTTTTAGGCATTTTTATATAGATTTATTTCAAACGAACGAACGAACCAAAAAATCTATGTATTTACTTGATATTTCTTTGAAGATCAAATCGTTCTTTATCTCTGTGTTGAATTAATTACGATTTAAACTTCACTGTTATGATTTATGAAGGTAATCTCTACTAACAATTCAATTTTGTTTACTTAAAATAAATAAATCAGCTTCACGCTGTATCCCGCACATAGCAGGGTAGGCAGAGGGAACCTAGTGTTAAGACACTCCGTTCCCCACTTTCTGCCGAATTCTGGAGGCATTGCTTGTTGAGTGGCAGAACTCAACGCCGCGCTTAACCTCGACACCAGAGCGAAGAAATGGAAATATAAATTTAAGTTAATATTTCATCTCCTCGAGTGGGGATCGAACCCACAACCAGTCGGTTTTACAGTCACACTTCTTGCCGCTGCGCCACGACTGGCCTTGTTTACTTTATTGTATAAAATATTGTATAATAGTGCTTCAAAAATATATATTTTTATCAACAGTCATATAATCAAGACGTTTCGAATGTCATTCTTTAGCCAGGAATCTTACCAGCGCTATTACTATATAACATTCGCAGGCAAATGACGATAACTTTTTTTTAATGAACCGATTTTGATGAACCAAACTTTAGTACCTAAGTTGAGTTAAAACAAAGCAATTGGTGAAACTTTTAAGTTAATCGGTTCAGTACTTTCAGAGAAAAATGCGGACAAAAATATGTCGACAGACAGACAGACAGACAAGAAATTCAAAAAAAATCTTTTTGCTTTCTATTATTCTTTTTAAGTGTCCCTCTATCCATTTCAGTCAAAATTACTAAATGTACAGACAAAATATTTTTACTGTCTTATTATATATAGAGAAAAAGAGAAAATATTATATAATAATAGTGCTTCAAAAATATATATTTTTATCAACAATCATATAACCCAGACGTTTCGAACGTCATTCTTTAGCCAGGGTCATACCAGCGCGATTTCTATATAACATTCGCTGGCAAGCTAATGCCTTGAGTTCATTCAAATGACGATAACTTTTTTTTTAATGAACCGATTTTGATGAACCAAACTTTAGAACCTAAATTGAGTTAAAACAAAGCAATTGGTGAAATTTTCAAGTAAATCGGTTCAGTAGTTTCAGAGAAAAATGCGGACAACAATATGTCGACAGACAGACAGACAGACAGACAGACAAGAAATTAAAAAAAAATCTTTTTGCTTTCTATTAGTCTTTTTAAGTGTCCCTCTGTCCATTTCAGTCAAAATTACTAAATGTACAGATAATAATTATTTTGTTTGATAGTGATGGTGAATTATATTTGTCGATATATTTTTTGTTTATTTTATCGTGTAGTAATATGATTTTATCATGCATAGTAACGTGTTTTGAATTGGAAATACAATGGATAGTCGTGGCGCAGGGGCACAAGCGTGCGACTGTAAACGCGACAGGTTATGGGTTCGATTCCCGTTCCAGAAAGTGAAATATTTAATATTTTCATTTCCTCGTTCTTTTAACAAAGCATAGCGCTAATTTAAACAATTTTAAACATATAAATATAAAAAAATATACAAAAAATAAACAATGTAACTATATTAAAGTCACCAATATACTTAAAACTTCTACCGCCTATTTACATCGTAAATTATCGCATAGGACATACTCGTATAATATCTACAGTACAGTACAAAATACTTATTATTCTATTATAAATGTATACTAACCTATGCAAATTTACATAGCACTTTAAGTTTATACGTGACTGGCAAGTAATAACTTTCATAGCTTGTATTACTATTGCGTTCACGTAATGAATAAATCTGTACAACCATATATTTGTGGACTATTGCACTATTAATTGGATTCCTATACAAAAGCCGAGCTCACACCGACGTTTAATCTAAATGTTTTATTTAATCCTGTATATATTTTGTACAAGATTTATCAATTATAAAATATATAAAAAAATATATATTATAATCTAAATTTAAATATAAATTTAAGTAAATATAAAATTATATGATTTTATATTTACTTAAATTTATATTTTCATTTCTTCGCTCTGGTGTCGAGGTTAAGCGCGGCGTTGAATTCTGCCACTCAACACGCAATGCCTCCAGAATTCGGCAGAAAGTGGGGAACGGAGTGTCTTAACACTAGGTTCCCTCTGCCTACCCTGCTGTGTGCGGGATACAACGTGAAGCTAATTTTTTATTTTTTTTTTTTAAATTAAATCATAGCATAGCATTTTGAAATCAAGAGATCCCGATGCTTAAATATGTAGGGATCAGTAATTCTAATGAAACTTATATTTAAGAATGATACATGATAGTAGAATAGATTACACTAGGGTTACCTAAAAGAATCCTGCCGCAATCACCTTTAATTTATGTTTTTGTAACTCGTTTTTGTAGAAAATTGCACTCATATTTTTTTTATGTGAATCGCACATCATTTGAAAGAAAATCGCATAAGGAATTGGAAAAACAACAACTTTAAATCAATATGTACATATACACACACACACACACACACAAACACACACACACACACACACACATATATAATAAATAGCTACACGTACAATGTTATCTTATTCTGAAAAAAAATACAATACAATAGTAAATAATATTAGTAGATTTTAGCATGAAATAATATCAGAACGCAATTAAATTTTATGATACATTTACATATTAGTATTGTACCAATATAAGGCCTTTATAATGGTATAATGAAATATAAATAGTATCTTATAAATATAAGATTTTATATATATTATATAGAAATATATTTAAGTACTAATACAAACAATACGTACTTCCAGCTTTTCTTTCCCATATACCGTAACAATTTGTGTGTCAAAAGCCTAAACGCTGAGAAACTTGAAGTTAGCACAAGAGACGAACGAGGCATTGCTTCAATAATGTAGTGCTTGACTTGGAGTGTCTCGAGAGCCCTTTACCAGCTGTTGCTGCCTACGGTACAGCTGTGAGTCGTCAGATTAAAAGAAATACACGCGATGATTGTGCAAACAAATGTATGAGATGTTTGTATGGGACCACAAAAATATTAGTTGCATTCCGCTTAAATAAACCATAATACATACATATGGTTCGTTATATTCTCGTTTGTTTATTTTCTCGTGTGGTTATTTCGTTTTGTAACCAATGTTTAAAATGTTATGAATAAATTATAAAAAATTTTGGCATTTTAAAGTATATTCATTTTTGCAGTATAAATTAGATAAAGTTTACCCAGAGATAGATAAATGTTAATAGGCAAAAAATATTATAAACTTTACAAGCTAAAGCACATTTTTGTTATAAGCTACATATTCTTTATATATATATATTATATCTATTAAATAAAATAAATAAATCAGCTTCTGTATCCCGCACACAGCAGGGTAGGCAGAGGGAACCTAATGTTAAGACAGTCCGTTCCCCACTTTCTGCCAAATTCTGGAGGCATTGCGTGTTGAGTGGCAGAGCTCAGCGCCGCGCTTTGCCTTGACACCAGAGCGAAAAAAATGGAAATATAAATTTAAGTAAATATTTCATCTCCTCGAGTGCGGATCGAACCCACAACCAGTCGATTTTATAGTCACACTTTGTGCCCCTGCGCCACGACTGGCCTCCTAATATCTATTAGGTTATTTATATTTTTTTTTGATTCACGCTGAATCCCGCAACGCCGCCGCCGAGTTCTGGATGCATTGAGTGTTGAGTGGCGGAACTCAGCTGGAATTCGAACCCAAAACCTATCGTTTTGACAGTCCACTTGTGCCCCTGCGCAACAACTGGCCTCGAAAAGTGAAAAATTAGTATTATATACATATAATATTATACAAAAATTCTTAAAAACGCAAAACAACTAAAAAACACCAGTAGATACTAGCTAAACATGTACAGGAGTCAATTTATACAACACGCAAGTACTAGAATGGGTAATGTGAACGCACAAATAGACAAATAAGCATTGTTTCTATGCATAATAGACGCTCGTACCAACCCGTTTGCTTAATACGTTTGAAATTCTAGAAGCAATGTTGACAGTGCCAACAGTTGACACCTATCGTGGAACCGGACGAGCTCATGTAATTGTGTGATAATTTTCTCAAAAGTTCTAATCAAATTACTTAAAGTAGCTTTTGGAGGTGACCAAAAAACAGAAAGTAAAGAATGAATTTTCGTTTTAAATTACTAAAAAAAATCATCAACTAAATATTTAAAATCTATTTAATTTCCTTTAGTGGGAGAACCCACAACCATCGCGTTTACAGACACACGCTTGTGCCTTTGCGCCACTACTGGCCTCAAAATTCAAAACTTGTACGATGATACAATAATTAAATTAAATCAGCTTCACGCTGTAACCCGCACACAACAGGGTAGGCAGAGGGAACCTAGTGTTAAGACACACCGTTCCCCACTTTCCGCCAAGTTCTGGAGACATGTCGTATTGAGTGGCGGAACGCCGCGCTTTGCCTCGACACCAGAGCGAAGAAATGAAAATATAAATGTAAATAAATATTTCGTTTCCTCGAGTGTCGAGTCGAGAGGATTGAACCTACAACCAATCGATTTTACAGTTACACTATGTGCCCCTGCACCACGACTGACCTCAAGAAACCAATAATTATTCATTACAATCAATATTTATTGTAATATTTTTTTTTATTAATAATAAATAATATAATTATTTTAGTAATAAATAATTATTGCTTTCTTATTTAACTTTTAAAATGAACACAACACATTTTAGTGTACTTACTGCTTTTCAAACATTAATTGAATTAAAGCATATGCTTTTGTGTATCTATTTATAAATAACGTACAAAGCAAATTTTCACTAGAACCCTAAAATACACAAATCTAAAATAGCGTCTAAATTCTGTGAAACTTCACACGAGCCGTAAAGCGGCAATGAATTATGCTGGATTAGCTGAAAGTTATAACATACGTACGTATAGATCTGCGGTAGGTAACTTTGGGTTCCCCGAACGGTTAATCCGGAACATGTGCGACAAAAAAATTACAGAGATAAGGGTCAATTTCAAGAACATGCAACACGTTTTCCAAAAAAAGACCATCAGATCAGCGCACGGATTGACGGTGACAAGCGTTTAAGAGCCTCGTTTGTTTATTTGTACAAGTATTTCCTTTTAGCGTCGACAATATATGTATATGTAAGATGCAAGAACTAAAAATAAATTAGCTTCACGCTGTATTCCGCATAAAGCAGAGGGAACCTAGTGTTAATTCATTTCGCGCACTTCTTTCAATCGAATTTTTAGAGCCATTCCGTGTTGAGTAGTGGAACTCAACATCGAGTTTTTCCCTAGGTGCCAGAGCGAAGAAATCAAAGTATTAATAAACTAACGGCTCGCCCACGGCTTCGCCCGCTTAAAATACATTATTATTGATTTAATAAGCAGAATTGATTGACAACTATAATGACTTCTAATATGATTTTTTACGACATTATCGTCAAGGAATTTTTGATTGTTTTAAATAAAAAATACGACCATTGTTGATATTTGATATTTATAAAATATACATAAAGTTAATTATTTATTACACGTATATATTTTTGTAACTTTGTTCTTTTTACCTATATAATATACTGTGTTAAATGTGCTGATGTCAGGGAATAATTTAATTTACTCATTCAGAAACAGCCTTAAATGTTAAATTATTGGTTTGAAGGATTCATAATATTCTTTGTAAAATAACTGTAATAATTGCATATTAACTCCTGTACAGTTTTTAAATTAGTTACATATGAATGAACCAACCAAAAAATCTTTGTATTTACTTGATATTTTTTTCAAGATTGTTCTTTATCTCTGTGTTGCATTAATTACGACTTCTTTCAAATGACGATAACTTTTTTTAATGAACCGATTTTGATGAACTAAAGTAGTTAAGTTGAGTTAAAACAAAGCAATTGGTGAAATTTCTAAGTAAATCGGTTCAGTACTTTCAGAGAAAAATGCGGACAAAAATATGTCGACAGACAGACAGACAGTCAGACAAGAAATTAAAAAAAAATCTTTTTGCTTTCTATTATTCTTTTTAAGTGTCCCTCTATCCATTTCAGTCAAAATTACTAAATGTACAGACAAAATATTTTTACTGTCTTATTAAATATAGAAATAGAGATAATAATGTATTACCGACCGTAATCGAACCCACAACCGTCGCGTTACAGTCACACCACGACGGCCTCAGACGAACACAGACAGCTAACTCTTAGATAAGTGTTGTCCGCTCGTTCGAACTATATTATGGTAATAATTTGTGTCGAGACGGAAGGTCGGGACAGCTATGAACAAGATATATTGAATTAGAATATGCTCCGCAGCTTCCACGCCCGTTCCATTTTGTTGAATGGAGACTGCTAACTTTATATTGTTTCAAGAACTTCATTTTCTTACAATTTATGGCTTAGCGGCTGAAGTATTTCGAAAAGTCAGTTAACATTACTATCAGAAAGGTTCTTGTGAAGTTATTACTTCATATTTTTGTGTTTATAGTGTTGAATGTATGAATTAAATTAGATCAGCTTCACGCTGTATACAGCACAGCAGAGTAGGTAGAGGAAACTTAGTATTATGACACTCTCCGTTCTCCACTTTCCACTGAATAACTAAAATAGATAACATTTCGAATATTATTATACTTATATAAGGAAACTTAAGGAAGTACACTCCTTCCATATCTCATTACAGATCTTCCTTGCATATAATATAAAAGCTATGTAATTCAATAAGATGTGATTCACAGTTCAACGTCCTCGTAAAGCGTAATAGTTTTCAAATCGACGAGGGCAACACAAAACTATCGAATATGTAATTGAGTCGTCGTGAGTCGCTTCGGCGTGGAACATCTGCTGCGTAACGCACGGTACGGACGCCTAATGGTATGTTACTGTCGTCTATTATGTATTATATTAAAAAATTAAATCAGCTTCACGCTGTATCCCGCACACAGCAGGGTAGGCAGAGGGAGGTAGTGTTAAGACACTCCGTTCCCCACTTTCTGCCGAATTCTGGAGGCATTGCGTGTTGAGTGGCAGAACTCAACGCCGCGCTTAGCCTCGAAACTATTGTCGTCTATTATGTATTGTATTAAAAAATTACCCATTTATGATTTTTCTGCGTCCGTGTGTAAGAATTTATATTTCTACTTTCCACTTATTTAAAGATCTCCTGTCCTTTGGAGCCAGCATTGAAGTTGGAGAACAACGCCGTTATTTCAATTGAAAATATAAAAATTTCGCATATAAATATTAGCCTAAAAAAATCTGAACTTAGAAGTATATTATTAATTTCTAATGATATTGTAAAGTTGGATATTTTTAATATTTTTCAAGATTAGTCTTTTAAATTGATATTAATATTCACAAATCCATAATAACTTTAATTTAGACCAGTGCTAAGAAAAAAGAAAAATGTTTTTTTATTCTAATATCTATATTAGAAAAAGCACTCAATTTAATAGACACAGTACAATGTTTACACAATTCATACAATATTTAATATAAAATTATTAAAATCCAACCATTACATACCACACTGCTTACACCTTCTCCCTGCAGTATGCTTAGTTCCGGTACTTTTTGTTTAGCCCCTCACAACCACGTTTGGTGTATTATTTAGCGAAAACTAAGGGACTCCTTTAATGGACTTCATACTACAAGCCGAGGGGACTAAAATATTAGATTTCTTATCGACAAAAAAAATCTAGTTACAGAGCGTACGTACACAATTAAGTAGGAACAAATTGTATTGATTGACGGCGCTATAGAAAAAAGTTTACGTGTGGAAATGGATGTAGAAAGGTTTATTGTGCATTACGTTTCTTTTTTTTTGAATATATAAACATTATAAGAGGTGGTTTGGGCCGTTGTGGTGCATGGAAAGGTAAACGCGACAGTTGTGGATTCGATTCCCATTCGCGGGAATAATTTATTAAATATTCTCTTTTTTGCTCTTGTAACAAGAAAAAAGCTCAGCGTTGAGTTCCGCTACTCAACAGGCAATGTTTCGAAAATTCGAAAACTGGGGAACGGACTGAGTCCTAACTAGGTTCCATTTGCCTAAGCTGATATATGTAAGATAGAGCGTGAAGATAAAAAATATATACATATATGTAATTCAAATACCATTTCTAATCCATTTTATTATTGTTTAGTCCTTAACATTTATTAATCCGTAATTCCGTAATACGTATTTAAAAAATAAAAATGTACACTACCAAAAAATTCAATAAGAATTATTATACATATTTAGAAAACGTATAAAAATTTGAACGTAGCAGGACTCGAACCCGCGCCTCCTGGAAACCGACCTGGGCGGTATTTTTCTGCCCTAAGTGTGGAATAACACTTTAAAAATGTTTAAAAAAGAATTATTATATTTTTACAATAGCCCTCATCTAATGTTAGGACATAATCGCATTAAAAATTAAACACGAAAAAGTAACAACCGTTTCTAAGACCCACATACTCGTATAATAATAGATACATCAAAAATTAAACAAAAAAAAATAAGTAAAACCACAGAATTCCAATCCATTATGAGTTATTGCGTTGTACGCCATGCGGGCAACGAGATAATTACTGACACCCACGATACTATTGTTCTTGCTGTAATAACTCGTAGTTTTATGGTTAGTTTAAACGAATATAGAAACTAATTATTATGACTTTTAAATCAGCTTCACGCTGTATCCCGCACACAGCAGGGTAGGCAGAGAGAATCTAGTGTTAAGACACTCTGTTCCAATTCTGCAGGCATTGCATGTTGAGTGGTGGAACTCAATGCCGCGCTTTGCCTTGACATAAGATCGAAGAAATGGAAATATAAATTTAAATAAATATTTCATTTCCTCAAATGGAGATCGAACCCACAGCCACTCGCCTTTACAGTCACACTTTATTCCTCTGCGCCACGAATGGCCCCATTAGGACTTTTATGTGACTGATTATAAAGATATAACTTATTGATTAAATTTTTTGTATAAATATGGGTAGATTTAAGGTAAACACCTATGTATATCAGCTTCACGCTGTATCCCGCATATAGCGGGATAGGCAGAATGACCTAGTGTAGAGACATTTCGTTTCTAATTTTCCATAGAATTTTTCTAGGCATTGCGTGTGAAGCGGCGGTACTTAACGCCGGGTTTCTTGCCTTGTGACACCTATAATTATAATCATACCATAAATATTATAATAAAATTATTATTTGTTATAATGAAATTTAACTACAACAAACACGATAAAAAAATTATTTATTAAATTCATTCAATTATAAGTTAAGATAGAAACGTTACAATTAACTAAACAAAAACATACAAAAGCAAATTCCACAGAATAGATATCGGTTCACCTACAAAAGGTCCTTTAAAACGATACGGCTGTCAAAATAAAAAATAAAAAAAAAAACAAAAAAAAAACCTTATATCATATCACATAGTATACGTATCTGACACAACAGCCGTCGTGTCAAAGTTCAAAATAATGAACAAAAACACATTGTATCCCTTTATGACATTGATATAGGTGTAAAATGTGGATTTGAGATGAACAGTTCTTAGGCCTTATGATAACCGGCAAAAGGGCCACGATACATTAAGAGTGTTACAGCAACGGGAGCCATCCCAAAGGAATAAATTAAATGAGTTTCACTCTGTACATCGTACACAGCAAAGTACACAAAGGGAACCTAGTGTTAAGACAATCCGTTCCCCACTTTCCGCTGACTTCTGGAGGCGTTGCGTGTTGAATGGCGAAACTCAACGCCGCGCTTTGCTTCTACACCAAAACGAAGAAATAAAAATATAAATTTAAATAAATATTTCATTACCTCGAGGGGGATCGAACTCACAACCAGTCGCGTTTACAGGCACACTTTGTGCCCCTGCGCCACGAATGGCCCCAAAGGAATAAATTATAATATTTGATAGACATCTTTGGCCCCACCCGCAGATTTGTCCCCTCGGAGCTGCAATAGCAAAATAAATGCCACTCAGAGGAGAACTGAATTAACTCCTACATTAAACAGGAACCGAGAAACGTCACGATGAGTTTTACAAGTAACCGTCTGTTTTTATTAAATAATCTTTTAACAAGTCAGTCGAGATGAACAAATGAGATAGGGGTTTTTAGTTCAAAGAAATAAAATAAATTATGCGTGTAAATCCATATACGTGATTGTTATTATACATACAATTAAGGTAGTATTATAAAAAAAAAGTTAGTAATTACTATTTGAGGGTTCCAGCTTCACGCGTTATCCCGCATATAGAGTGTAGGAAGAGGGAACTTAGTGTTAAGGCACTCTGTGCGCTACTTCCCGGCGAATTTTCGAAGCATTGTGTGCTGAGTAACGGAACTCAATGCTTTTTTGCTTGCTCAATTGCTCACTAACTACAATTAAGGTAGTATTATAAAAAAAAAGTTAGTAATTACTATTTGAGGGTTCCAGCTTCACGCGTTATCCCGCATATAGAGTGTAGGAAGAGGGAACTTAGTGTTAAGGCACTCTGTGCGCTACTTCCCGGCGAATTTTCGAAGCATTGTGTGCTGAGTAACGGAACTCAATGCTGCAATGCTTTGCATTGTTACCAGAGCGAAGAAATGAATATATTAATAAACAATAATTCATTTCCTCGAGTGGGATCGAACCAACAAACGCCGCGCATAAAGGCATACGCTTGTGCCACTACGCTACAACGGCATCAATGAAGTATTTTTAAATGACATTACCTAAATTAATTTATAACAATATCTTCTAATTACTAACATTTTATTAATAAAATTCATTTTTATTGGTGTAATAACTAATTTAATAAAACAAATATTTCAACGAACAAGAAGAGTTACGCTCCATCACTTCCCTAATAAGCCATTAAAACGCCACTAGGGTAACTAACATCGTACTTGTACTTAACGTCTAAAAGTGTTAAACTGTTCAAGCATATAGCCCATAAAGATGGAAACAATGAAGAGGACACTGGGTGCCAGTTTATTTTACTGTACGCAGTAAACCCGCCTACGACATGTCTCTCATGATATCCTGACCTCCGCCCTCCATCTTACAGTTTATTGGTATCTCCGGGCCCATGGCTATAAACAATTCTTTAATCTATAGACGCGAATAAATATAAAAAGTAAGTTTTCTTTTATAGTTTTCATTATCATTTCTTGGGATATATGTGGATATGAAAATGAGTAAGTGGTTTGTAAATAACTAATATAGGTAAGTGTTATTTCTGCTGGCTATTACATTTTTTATACAAAAGTTTTAAGTTGAGGCCAGTCGTGGTTGTTGTCGATTCGATTGCCACTCGAGGAAATAAAATATTCAATATTATCATTTCTACACTCTCTGGTGTCGAGGAAAGCCGTCGCCATCGAGTTCCGACACTTATTCCCTTGGCCTTCAGAATTAGGCGGAAAATGGGAAACGAAGTGTCTTAACACTAGGTTCTCTCTGCCTGCCTGTAGGTATCCCGCAGCGTGGACATGAAAAAAAAAGTTATAACTTTACGTAATCGTGTGAGCATATACAGTTTATTCGAGGAACTGAACCATTGGCGTTTAATACGAGTGTTTATTAAGGCTGGCTTTGATGTAGCTTGCGAAACCAAATTTGGTTTAAGACTGGATCACAAAGGGCTAAGTTAATTTGATGGGTTGAATCGTGTGTAGGTGTAGAACAGCTTTGACATAGTCGTTGGGTTCTAGATGTTTAAATTTTTTACAAATGTTTTTGTTTGTTCGTCCTGAAGCCAGACGTGGCGCAGCGGCACGAAGTGTGACTGTAAAACCGACTGGTTGTGGGTTCGATCCCACTCGAGGAGATGAAATATTTACTAAAATTTATATTTCCATTTCTTCGCTGTGGTGTTGAGGTTAAGCGCGGCGATGAGTTCTGCCACTCAACACGCAATGCCTCCAGAATTCGGCAGAAAGTGGGGAACGGAGTGTCTTAACACTAAGTTCCCTCTGCCTACACTGCTGTGTGCGGGATACACCGTGAAGCTGATGTTTTGTTCGTTATTACTAATAATATTAATGAATATGAAGATTAATAAATAAAAAAATACTGCATCATAAAATAAATAGAAAAGATATTGATTATGTAATCTCTATATATAATAAGACAGTAAAAATATTTTGTCTGTACATTTAGTAATTTTGACTGAAATGGATAGAGGGATACTTAAAAAGAATAATAGAAGGCAAAAAGATTTTTTTTAATTTCTTGTCTGTCTGTCTGTCTGTCTGTCGACATATTTTTGTCCGCATTTTTCTCTGAAAATACTGAACCGATTTACTTGAAAATTTCATCAATTACTTTGTTTTAACTCAACTTAACTACTAAAGTTTAGTTCATCAACATCGGTTCATTAAAAAAAAAGTTATCGTCATTTGAAAGAAGTCGTAATTAATTCAACACAGAGATAAAGAACGATCTTGAAAGAAATATCAAGTAAATAAATACAAAGATTTTTTTGTTGGTTCGTTCATATAATATATGTAACTACTTTAAAAACTGTACAGGTTACTATGTAATTATTACAGTTATTTTACAATGAATATTATGAATCCTTCAAATCAATAATTTAACATTTAAGGCTGTTTCTGAATGAGTAAATTAAATTATTCACTGACATCAGCACATTTAACAGAGTATATTATATAGGTAAAAAGAACATAAAGTTACAAAAATATAAACGTGTAATAAATAATTAGCTTTATGTATATTTTATAAATATCAAATATCATCAATGGTCGTATTTTTTTATTTAAAACAATAAAAATTCTTTGACGATAATGTCGTAAAAAAATCATATTAGAAGTCATTATAGTGGTCAATCAATTCTGCTTATTAAATCAATATTCATGTATTTTAAGCGGGGGAAGCGGTGGGCGAGCCGCTAGTTAAATATAAACTTATTTGATTTATAACTTTTTGTAAAAAAGTAGTCATATTTTTTTCAAAACTGCATTAGGCACCAACATTTAAATATATTGTAGTACAAAATACAGCCAGTGAAATCAAAATTCTCAAGCGAAACATACCCGTATCATGGATTGAAAGTTACTTACCAATACACCTTAAATCTTCACCAGAGTCAATTTTAAGTGCTGTACCTCCCGCAATGCAGTTGTTATTCTCTGGCTACAATCCAGAATTGAGATTGTATATAAAATTATACAATTCCCGAAATCCTTTAGATGAGATGAGATTGCAAAGAAATGTACAAATTAAACTTATATTAAGGAACCAAAAAGTCTAGGCTGGCTTAAAAATTCAAAGTACAATATAAAATTTGCCATAATTTGATATTAGTGAACATGTAAAAAGCATAAAATTATGAGAATATTTTTATCTGCTTTGAGTGTTGGCTGTGTTGCAGTTATATGACTCAGAAGGGCGCTATAACGATAAATCTCTTCATACAGCCGTATGTCGATTACAGATCTGTCCGCGTCGATATTATTCATATCCACAATGCACCCAATTTGTCTTTCGGTTAAGTTGAAGGAGGTAGCCCAAATATGTTAAAACATTTTTAAAGTGTTATTCCACACTTAGGAAAGAAAAATACTTATTTAGAAAACGTATAAAAATTTTAACGTAGCGGGACTCGAACGCGTGCTCTGGCCTGAACCAGGCGCTCTGACCACTATATATAGCCATACGTGCATAACGTATGGCTTAGTGGTCAGAGCGCCTGGTTCAGGCCAGAGCGCGCGTTCAAGTCCCGCTACGTTCAAATTTTTATACGTTTTCTAAATAAGCTCAAATATCATTACCGAGACCATCTACAGAGGCGGTGGTTTATTGCCCGAAGTCGTTTAACTTGTTTAGTTTTATTGGCCTTAAGCCGTTTATCGTATTAAGTCACTCTGTTTGTTACATTATCTCACTTTCCGTGGGGCGTTATGATGTATCCAACAATTTTGAACGCATTTAGACTTCCTTTGATAAAGACATTTCAATGATTTTAATTAATTATTTTATTACCCTTCGAAAATATAACGGGTTCTTTTGTATTTTTTAAATTTTAATTATGATAAAATAATGGACAGGCCATAAAAATGAGGCCAGTCGTGGCGCAGTGGGACAGAGTGTGACTGTAAAATCGACTGGTTGTAGGTTCAATCCCCATTCTAGGAGATAAAATATTTACTTACATTTATATTTTTAGTTCTTCGCTGTGTGCCTTCAATGCCTTCAGAACATACCATAATTCGGCAGTCACGAGGCCAGTCGTGGCGCAGTGGCACAGAGTGTAACTATAAAATTGGCTGATTGTGGGTTCGATCCCCACTACGGAAATGAAATATTTATTTAAATTTATATTCTCATTTCTTTGCTCTGGTCTCGAGGCAAAGCGCGGCGTTGAGTTCCGCCACTCAACACACAATATCTCCAGATCGGCGGAAAGTGGAGAATGGAGTATCTTAACACTAGATTTCCTCTGCCTACCTTGCTGTGTGCGAGATACAGCGTGAAGCTGATTTTTAATTTTATTTTAATCAGTTAAATTTATATTGTAGTAATGACTTATTACAGTTCAATTCTTTAATTATGCCGTTTCGAATGACTTATTTCTATTGCGTACATTACATGTGTCAGTTGTAATTTGACAATTGCTTCTTAATTACAACTGAGAATACAATTTAACCCCAAGAAACATTTTTTGATTGCATAAACTAATTTAAGTTAATAGTTCCTTATATATTTATATGAGGACTTTATTACTGTACCACATTGACCAGGGACACTACAAACAGCCTCGCTAATGTTACTTTTACGAGTAATTTCATGGTTATTCATTCGCCTCGCAGGGGGCGATCTTAGGGCGTTAACAGAATTCGTCTCACCCTGCGTTTTTGCTTTTAGTCATCTCAATTCTATATTTAGACCCCGATACCATATCGACCCTTGCTTGTGTCAATGGACCAGTAAAAGTTTTCTTAATCACATATATAAATATATATTATGGTAGTAAAAATTTATGTAAGCAAATAAAAAGTGTTGTGATAATAAAAGTAGGGTATTTCGAGAATTTATTGGAAGGAATGTGCGAGAATCACTTTACACTTTGAACTGTGTAAAAGTTAAATCGGTTTACGATTCGCTCGCTTACTATCTAATACCAACATGTGAACATTTCTTACCAGGTATTTATGATGAGTAGCTCGTTTGCGATAACATACATACATCTGTATACGATGTACGCCATTATAAGCTCATTTTGTCAGCTAACAGGGTGATGTGGGCTTAATTAAAATTCTGCACCATCCATCATTGGATTATTGATTTTGTGTCACGTGCATTTGGCGGGTTGCCTCTCCTTTATCAATTAGGTATGAGCGGCTGATGCTGGTCTTGGCTAATGCCTCGGAAATTAATTGGTACGATTTACGAGTTTAATTGTTTCTTATGTTGATTGATTTGTTTATAGTGTAATGTTATGGCTGGCTTGGCTGGATTTTACAGGTATTAGAAATATATTTGGGGTAGTTTTTCCTTATTTAACGATATATACATAATACAAAGGAATTTTGGCTAATTCTTTTCTTTTTTAAATATAAATTATTATTTCATCCTTTATTTTAAAAAAAACAGCTTCACGTTGTATCCCGCACACAGCAGGGTAGGCAGAGGGAACCTAGTGTTACGACACACCGTTACCCACTTTCGCCCGAGTTCCGATGACAATGCGTGTTAAGTGGCGGAACTCAACGCTTCGCTTTGTCTCGACACCAGAGCGAAGAAATGAAAATATAAATTTAAATAAATACTTCATTTTCTCGAGTGGGGATCGAACCCACAACCAGTCGATTTTATAGTCACACTCTGTGCCTCTGCGCCACGACTGGCCTCAACTTTGAACTGATTGATTACCACTATATCATTATTTGTCACCAAGTTACAATAAAAATATTTAATATATTCATATTTTTCAAAACTCAATATTTTATATTTCAATTCCTCGCACTGGTAACGAGTACTGCCACTCAACACGCAATGCCTCCAGAATACGACGGAAAGTGAAAAATTGGAAATATCTTCATAGAACAGAATGTCTCAGCGCCAGGTTCCCGGGTTCCCTCTGCCTACCTTGCTATGTGTGGCTTACAGCGTGAAGCTGACAAACAGTTTTAATAATTTGTATTCGGTATACGATACGACAAAATAAATAAATAAATAGTTGGTAAACATAAATTCTATTATGTATTTAAAGTAAATAGAATTTTTATTACTCAAATTTTAAGCTTCTTGTAAAAATTTACTTATATACCTACATACCATAATAAATTTTAATTGGATGTGATGCGATGACAAATATAATGATGAATGTCCAAGTATCAAAACATCGCTAATCAAATAAAAAAAGGCTAAAATAAAAATACATTTTCAATAAACATATTTTCATAACATCAGACATATTTCAAAAATTACTAGAACGTGTTTTTTTTAGCCTCACGCTGTATTCTGCACACAGCAGGATAGGCAGAGGGAACCTAGTGTTAAGACGCTCCGTTCCCCACTTTCTACCGAATTCTGGAGGCATTGCGTATTGAGTGGCAGAACTCAACGCCGCGCTTAACCTCGACACCAGAGCAAAGAAATGGAAATATAATTTTAAGTAAATATTTCATCTCCTCGAGTGGGGATCGAACCCATAACCAGTCGGTTTTACAGTCACACCTCGTGCCGTTGCGCCACGACTGGCCTCATAATAGAAATACATTTTCAATAATCATATTTTCATAACATCAATCATATTTCAAAAATTACTTGAATGTTCATGTTATTGTTAAAATATAACCTTTTCATATAAATATACAAAACAATTGTTTTATCAAAGTTCAACATACCGAACAAAATCATTCATATTGACAAAGTAGATTCTATGAACCGGCTCTTAATTAAAATCAGTAATAACACATATTATAAAGCGGTTATTATAAAGTATGAGGCCGGTCGTGGCGCAGCGGCACGAGGTGTGACTGTAAAACCGACTGGTTGTGGAGTCGATCCCCACTCGAGGATACGAAATATTTACTTAAATTTATATTTCCATTTCTTCGCTCTGGTATCGAGGTTAAGCGCGGCGTTGAGTTCTGCCACTCAACACGCAATGCCTTCAGAATTCGGCAGAAAGTGGGGAACGGAGTGTCTTAACACTAGGTTTCCTCTGCCTACCCTGCTGTGTGCGGGACACAGCGTGAAGCTAATTTATTTTTATTTATTTTATTATAAAATATAATGCGTATGCTTTTCAACATGGTTTCAATATCGATAATGCTTATTCGTAATCGGTGTTCGATCGGTTATTCAACGATTTGACTTCTTGTCTGTCAGCGGGTGAGGTCAGTCGTGGCGCAGGGGCACAAACGCAGCAGGTTGGGGACTCGATCGAGGAAATGGAATATTTAATATTTTAGTTTCTTCTCTCTGGTGTCGACGCAATGCCTCCAGCATTCGGCGGACATTAGGAAGCGGAGTGTCTCAACACTAGGCCCCCTCTTTCTACCCTGATACATGCGGGATGCAGCGGAGAGTTGACAAAAAATGCGTATGCAGTTGAACATGGTTTCGATATCGATAACGCTCACCTCTCGTAATTGGTCGATTATTTAACAATTCAACTTCTTGCCTGTCAGCCGTTTTACAGTCCACCGGAAACAGTGAGGCCAGTCGTGGTGCAGGGGCACAAGCGTGTGATTGTAAATTCACCAGTTTTTGGATTCGATTCCCACTCGAGAAAATGAAATATTTTAATTTCTTCGCTCTACAGTCAAGGCAAAGCGCGGCGTTGACTTCCGCCACCCAACACACGATGCCTACAAAATTCGATGGAAACTGGAGAGCGGAGTGTCTTAGCAGTAGGCTCTACCGCCTACCCTACTACATGTGGAATACAGCGTGAAGCTGGAAAAAAATGCTTTTAAATTCCAACATGATGTCGATATCGATATCGCTCATCGCTTATAATTGGTCAGCTATTCCACGATCCGACTTCTTGCCTGTCAGCCGTTTCACAGTCCACCGGCTACACAGAGAGCGGGCACCGTGACATGATGAGGTGTCACCTCCAGATGATAAACGATACGACAACGCGGCAAATGAGAAATCTAATTCTCGACTCCCGTTACTTCCTTCATCGAATTAGTTTCGTAACACGAGGAAGATGTCAAACGCGTGACATACTTTTTGTAATTTATATTAATTTCCTGTATAAATCTTAATTTAATGATTTCTAATGAGAATTTTATTTGTTCTGCGGTATATTAGCTTACTTATTTTTTTTCGAAGCCAGTTGTGGTGCAGGGTCACAAGCGTGGTGTTATACACGGGACCGGTCGTGGATTCAATCCCCACTCGAGGAAATAAAATATTTAATATTTTTAATTTTTCGCTCCGGTATCGAAGCAAAGCGCAGTGTTGAATTTCGCCAACTAAGACCCAATGCCTCCAGAATTCGGCGGAAAAAGAGGAAGGGAGTGTCCTTAACACTAGGTTAATCTAGCCAATAATATGACTAAATATGCGAAGTTAATGGACAGCATTCACTGGTTGAGGAGGCACTGTAAGAAGAAGTACACTAGGTTCCCTCTACTGCTGCGTACGGTATAGAGTATTAAGCTAAAGAAAGAAGAAATAATTTTTTTGATTATGCCGCTGTGAAATGATTTATAATAGTCTGCGGTTGTGTTTACGTTTGTATGTTAACATTACAAGCAACCCGATCGCATTCATAACTTCCGTCGTCGACGGGCATAAAGCATCGCGTTCTAGCATTGTTCAAATTATGATTATTATAAACTATTTGCTACTACTTTAGTCTATATTTTTTATAATATGATATAAAAAGTGAAGCCAAACCAAAGTTATTATAATATCAGTTCCACGCTATAGCAGGGTAGGCAGAGGAAACTTAGTGTTAAGACACTCCGTTCCCCACTTTCCGTTGATTTTTTGTTGGTATTGCGTTTTGTGTGGCGGAATCCAACTCCGGACTTTTTGCCTTGGTGCCAGGGCGAAGAAATGAATTTTTTTTTTTTTTATTTTCTCGAGTAGCCTACTAGTCATAAAAACACAAAGACATCCCAATATATCTTGTAACATAATACTACATAAATTATTCAAAACTACATTTTTAACATAAACAAACATACAAAGGATATACAAATATTATAAAGCCATTCAACTGATAAAGTGAAAGCTGGCGA
This sequence comes from Heliconius himera, assembly GCA_021202915.1. NCBI lineage: Eukaryota > Metazoa > Arthropoda > Insecta > Lepidoptera > Nymphalidae > Heliconius > Heliconius himera. The sequence goes on from JAJHJA010000034.1 coordinate 450,484, forward strand.
CCGGTAGAAATTACAATATCTCACTTTGCGTCAAGACACTTTTTCCTCCGCTGGCTTTTAGTAATGATCCGTTGGCCTCCGTTGAATTGATAATATGATACTCCATTGAACGGATATCCCGATACGATTATTATATTATAATGTAATTTGATTTTAACGACTACAGGAATTTCTCCAGCTAATAGTCTCGTTGCTGATTAGAGCTATAGATAGCGAAATTTCGCATATAAATATGGTTAAATTCCGTTGATCTTTTGGATTTTAATCAGATTTAATACAAAAAATATCAATGAGACCAGTCCTGGCACAGGGACACAAGGTTATGACTGTAAACACGCTCAACAAGTAATGCCTCCAAAATTCAGCGGAAGAAAAGGCTTAACCCTAGATTCCCTCTACCTACCCTAGTGTCTGAGATACAGCATGAAGCTGGAAAATAATATCCATGAAAATGAGCCCATATCCTTTGAATAAGACACTGAAGACCACAATATGCTATACGTCCCCATCATTAATAATATGTTTACTATTGTAGAATTAAATACTCTTATCTTAGCTTCCACATAAGCATTATTATTTTAGATTTAGAGCACCTGGACGTCCAATACACCCATGGCTGGATGTCGTGCAGGATGTAGGGCATAAAGACTAATGGACTAACCTTCCAGGATATTGAAGACCATGCAAATTGAAGTAGGCTGTTAATCATATTAGGAAAGTCCATGTAGAAGATAAACATTCTCATATAATAAAATTATAAACTTATTATTAATAATAATTAAAAATTAACAAAAGATTTATCGCAATACAATTTAAACAAAAGGGTTCAAGACCAACATCATGAACTAATATTTCTTATAATAATGATACTTAAATAAATTCCTTGACGCATTTCCCATTACTATTTTTATTATAACCTTACGAACGAGACTTGTTCAAAGAACTTTTTGTTTTAATGCCATTCGTCATTCATTAGATTCGTAAGTGGTTTATTGTTCAACTGCAATGAAATTTTTCATAAAATCACATCTGGCTTCTTATAGCTAATTGAATGTTTTGAATCAATTGGCTTATTCATAATTGAATTCAATTTGAAATTTTCAAATAGCTTTCTATTGGAAAGAGTTATTATGAAAGAAGTAGAAAATATGTATATTAGAAGTATAAGCCGTATGTAAAGCAGTTTGATAATATTTCTATAATAATATTATTGTCAACATAGTAAAATATATTTATGATCTATTTTTAACAATAGGCACTATTTACATAAATAATATATACTATACTATATTGTATATATTTAAGTAAATTTAATAAAATGTGAAGCCAGTCGTAGCGTAGGGGCACATAATGTGCCTATAAATCGACTGATTGTGGGTTCGATCCCTACTGGAGGAAATGAATATATATTTATTAGCTCTGGCATCGCCACTCAACAAGCAATGCCTCTAGAATTCGGCAGAAAGTGGGGAACGGAGAGTCTTAACACTAGGTTCCCTCTGCCCACCTAGTTGTGTACGGGATAGACCGTAAAGCTGAAAGTAAATTAAATAAAATGTGCAACTAGCAACACTCGCAAAAAAGATAAAAATGACAAGTTAGAGAAAGGAGAATTATATAAATAGTTAAATCTATCTTCCAAAATAAACTAAGCTAACAATAAAAAAAAGAAAATTATTTATGAAAAAAAATTGACACTACGAATTTTATCTCAGCAAAAGGAATCGAGTTGCAACTTGGCAGAGTGCATGTGCATAGACGTCAGTGAACTTTTTCAAGTACACAGTCTGAAAGCCGTCCTTGCATTCATAATATAAAGCATGAAAAGAAATAAACGTTGCCGCATTTTTTTTTTTTCGTAGGAACTTTTTGGGGTCGAGTGTGTCTCTTTAATATGACATTTTTAAATATAAATATTATAGAAATGATTTATTTTTTGTAATTACGATTTTTTTTTAAGTTAAACTCTTAACTTAAAAGCCATTTTTGGGTATATAAAAAAGAATGTTTTATTTATATTTAAATATCAGTTACTTTCCTCACTCCACTCGTTTTTCAAGTAATGCATTCGCAACCTGCAAATATAGATCGATGTTCGAAAAGATTCCTTTTTTATACAAGTACCTACTACCTCCTAAGAAATATTATTTGATTTATGAAAATAAAAGGGACAAAAAGTCCTTTTTTCATATAAAGTAAACAAAAGTACATAACTTAGTTTATATTTAAATTATCCTAGAATTGTAGGGGCAATAATTTCTTCTTTTAAAACCATATAAAGTTTTAATTATACTGTTGATTTAATAACTCTACGCTTTCGAAATATTACAAAAAAAATACAAATAAAAAACAAAAAAAAGAACATGGCTACGAGATTTAACATTGTTATTAGTTCAGGGAAACAAACAAAGGATTGTATAAGCTCGGCATAATTTTGCATTACAAAGCTATTAATGGCGCTGCATTTGTTACGGGCAAGTGAAGACATTTATATGTAAGCACAGTACGGTCAGCGAGTCGTGGCCGCCCAACTTACATTTTTTTTAACTTTTGCGCATTGTCCACTGAAAGAGGAAAGAAATTAATGAAATGTAAGAAAAATATCTAAAATCCAAATCTGCGGAACCATCAGCTAACTAAGGAGCGGCACGACTTGTTGAATAAACACTAATCTTAAAGTAATATTTTTTTGGTTCAGATCATTTTTATACAAAAAAAAACACATATTATAAACAACAATACTTAAAAATCCAGTAGCCAAAATTCCGATTAAAACCTCTTTCTCATTTAGTCGAAACCGATTTACAGAGTCTATTCCAAAATACAACCATCAAACGGCGCGACAAACTCATAAACTGTGTCAAATTTAAGAAACCCTTTGAACACGCCGTCAACATGATCTTATAGGAAAATAAAAGAAATCGTTTCGAATTCGAGACATGTCGACACATGTCCCGAAACATGGTACTAAGAGTCGAGACGTGCATAACGTGATAAACTATAGCCCGATACCGTTGAGACGTATTTTAATTACCAACCATCTTTTTAAATATTGCCCTACTCTTATTTTTACACTACTGTAGGGTAGGGTGTGTTGAAATAGATCGTGATTGTTTTTCTAATATCTTGGCTCTTTCTCTTTTATCTCCACCTTAAAAGGAACCTAATAAAAAATAATGACAGTTCTGTGGGGAACTAAGTAATAGCTGATAAGTTTGTATTGTCACTAATAAATGGTTATTATCATTGGATATAAAATAAAAACTTGCTTAAGTTGTTTTTGGTATAAGTTTTGTTGGATGTTGAGAGGATTTTTTTTTATGGAAGTTGCTTCCGTCAATACTGTTCTTGTCAATATCAAAACCAAAGTGTTTAAATTTAGATAAACTAATTTTTTTAAAGAGGAAAGGTAAAGATAAATAAAATAAATATCTGACTTTAGAAATATTCTAGGGGCCGTTCCGATTACGAAATCTAGAGTCCAGTCGTGGCGCAGGGGCATAAAATATGCCTGTAAGTCAACTGGCTGTGGGTTCGATCCCTCTTAAGGAGATGAAATATTTATTATTATTTATATTTTCATTTTGTTCGCTCTGGTGTCGAGGGGAAAGCGCGGCGTTGAGTTCCGCCATTCACATTGGCGGAAAGTGCGGAATGTAGTGTATTAACACTAGGTTTCCTCTGCCTACCCTGCTGTGTGCGGTGCGATACAGCGTGAAGCTGAAAAAAAAATAAAAATAAAATAAAATAATCTATCACTAACATAAACATTTTAATTAACATATTTCTTTACCATTGTCCACTTCGCGAAAACAAATGCAAACTATTAACAATAACCATTTAAAAAAATATACTATCAGATATGTATGTCTCTGTGTTGACTTTGGAGCGCCTTTCCGTCGCCAAGTCAAGATAACCAGCACGCAAGCACCACGCATTCATAAAACTAATTTAAAATCATTGTAATATACAACTTATTATATAGCAGCAAGAACTATTTTTGTGTAAAATAATAATAATCTGTGATGTAACTTAAGAGTTGGATGTACAACGCAGACTGACATGCCCAAGTCAAGTAGACTCCCACGACCTCGGCATACCCTAAAAATAAATGGATATTGACACCACTGCCTAAATTAAAACAGCCATTCTGAGATCACAAATGTTTAATTATTTTTAAAATTGACTATAAAATACAAAATATTAAAATGTCATTTTACTTTAAATCTTGGGATTTTTTATTTTTTTCATGTTGAAGTTGGAGGCCAGTCGTGGCTCGGGGGCGTAAGTGTGTGAATAAAACGCGAGGGATTGTGGCTTCGATTCCCACTCGAGGAAATAAATTATTGAATATTTGCATTTCGTCGCTCTGGTGTCGAGGCAAAACGCAGCGTTGAGTATCGCAGCACCTTCCGAAACTTTTCGAGTTCACTCGTTTTTGAAATTTCCACATTTTTAATAGTTACTTCGTCTAGCATTTTTCGGCAAATGGAATGTTCAACACAAAATAATTACAATTCAAACCAATAGCTAACCAATTAACTCTTCATTTTTATAATAATAGAGAAGAGAACAGTAATACAAATTAATTTGAGGAGTCGTCAATATGATAAATATAAAGATGAAGTAAGAAGAAGCCAGTCGCGGCCCAGTGGCACGAAGTGTGACTGTAAAACTGGTTGTGGGTTCGATCCCCACTCGAGGAGATGAAATATTTACTTAAATTTATATTTCCATTTCTTTGTTCTGGTGTCGAGGCTAAGCGCGGCGTTGAGTTCTGCCTCTCAACATGCAATGCCTCCAGAATTCGGCAGAAACTGGGGAACGGAGTGTCTGAACACTAGGTTTCCCCCTGCCTACCCTGTTGTGTGCGGGATACAGCGTGAAGCTGATTTTTAATTTTATTTAACTAAGAACTTACATTGTATTCTTACATATTTATAAGAGCAATGGCCAAGATCACCGATTTAGTTCTTACGCGAACCAAATGTGATAACGTAAACAACGAGAAGGGGTGTTCGTCATCATCTAACGTAATTTCAAGTGGCTGGTCCATATATTATGACAAGTGTAAACATACAGCTATTAATAAATCTGTAAGACTAATATTGAGTTTGAATTCAAAATTGTAAGGGAGAATGCTTAAGTCTAGTTTGATATTTATCATTTTTAAATAAATCATCTTCACGCTGTATCCCGCACACATCAGGGTAGACAGATGGAACCCAGTGTTAAAACACACCGTTACCCAGTTTCCATCGAATTCTAGAGGCGTTGCGTGTTGAGTGGCGGGACTCAACGCCGCGCTTTACCTAGCTGCTAGAGCGAAGAAACGAAAATATAAATGTAAGTAAATATATTATCTCCTCGAGTGGGGATCGAACCCGCAACCAGTCGATTTTACAGTCACACTCTTTGCCCCTGCGCCACGACTGGCCTCATATTAATTAATCTGTAAGACAAATATTGAATTCGCATTCAAAGTTGTAAGGCAGAACGCTTGAGAGTGTAAAGTTTTTTATAGTTTTTAATAAGAGTAGGTTAGGATTAAATAAAAAAAATAAAAAGCAGTTTTTAAAATGTTATCTTTAAGAACCAGAATTCAGTTTAAATATAAATTTTTCTGAGTATAAAATAGTAAAAAATCTTGAATACTTACGTATTAATAATTATAAAATAATATTTTTAATTAAAGTATTTTATAATCAATATAATATTGTAATTTGTTGTCCGTCTTCTACCGAATTACCGTAGCGTTTGGTAATCCATTTTCTTTGGCACCCTGCTAAAGAAACGGCGTTAAGCTAAGTAATTATAAAATTAAAATTATTGACGCTAGATAGTTTAAAAAAAATTACAGAGTAAAACGGAAGAAAAATAAAAACAGCAAAAAGCCAACGGCACGTGGTGTTCCCAGGCGGTCACCCATCCAAGTACTGACCACGCCCGACGTTGCTTAACTTCGGTGATCGGACGAGAACCGGTGTGTTCAACGTGGTATGGACGTTGGCAACATCATTTTTCAAATATGTCTATATTATTTACTCATAATATTAATGAAATATATATATTTTAATATATATGTAATAATTTACAGTTTAAATAACTAACTGAAAATAATTGTGAATTTTGTAAAAAAATTTTTATTTTTATTATAGTATAAATATAATTTTAAATACTTTTTGTATTTAAATTGAAATATTTTTTGTATAGCACCATCTATGTCCGTCTTACAAAAACACATCCACAGAAGTGTTTTGCTTGGAATTTTAAATTTATGAAATATTTCACACAAATTATTGTAAAATAATATTACTACTATATATTTATATTTACATATAAATAGTATGAATATCTTTACCTATAGAAAATATATAAATAAAATAGAACTTGCACATTTTCTCTTTATAGATAGGAATTACATAACGAATATGTCATTCATTCCTGTCACTTGTCAAGTTCGCAACAACAGCTGATTTTTCGATTTTATAAATTAAACTTAAAAATAAATAGTATTCCTATTATCTAAAAATAAAATACATTACATAAATATGAACATTATATGGAGGCGAAGTAACATATCACAGAATATATTTCGAGTTTTGTCAAATCACACGAGATTGCAGCCGTTGTCTGCTTGTTGTGATCATTCCAAAAATATAAATGAAAATTGTTCAATATCAAAGCTAAAACCATTGAATATTTCTTATAATATTACTCGTCATAAGTCTAAAAAGGTTTGAAGATTTTGAATAATTTTGATACATACTTATACTAAATAAATATAATATACTAAATATAGATAAATCGTGTATTTTTGTTTTTGCAGCGAAGTGATGCAGATTCTGACGATGAGGTTGAAGCATATGATGATGGCGATCTTTCCTTGACAAAGGATTCAAAAGTTGTTAAATTTAATACTACTTCATTGAGAACCGACGCAATATTAAAGTCTGCTTTAGGTATAGCTAGGAAGTAAGTGTTTTTTATTAATATTGTTTCTAAAATTTAAATATTAACGCACAACAACCTGTTATTTAAATGTTTATAAGTAACATGCCTATGATATAATTAGTTTGATCGATTTGAGCTCATGTTCCTTATACATGTTTTTATTTTGTCACTATATATTAAGTATGCCATAATAATATCATAATTATCGATTTTCTAAGGATATTATGACACAATAGACAGAGTCTATTTGTAAACTTGATGATTGTGGTGTAGATCTACACTGGACCAAATAAAATATTTAATTTTTTCTGCTTAGTTAGACATAATTCTTAGCAGAGTAACATATTTTATCACTAGGTTCTCTGTGTTACCCCACTTTATATTATTATAATATAAACTAACAAGGTTTACATAGGAAGCAACATCTCTTAATAACCTAATTTACTAAACATTGAAAAGAGACAAGATGATATAGAAAATCTATTAAATTATAAATTATACAATGATCATTGTATACTTGTTTCATTTCAGCAAAATAGAAAAATTGTTTTACGAAAGCAAGATCAGAGTCAATGGCAAGAAAATTTTAAAAAAGAGTTTACCAGTAAGTTATTTTTGTTTTACATATAAAGAAGAAAACTTTTTTAACATAATAGAATCAATATTGTAATGATTTTGATACCAAATTATTTAAAATGAAGATCATACCAATTTTACATATTTTACTAATTTTAGAATACTTAAATTTTTTTTTTTTGAAAATACACAAGGTTTGGCTATATACTTAAATTAAGTCCCAACTCCAATATACCAGAGCAACTTCTGCCTTCCCTTATTACTGAATCATACTATCTCCCCTATTTGGTAAAACCAAATATCAGTAGCCATCCATAACAAATTTAATGATTTTTAACTTCTCCCCTGTCCTTGTCACAGCTGGGCACATTTGTGAGCCACCTAATTGTGATAACAAATAATTAGCAAATTTAAAAAAATTAACAAAAAACTGATGTAGCAATTACTAAATTAGATTTGTATATAATATTTTAAAATGGAATGTTACGGAATTTCCGACGTCCCTCCTCCACTTCCTCCTCACCACTTGACTCACAGTTATACTTTGCTGACAAATTTTACTGACTAAGATAACTTTATCTTACAGGTAAGAATAGACTATGAAATAGATGTAATAAAAAGTGTCAGTCCCAAAAATCCCGATCACTTATACATTGCACGAGTTGAAATAATAAATATAGCAGCAAAAGAAGAAAGTATATACATAACTGCAAGGAGATTTAAAACATTATTAATAGAGAACTATGATGAAGATCCATACAAACCATCAACTTCAAGTGAAGATCAATAGGAAAGCAATACAAATGTTAAAAATAAGATAGAATTATAAAAAATATTTTTAATAAAAAAAATTAAAATATATTTCTTTTTTATTTATTTTTTTAAAATAGTCTTCACAAATTAATAGAAATATAATTAGAAGAAAAAAAAATGCAAATGTCAATAAATATTTGTGAGATATATATTGTTTATTTTTTCACATTAAAAAACAATAAAATTGTCTTTATATATCTAAATCAATATCACAGTCGGAACTCTCAAACATAGAAATTTGAGAACTGGACGCCGATTGTCTTTGTATTGAAGAACTACTTGGCGTTTTGTGGTTTTTGCTTAATTTAACAACTTTATTTGAATTATCCTCTTTATAATATTTATTTAAATCATGATTTGAAGAAAATTCAAATTGTTTTAATTTATTTGCAGTGTTATTAGACTTTGATTTACTTTGTAGTTTTGTATTAATAACATCTATATTAATATTTAAATCATTATCATTGATTTTAAAATCTAAACCAATTTTGGAAAAATCATCATTTACACTTGGTATGGCTTGAAGCATTTCTATTGTATTATAGTCACAGTTACTATCAGATGTATTATCATCATTTATTTGTTCAATTATTTTAACTTGTTTCTTCTTTTTCACTTTATCAATATTATTAGCAACTTTATGTTCAGTGTCTTTTGGATTATTTTCTTTAATAGTAGCCATTTTCTTAATAATTTGTGCAGCTTGTTTTTTAGATTTGATATCTAGTTTTTCGCATTTTTTCTTTTCATGATATTGTTTTTTATTATCCTTATTTGTAATTATACTTTTCTGGCTTTCTTTCTTATCTTGAAAATTACTCTTATCGAAGTCATCACTCATTTCACCTGAAAGTTTTATATTGATTTCTTGTTTTTCTTTATCGTTATTTACATTATTCTCCGTTTCCTCTACATCACTATCAAACATGTTGAAATCTATTTTTATTTTTTTAGACGTTTTGGTATCTTTCCGTTTTTTATTTGTAAATTTACTTGTATCAATGGTAACTTCTTTTCGTTTACGCTTTATATTCTTTTTTTTATTATTTACAGGTGGATCTTTTTGTACTTTATTCAATGTAGCGTGTTTTTTTAAAGTAGCAGCTAATTTATCAGTCACAGCATTAGATTTTTCTTTATTTTCTACTACTGCACTTTTCTTTTTATTAAAATAAGAACTAGTGACCAAAGAGGCAGATAAAGGTAAATTATCATCTAAAACGTCAACATACTTAGAAAATAATTTAGAATCATTGTTATCTATATCATTTTCTAATGATTTTGTATCAACTTGAAGCAACTTTCCATAGTATAAGAGCTCTTCCCGCCACATTTCATACAAGTTCATTGTAGTTAGGAGTTTTTTAGCAGTGCATAGATAGTCAAAATCTGGATATTTAAAAAATGTTGAATGTAAAGCACTTTCTGTGTCTTCTAAAGTACAGTCTTGCATTGACAGATCAACTAATGAAATAGCCGTAATAGCATCTACTGCCAAGATGGTTGTTCTGTACATGAGACGGCAGTGTGCTTGTGATAATCTGAAAAATATATATGATATGATAATAAAATTTGTTTTATTAGTTTATATTCATTTTATCCGTTTATATTTAATCAATCAACAACACAACTTTATAAAAGTTATTTTTCACAACTTCAGTTTTGGCGCACGGGCACAAGCGTATGAATGTAACGAGATAGGTTGTGGGTTCTGTCCCCACTCGAGGAAATGAAATATTTAGTATTTTCATGTCCTCGCTCTTGTAACAAGGCGAACCGCGGCGTTAAGTTCCGCCATTTGACACGCAATGCCTTGAGAATTAGGCGAAAAGTGGGGAACGGAAGTATCTGAACACTAGGTCCCCAGGTTGCCCCTGCCCGTGAATCTCAATAACACAAATAAATAAAACTTCTTACCTTATCAAACTATCCAGCATTCTAACGGTAGTTCGCGAAGGATCTCTGTACTCTGATTTCCTTTGCCTCATATAGTAATATTGTATTATTGTATTGGCTGATTTTGTCATTTTAGTTGGTTTTGGTCCTACCAATCCTATATACATCTGAAATATAAATATTAAAAAAATGAGTTTCATGCATGTATCTCCCACACAGCAGGGTAGGCAGAGGGAACCTAGGGTTAAGACACTCTGTCTCCCACTCGCCCTCAAATTCTGCAGGCATGGCGTGTACTCAACGCCGCGCTTTACCTCGATACCAGAGCGAAGAAATTAAAATATAAATTTAAAAAAAAATATTTCTTTGAGTGGGGATCGAACCCACAAACAGTTGCGCTTACAGTCACACACTTGTGCCCCTGCCCCACGATGGCCTTAATAAAAATAAACAAAGTAAAAATTACACCAATTTCATTTTAATCATAAGAAAATAATACTTATTTGTTTGGAGATGGGCATTAATGACTACAACACATTTACGTAGTAAAGTCCCTATTAGAATTTGCAGAGAGAAGTTACTGTTAAGACACTCGAAACATTGCGTGATTCTTCTTACTTCTTACCAAAGCATAAAACATGCAAACACCTAATACCACTGACTGATTTGTTTTGTTCCAATAAAAGATTTTATATCAAAAGAATTTTAAATATTTAAAAATACCTGTAACTTTTCAAGAGTCCACTTCTTTTTAGATTCTATTTGGTTAGTGCCACCAAATAAAATGTACGACGACACTAATTTATCCCATGATCTATTTTTTGAGTCTAATAAAATAAATATCAAATCAAATCTGAAAAAAAGATGCAATACTTTATATTTTTGTGTTTTTTTTAAATTCGCTTCGCCTTTTTTCGCATTGGGTGACACAGACGGAAGGTATTTTTTATTACAGCAATACGTTCTTAGTTCATTACCTTTTTTATTCTTTGATTTTATTCTTGTGATTTATTTTGTTAAAATTTTCAAAAGTGTAGTTAAACACTTGGCTACAATAAGTCTTATTTCCATTATTTACTTTCCTCCTCCTCTAAACTCTCCTCTCAGTTGTTTGTATTAGTAGATCTTACAAATAACAATATTTTTTATTTATTATTTCATCTGAGTGGGGATCGAGCCCAGAGCCGTCATAAGATAAATATAACGGTAATAATAACGATAAATATAACGGTAATAATTTTGTCTTAAATAATAAATTATGACGACAGTTGAAATCGTGCTTCATTAAAATTATTAAATGTTTTTCTAAACTTATTTTTTATCATAAGTGTGAAACAACACTTTTAAAAATATAAATAAATGGTAGTGTTTACCTACTTAACAAAGGGGTTCCTAAGGACACATTGACACTCAATGGTTGGTCAGTCTGATAGTGACCTTTGGGATTGCAAGCCGCGATGACCGCACATCTAGTGTTCAACTTGCATACTATGCCTGCCTGGAACAAAATAGAAAATTAAAATGAAAAAATTAAATTAGTACAGATTAAAAAAAATTATAACTTTTTTTTATCAGATTCAAGGTGTATCCCGCATTTAGAAGACACTACGACGGCCTCTAAATTTCTTTTAAAATACCAATAATATCCGATCCTTGTTTATTGCTATTTCTAAAATGTCTTTAGAACTTAATTGTTTTGCAGATCAGAGAACACGAGAACAGCGTTGTGTCAATTATTATTATTATTAATATTGTTCCATTCTAGTATAGTAATACTTATCTTACTAAACTTTATCTTTCACTTTTAATAAATAGAACACAAAAATAAAATAAAATAAATAAATTGAGGCCAATCTTGACGCAGGGGCACTAGTGTGACTGTAAAACCGACTGGTTGTGGGTTTGATCCTCACTCGAGGAGATGAAATATTTACTTAAATATATATTTCGATTTCTTCGCTGTGATGTCGAGGCAAAGCGCGGCGTTAAGTTCTGCCACTCAACACTCAATGCCTTCAGAATTCGGCAGAATATGGGGAACGGAGTGTTTTAACACTAGGTTTCCTCTGTCTACCCTGTTGTGTGCTCGATACAGCGTGAAGTTTTTTTATATTTTTTAAAATAAAATATTAAAAATTAAATAAGTGATTCTGCTATCAGTAAAAGAGGTCTGATTGTCAGTAAGCAGTACAAATCGGTTTAGGCCGAGAAAGTGACGTTACCTACATATATATGAACGCCTAAATAAAAACAAAGCTCAGCTTAGACCTCGTGGAAGGCAATATTTTTTTAATGTTGTTGAAATTAGAATAACATTTTTTTACTTCAAACAAGAAAACAAGTTTACCTTAGCAACAGATATAGTCTGTTGTTCCATAGCTTCGTGTATAGCGGTTCTGTCGTGGTCTCTTAGATGTGATATCTCGTCAATACAACATACACCACCGTCCGATAGAACTAACGCTCCGGCTTCTAGTTGCCATTCGCCTTCTTCCTAAAAACATATGATGAACTAGAGGGTATCTGCAGATATCAAGAGAAATACTTTAGTAAATGTACAAAAAATTGAATGTAGCGGGACTCGAACTGGCTGGCATAGCTTGATATCTTGTTTTGGGCCAGTAGTGGCGCAGGGGCACATGGACAAATGTGAAAGTAAAACCGACTGGTTGTGGGTTCAATCCCCGCTCGAGGAGATGAAATATTTACTTAAATATATATTTCCATTTCTTCGCTCTGGTGTTGAGGCAAAGCGCGGCGTAGAGTTCTGCCACTCAACACGCAACGCCTCCAGAATTCGGAAGAAAGTGGAGTACGGAGTGTCTTAACACTAGGTTTCCTCTGCCTACCGTGTGCGGGATACAGCGTGAATCTGATTTATTTGTATAAGTCAAAATTATACATTTGTTAAAAGTTATTTAAGTTGTTAGCATCTAAGTAGAGAGATTTTTAGATCGATTAAATTCTCTCTACCTACTCTACTATGTGCTTTAAAAAACGCGAAGCTGGTAGAAAAAATCGGTATAACACTGAGGCCCTATGACACAGCAACACAACGTTGGACTGTAAACTCAAGGTTGTGGAAGGAATGTGTTATTTTCATATCTTCTATTATAAAGTGAAAAAATTATATTACATTATAATTTACTTACTCTCAACGCAGCGCACGTGAGCCCAGCGCGAGTACTGCCAGCTCCAGAAGTGAATACAGAGCGAGGGGTTAATTCTGCGCCCGCTTTGAGCAATTGTGACTTGCCTGTACCTGGAATTTTTATTTGGTGCTTCACGCTGTATTATATGTATGTGTAAGCAGAGAAAACGTCAGATTGCAAGCGCAATGGTTGTGAGTTCAGTTACCGTCAAATGAATTATTTTCATTTCCAAGCAAAATAAACTGTGTATTCTAAGTTTGCCACTACCACAATTTAAAGTAACTTTAAAAAAAATACTAACAAGTAAAGCTTATTACACTGTTCAAGAATATTTAGATGATAAACATGTATGGAATTAATGTCTATTGAATGTGATGCAGGTTAGCTGCCAGATAATGTAATAATACCATTGACTTTGAAAAGAGCAACTGTTGAGTTTCTTGCCGGCTCTTCTCAGCAGAACTGCCTTCCGAACCGGTGGTAGCTTGTTTTTTTTGTTTACATGTTCATTTGACGATTCAAAAGTGCTTATACGAGTTTATTTGAATAAAGAATATTTTGAATTTGAATTTGAATTTGAAACTGTAATTGATTTTCGGCACTCACTATGCAAAAAACATATAAATAAATTAACTTAAATAAAACAACTCACGATTTTAAAGAATGATTCAAATACTTACTTTAAAAAGAATACTAAAGAATACATATAAAAAGATTATGTACAGTTGAAATGTTTTAAGATTTTTTTATACGTAACAATTTACTACCTGGATCGCCAACTAGTAACAAATGACACTGTCCCCTGACATGTGTGATGTGATCATCATTTGATTTCTTTTTATCCTCCACTACATGATTCGAACCTGTTATAACTGTCAATAGCACTGCTAATTTGACTAAATATAAGCCATATACCTGTAAAATTAAATATATAATATAATTATTTATGAACAAGGCATCTTGACTAAGCGGTTTTTTGTGCTGTAGCCCTTAGGGTTTAAGGAATCCCTGTCTCCACTAAACGCAATAAATAACATAATCAAATTAATATATGTATATATAGGACAAAGTCCTATTACGAAACTTGCACTATGCTTGAATAAAACTTAGTTTGAATAAAATGGGGAATTTCCTGTTCCTTTTTGATAGGAGTTTAAATTTATATTTTTACCAACATAAAAGAAGTAGAAAGTAATCAATTTCACTATTATATTATGTTTTTTGCTAGTATCTATGCGATTACACAATTGAGGCGGTCGTGGCCCAGGGGCACAAGGGTGTGACTGTAACGCGATGTGTGTGGATTCGATCCCTATAGAACAGGGGTTCCCAACCTTTTCTTGATCATGGACCACTTTTATATCATTCTTAGTAGCAGGGACCACTATACATGTAGGTATAATAAAAATTAATTGTGATAATCAAACAGAAACTTCGCCTCACCATCCCCAGTCATCAAATAAAAATCGTTCGCGGACCATATTTAGGCCTCTGCGGCTGGTTGGGAACCACTGCTATAGAGGAAATTAAATATTTATTTAAATTTATATTTCTATTCTTTCGTTCTGGTGTCTAGGAAAAGAGCGACATTGAGTTCCGACACTCAACACGCAATGCCTCCCAAATTTGGCGGAAAGGGGAATGCAGTGTCTTAACACTATGTTCCCTCTGCCTACCCTGCTGTGGTACAGCCTGAAGCTGATTTATTTATTTAGGTTTTCTCACATTCACACATGTGATCAGAGACATAATAATAATATTTCACCTGTGGACAAACAGATGATAGAATTTGATCTCTCCCCTTCAAAGGGCATTGCTTATATTTGTCCCAAAAGTCGTCAAAGCAATCTTTAATATCTGGCGCCATTGCTATCACTTGTGATCTTTGTGAATTGATTACTTCTATGTAGTTAGCTTGTAAAACTAATTCCACTTCACACTTTCTGTTTTGATTTGATGGACGCCAACGACGACGAACTGTGCCACTAAAAATACAATAAGAGCAAATACAATGAAAAAAAATTACGAATACATTTTTCCTGAGATTTTTTTATAAATATGACATATATCTTAAGATATATGTTTTTATTTTATGAATCTGAATTATATGCGATTTCACTACACTCTAAGGGAATGTCAATGCTGATTAAAAATATAAAATAATAAAATCATCATTTGTACATAATAAATGATACAACAGTACTATACTATAAATAATTTTGAATATCAGGATGTTATTCGAAAAAAAGAACATATATTACAAAAAAGTATTTTATAATTTACCAAATAGTAACATCATCTCCTGGTTTACAGCAGTCAACTAAGTCATCCTCTAACACAACCCACATAGATCCAGGTATTGTGCCTATACTTAATTTATTAACTTGCTCCTAGAAATGCAAAAGAACACACAAATACAAAGCAATGATTCTTTCATACTACTATTCGTAAACAGCCACTCTGTTCCCCGCTTTTTTTTAATTTTATGAAGACATTATGTGTTGGTGGTTGAACTCAGTGCCATGCCAATGATATGCCAATGTTGGCATAATAGTGTAATACACACTGCTAAAATGTAGTAAAGTTTGAATTTTACCTGTATTTTAATTTCTTGATAATCCTTACAGTATTCTCTAGAAACTAAAGTAACTTGGGTAAATGTTGAACATCTGCATCTTTGTTCAGTATTACCACATTTCAATGGAGCCTTCAATATGTATCTGTTCTCAAAGTCTGCTTCAACACAATTTTCATATTTACATTTCATACAAACATACTTTCGTTGATATTCTAACATCTTTGACTGAGTTACACGGACAATTGTGGCTGAAAGATTTAAATAAGATATTTTATATTTTATTAATATTAAATATATTTTATAACACAATCTATTATGTACCTAAGAAATAAAAAAATAGTATATAATAATTCAAAGCAGGATAAACACAGAAAACCTAGTATATAGATACTTTATTCTCTATTTCCCATTTGTATTAGAAATATACAAGGTGGAAGCATCAGAGCGCCTTTTACGGGAACAGCATATAGGGTAAAATATTTCAAACCCATACCTAAAGAAGTTAATCAAGATACCTCAACAGTTTAAACATAGGATTTTTTTTTCATTTCACAATATTTATCCATACCTGTATTTCGTATGAAGCATTTACGCATAGATACCAATAACATAACATATTACTCCAAAAATACTACTAAAGGTTAAACAACTTTGAATTTTGCTGCCAATACCTACGACTTGATTTTGGAATGAGGTGTATATGGCAGTTTTCCTTTGATAGATTTATGTCTGTGTGTGTCAAATAAATCACAGAAGGATAGGCAGAAGGAATCTAGTGTTAAGACACTCCGTTCCCCACTTTCTGCCAAATTCTGGAGGCATTGCATGTTGAGTGGTAGAACTCAACGCCGCGCTTAACCGCTACACCAGAGCGAAGAAATTGAAATATACATTTAAGTAAATATTTCATCTCCTCGAGTGGGGATCGAACCCGCAACCAGTCAGTTTTACTGTCACATTTCGTGCTGCTGTGCCATGACTGACGTTGTGTGGGCCTGGCCTGTGTGTGTCATTTTTGACAAATTGCATTTTAGTTTACAATTATAATTTTATTATTTATTTTGTTTGAAAAAATCACTTTTTCATTTTTGGGAACAAAAAAATAATTGTATTAGGCTTTTATAGAGTAGTTAAAACTGGTTACATTTAAAGTGGTGCTGACAAAAAACTCTCTGTATATATGTTGATATTGTATGTGGTGTGTTTATTATTGTATGTAAAATAAATTATTTTAAATAAATATCATAGTACCTGTCACTTTTAAAAAACATCCCAAATCCACATTTTTGGGAAATATACTTCTGTGTAACTCAGGGCAGACCGGTAAGCCAAAAAATCTGGCATGAACATTTCTTTTTAAATATGTAAATGACAACTTTTGGATTAATGGCTTATATTCATCTTTTTGTAAGATATTCTGCTGCACTTTAATAATATCTTTATCGCAAATTGGAAGTGTAGTTACAGGACTACACAAAACTTTATCACCAATATCAGGATATGATTCGAAGAGTTTCAAGAAACTATAACAATTTTTAGACAAATTAGAAATCTCTAAGTTATGTATAAATATATAAAAATTAAAGAAGCTGTACTTACTCTATCTTAATACTATAATAGCCTAGGACGTCTTGTTCTGATAAAATATTTAGACAATCTTGTAAATGAAACGATGTTATATATTCTACTATCATAGTTAAATATAAAAGAGCCTGATTTTAATTTGTAACTAATAAAGTTATTTAAAAAACATAAGTATTGTTAATACCACAGAACACATAAACATAAACTGATATTCAAATATACGAAGTTAATGTCAATGTCATCTTACAAACTAAGCTGCAAAGTACTCTGTGTATTGTACAGATTAAACTGTACTTGTAGAATAATTTTTAATTATTGTCAATTTATCCTGTTTTGTATTAGATTTTTTTTGTATTTATTCAACCCGCAATTTCTTTTCACCCCAGTTATCCGTAAACAATATACTCTATTCACAGAGCCGTGAGATAAACCACGCTATTTACGAGATAGGTAAAGCGTGAATCTAAAAATATATAAGATTTCCTTTCCCTTCTTCTTTAAATCTATTTTTTTTTACTTTAAAAATCTATAAAATGTATAGTACAAATCCATACCATATATCTTTTTCATATTACCTTATTAGAATGAAAGCACGAAAGTAAAGCCATCTTGCAAACAGAAGTATAGAGGCTTATGCCAAATAGTGAATGCAAATGCTTATTATTTATAAGCTATAAAATAAAGTAAATAGAAAATATATAGAAAATTATTATAAAAACTGGTTTTGAGAGGGTACAACATAAAAAAATTTCGTAATCTTTCACGTTGTATCCCGTATATAGCAGAGTGACCACTTTCCGCCGAATTTTTCGAGGTATTGCGTATTGAGTGGCGGAGTTCAACACTAGGCTAAGCGAAGAAATGAAAATATTAATAAACAATAAATCATTCTCTTGAGTGGGACCGTTGTTACAGTCACACCCTTATGCCCCTGCGCCAAAACAATACAGCGTAAAAAAAAAAAAATAGTATTGTAATTTAAGATGTCCAATATCAGATATTAGATCAAATTTACAAGCCGTTTTAGAAAAAAAAAACATAAAACACTAGTCAGTGTTTTGTCTGCTGTTATTTTGTAGTTTTCGATACAACAACAACAATGCTCCATTTTAAAAATACTTTAACTGAAAAATTTTACTAGGGACTATATAATAAAAAATACTGACATGATTTTATCAAATATATTTATTCATCTGGTTGTACTATATTCAACACATCGAGACGGATCTGTTGGGAAATACTCTTGACATTTTGTCATGAGCCTCTTCAATGCCTGTATATATTTTCTTTGTGTTTCATCATTCATAACATGAGCGACATTTTTCGAGAAAATCTTCTCACGACCTGTACGGGCGTGAATACCAACCATGGTTACTCCAATCGGCCATGGAGCGTTGCCTATTGCCATCTGAAGATATGCATCACTTGCCTGTAAAAAAATATGATATATTTTATATAAATACTTAATATGTATCATTTTGACAGTATAATTTAATGTAATTGAGGTCGTTGTAATGCAATGGTCGTTGTTTCGATCCCGGTTTGGAACAATTATATTAAATATGGCCTAAGATCTCATTACTCCCACTAGATAAATTCATGTTTAAATAGTTTTTTTTGTATGTACTTAATATGATTAAAACCATCATTTAACTATAATTTGATATATAATTCATTTAAAAATATATGAGTGCCAATATTAAATTTAAGTGACCTGTTTAAACCAGGCAACTCTGGGCTTGCGGCAGACTGAGAGCTAGCAACCATTGTTTTTCCAATTCCTTATGCGATTTTTTTTTAAATGTGATTGACACAAAAAATATATGAGTGCAATTTTCTCTAAAAACGAGTTACGAAAAACATTAATTAACGTTGATTGCAGCAGGATTCCTTTAGGCAACTCTAGTGTAATCTATTCTACTATCACATATCATTCTTAAATATAAGTTACATTAGAATTACTGATCCCTACAGATTTAAGCAATGGGATCTCGACCTATATTATAAATTATATAAATCACAAAGCTATTCTTGATGATATAGTGAACATTACGGGGATACAAAGTACAGTGTAAAAGAATATATATAATTCTTTGTTTGATTTTTTTTTGACCACTATAAATAATTTTTACTTTCAAAAATTGTTTTTTTCTACTTTTCTACTTTCACATAAATACCAAGCTCAACTTCAGCCTTGTAAACTCTAATTAGTACAATATATTTACATACCATGATATAGTTTCTTTCCAACAAATGTTTTGTAATTTCCATGAGACTGTCACAAATGTCTTCTGGAAGATTCTTTTTTTTTAGTTTTCTCATCAATGGTTTTAGGTAAACCTGTGTCTGTGTGTATGTAGCTCTCGTCATTTTATGTTTGATAGCAGTTTTTTGTGATGAATTGGCTGAATTTAGCTGCTGTCCCCACAACTTTAAAAGAAACTGCAAATAGTAAAAAATATTATATAACTTTATTATATAATGGAAAATTCGGGTTTAGGATAAGGGTTTTATTTCTATTTATTTATTATTGTAGTACAATTGTGTAAATTGATATAAGAAAATTATAAAAGTAATCCCTGTTCCTTTATTAAACAGATAAACTGCCATATTTAGAAATATTAATTAGTATTTCACCAATATTTAATATAACAATTTTAGCTTAATCAGTTACTATCAGATTTAATTGAAAAAAATATGAGAGGCACAGAACAGTAGTTAGTGATTAATTTGATACATCATAGCTATGTATAGTAATTATACTAGCATTTACTCAAGCTTGGGGCTTTCAAGTTCTCCAATTCAATGTCCAATAACAATGTTCACATGTATAGTTAATTACATCATAAAAAAAATGTTACTGAGACTAGGACAGTCCACCAAACAAACAAATTATACTTAATTCGTTTGCACTTTTGCATGAATAATGTTACACAAATTTGTGTCATATTATTAATGTAATTTGAGGCCAGTCGTGGCATAGTGGCACAAAGTGTGACTGTAAAACTGACTGGTTGTGGGTTCGATCACCACTCGAGGAGATGAAATATTTACTCAAATTTATATTTCCATTTCTTCAAAAGTGGGGAACGGAATGTCTTAACATTAGGTTCCCTCTGCCTACCCTGGTGTGTGCGGGATACAGCGTGAAGCTGATTTATTTATTTATTTATTAATATAATTAATTGATATCTTTTCACACAAACTATTATCATAAAATTTTGTACCAAATATATTTATATTAAATGAACACATAATATATAAGTACTGATATTAGCATAGGATACTTGCTAAAATATACATTAAACAATTATAGAGTACTCTTCACTCTTGCTTCGGTCAACCATAACTATTTTAATTATACATATTTTTTTATTATACTCACTTGTAACAATGTCATGATCACATTCATATCATGATTTCTGTCCCCTTGCCCCATTGTTTTAGCCATTTCTTGTATAAATTCATATGTTACAGAGTCATCTAAATCATCTTCATTTTGTGATTTTTCGTTGTCATTCTAGAAATTAATCAATATCTTGTTTGGACTTAAAACATTTAAACAAAGTTTTACATAGAGACACATAAATTGCATTTTTATATTTTAAATTTTTGAACATTACGAACACATTTTTTAAAATTATATTTATAATAAATAATATAAGTGCTTATACATGTACTTACATGTGTGCCTAGAGCTAAAATTTCATCAAGGTATGCTTGATCCACTTGGTCCATAGCTTCTTGAAAGTCATTTCTAAAACCCTGCACAAAAATATATTTTTATAAAATCAAATGAACAAATATCATTTTAAAATATATGTAATATTTTTTTTAGCTTTGCATACTCCACACAATAGAGGGTAGACAAAGGGAACCTAATGTTAAGAACCTCAGTTCCACCCAATTTTCAAGAAATTGTGTGTTGAGTGACCAAACCAATGCCATGCTTTATTCTGTTACCAAAGCAAAAAAAATAAAATATTTCCTTCTCCCAGTGTGAGAATCAAAACAGTAGCATTTACAGTTTGTTCTGAATTACATCCATAATTCTAAATTTATAAAAAAAATATCAATTGATTTTTTAGTTTCAAATTGAAACTTACTCTATTAGCTTCTGGTTCTTGAATTTCAATTCTTCTCAATCTTTTAAAAGACTGAAGTTCATTTTCACCATACAAAATTATGGGATGTCCTCTCTCCCTCAATCTTTTAATAACTTCAGCTCTGGGTAACAATGCACTTTCCGTTTGTTCACTTTCATTTTCTTGCTTTTTTGCTGTAATAATTAATGTTAGGTATATAAAAATATATTAATAAGTACATCATATGGCTACAATTTTTAAAGTAATACTAATAAACATATGTTACTTTTATCAACATTGGTTGTTTGTTGACTTTCTTCAGGTACAATATTATTTGGTCCATATTTTTTAAAATATTCTTCTTGTTCCTTAGCTATAAGTTCGCCTCTTTTAAAGTATTTTTTCGATGAAGTCTGTAATTTGAAAGGTAAGTTAAAAATAAATAAATCAGCTTCATGCTGTATCCCGCACAATCAGTCAGTTTTACAGTCACACCTCGTGCCGCTGCGCCAAGACTGGCCTCAAAGTAAAGGTAAGTTAATTGGACATTTATTTTTAAGGCTGTCGTGTTGCAGGGGCAGAATGGTGAGACTGTAACGCGACGATTGTAGGTTCGATCCCCACTCGAGATGATTAAATCCCAGCTCATTAAAGTTAGATCCCAGCTCGAGGGAATAAATTATTATTTCTTAATATTATAATTTCTTGTCCTGGCACCAGAGCAAAATCTCGGCTTTGAGTTACGCCACTCAACAAGCTCAACTCGAAAAAGGTCGGCGGAAAGTAGGGAACGGAGTGTCTTAACACTAGGATCCCTCTGCCTACCCTGCTGCGTGCGGGATACAGTGTGATTTATAACATAAAACAGTATTATACAAACCATTATGTTTTTTTCTTCTAAAAGTTTTCTTTTTCTAGCGATTTCCGCTTTTAGAATATCCATATTGTTTGCTGCGCCTTAATTATATCTGAAAGATTGATGAAATTAATAATAACACAGGAGAATGTAGTTGTATTTATAATTTAATAATATTGTCAAACTCTCAATTGACAAATGCAACAATAATTTGACAGATACATATTTGGTTTTCCTGTGTCACAGATGACATACAAAAAACGCAAGTAGATTTATTTCAAAAGTCAAAGATGGAAAACTCGCATTATAAAATGTTGTATTGCTAAATTACAAATTTCAGCGAGATTGCTCATAGTTATAACAAAATAAAATAAAAAATGTTATGACTACTTACTATTTTAGTTTTGCTTAAAAAACGGCATAATTCATGTACAATATAAGCTCAAGTTATCTTTCAGTTTTTCTCAATAAAAATCTCCCAAAGTAGTAATTTCGACAGGAATATTTAATATAAGTATTAAATTTTCTACAACCGGACGTTTGATGAATCACTCGAATAAATACATTCATCTTATTCTCTAAAATTCTCTCTTTTCTTCTAAAATTAAGATAGCTTTCGGCATACCTTAAGTTATTTTATTATACCTACATACGTTGGATAGCTATATCTATAAAATATCAATAAATTATTAATTGATTATCATCAGATAAATAAAATTTCCGATTGATTTTATAAGATAAGATATCATATTAAGAAACAATAACTTTTTAATTCCTTATATTCCTTCCTCTAAACAGACTACTGCACTGTACAAATATTATAAAAAACTACAATGTTATTTTTCCTAATATTTACAATTTTTTTACAAGTCCAAGGTAAGCTTATGCTTAATTTCAATATATTTAGTTATATGGTATTTGAGTTAAAATAATACGTGTTATATAAAGGCTCACAACGTATAGTCGGTGGATTTGAAACCCCTGATGAATATGGAAAGTTTCACGTTTCGCTACAAAATAGTACGGGGCATCATGTATGTGGCGGTGCTGTTATATCACAAAGATATGTAGTGACTGCTGCACATTGCGTAAATGGGTAAGCATATTAGTATACTTAAAAAAGTACAAATCCCTACAGGTGTTGGTTTTTTTTTCAATTGTTTAGATAAAGACAGCTTTTTATTTATTTATAAAATAAATCAGCTTCATGCTGTATCCCACACACAGCAGAGTAGGCAGAGGGAACATAGTGTTAAGACACTCCGTTTTCCACTGTTTGCCGAATTCTGGAGCCATTGCGTGTTGAGTGGCAGAGCTCAACGCCGCGGTTTATCGACACCAGAGCGAAGAAATGGAAATATAAATGTAAGTAAATATTTCATCGCCTCGAGTGAGGATCGAACCCACAACCAGTCGGTTTTAGTCACACTTTGTGCCCCTGCGCCACCACTGGCTTCTATTTATTTTATTTTATTTACTTACTTGATACTAAAATTACATTCTGTCGTAGCAACCATACTTGCAGGCAAGTTAATAACTAAGATAAAATAACTGTTTCAGAATCAAACCAAAATTCATAAGAGCAGTCTTCGGTACTACAAATTTAGATAAAGGAGGATTAAGTTACAAAATTAAAGAAATCCATGTTCATGAACGCTATAATGTTAGTCTTAGATTAAACGACATCGCAGTGTTGATGGTTGACGATTTAATTGATTTAAATGTTGCAGAAATGTTGAAATTTGATGAGGTGGAATTAAAGGAAGGCAATATGGTTTTATTGACAGGTTTTGGTGCTAGCACGGTAGATTTAACTTGTATTAGTAATTATATTTTAATATTCGATTTAATTAGATTTTTATTAATCGCTTAAAAGCTAGTTAAATATATTTAGCAATTTTATATATTTTTTTAATAGCCACATGGTGAATCAGCACGAAAGATGCACGCATTAAATGTAACAGTATTTAATCAAGACATTTGTAAATACGCAATGCGCTATACAAGAAAGGTATACGACAGCATGCTCTGCACGTTCACTAGAATTGGTGAAGGCTCATGTCATGTAAGTTTATCCATATCTATAATAATATTTAATAAGTAGTTGGTAGCCCGCAAATTCATTGTTTCTATAGCAATTTACATATTTTTCCTTCTCATTGAATTGACTTATCCTAATGTTTTACAAATATAGATATTTCAGGCTTAGCTTTATTGTATTTTTGTATTAGTATAGACAACATTATAAATAACTGCACACAGCAGGGTAGGCAGAGGAAACTTAGTGTTAAGACACTCCGTTCCCCACTTTCTGCCAAATTCTGGAGGCATTGCGTGCTGAGTGGCGGAACTCAACGCCGCGCTTTACCTCCACACCAGAGCGAAGAAATGAAAATATAAATGTAAATAAATATTTCACTTCCTCGAGTGGGGATCAAACCCACAACCAGTCGATTTTACAGTCACACTTTGCGCCACGACCGGCCTCAATCAAAAAATTATAAATAATTCACTTTTTATTATTCATATTCTATGTCATAACTGACAATGACATTAATATGAGTGGCCATTGTGGTATGGTGGTATAATATCCTACTGTAAACGGGATCTTTTCATCTTCGATACCACTTGGGGAAATGATTATTTAAATTATTTTTAATTTTCTCTTTTGCTATACAGCAAAAGAGTTAAGATCCGCCACTGGTAAAAAGTAAGCTAAAGAATATTATTATTTTCTAATTTAGGGAGATTCAGGTGGACCACTGACAATAGAAAACAGATTGGTTGGAATCGTTTCTTGGGGAATACCGTGTGCTGTGGGATTTCCGGATGTTCATACAAGAATATCACCGTATGTGCAATGGATACGAAACATTATTAACAGAAAATTCTGCAATTATTGCAAAAACTAAAAATAAATAAATAGACTTGAGGATGTCTTAAGTACTTAATTATTTAATTATGAAATACACAAACGAGTTCATTCACATTTTGCTTATTTTATGTATTTTTTTATCTTTTTCTTTGTAGTGTAGTCTTAAATCCTTTAATCTTATTTAGATTTACCTGAAATAAAAACATAATATATTAATGTATGTGTAGGAATCATGTTATTTACAAATAAATTAAACGAATGTAAATTAAAAAATAATAGAATAATATTTATTCCTAATTTCCTGTCGCAATTAAGATATCAGATATTTTCCAACTATTCCCATACTCTTTGTGAACTTTTAGCGCATTATACACTTGTCAAGAAAAAGATTTAAAGATAAAACCTAACATAGATTTGTTTTGTTTTTGTAAATTTTTTACTTTTTTTTCTCAACCAAAGGAATCACAAATAAATATTACTTATACCGTATAGCTCGTTTCATTATTTCTAAGTTCCATAAGAATAGCCATCACAGGTCGACCATGAGCACACTGAAAAGGAGTTTTGCACTTCGAAAGTGCCTTTATCAAATGAACACAATGGGTTTTTGATAATTTATCTCCAAATTTTATGGCATATCTGCAAGCCTGTCAAGATAATATTTAAAAAAATAGTATATTTTATAATAACATTGTTTTTAGACAAGGCTTTAGCTTTCCTTCCCGGCAAAGGGAACGTAGTGTTGTGACACTTAGTTCCTCAATTTACACCAAATTTAGAAGTCTTTGCGTCGTAGCTGTCGGAACTTAACGCGGCACTTCGTCCCGTGAATTGTTAACATATCGCGGAAATATATTTTTCCCCGAGTAGGAAAAAAGACGCTGCGCCATGCCGAACTTATTTTTTTAGCAGGAAGCTGTATCTTGCACATAGCAGGGTAGGCAGAGACAACCTGGGGACCCAGAATGACGACACTCCGTTCTCATTTAGACATTTACGTTCCCTATTTTCCATCAATTCTGAAGGCATTGAGTGTTGAGTGGCGCTTTACCTCGTTTCCAGAGAGAGGAAATGAAATTATTAAATGCTCTATTTCCTCGAGTCGAAATCGAACCTGTCGCGTTTACAGTTGCACAGCTATGCCCCTGTGCCACGACTGTTCTCTTAAATATCGTCTAATCTTATTAAGCTGCAATGAGTGTGAGTACCTAGTTATCAAACATTTAAAATTTCCAGTAAATATATACATAGAAATAGATCTTACCTCGCTACAAATTAAATTCATAATTGATTTAGGATACGACGCCACGTTACCTCTAAGCGTTTTAATAACGTCTATTAGTTCAGAGATTAAATTTTTTACAGCTTTCATAACCACTTCAACCTAAAATACATGCAAATAATATTAAGATGAATGTACAACAAAAATAGTATAAACAATTTTATTTTATTTGAATTACTTATATGAAATTATTTATCAAATATTGACCATCGTGTGCGTATACTAAAGACATAAAATTTACCCGTTGTAGTGTAAAACTTCAAACTTCTTCATTAAACATGTCTCGTATATATAAAATATATAAAAAAAATACTTAGTACCTAATAGTGGAAACATTTTCACAAAAACTACTTCGTCTAATAAAAGTGGCTGCTCTATTAACATTACACTAACCTCTCTTATATTTTTACCAAGAATCGCTGTAGGTATGGCATGAATTAAAATTTCATTGTTTTCGAACGTCCACCGCAAGCCGAATCGATAAAATTTTTGCTTATGATTATAGACATAGAAATAATCTTCTTGACTTAGTTTTAATTTTATGACAGAATCTATTGAGACACTAGTCCATTGATTGCCATTCAAATAATCTAAATAAATCAAAGTTGCAAATTAATATACCTACATCAAAGAAAAATACTTATTTAGAAAACGTATAAAAATTTGAACGTAGCGGGACTTGAACCCGCGCCTCCTCAAGCTGTTACGTTACGTTATACGTTCCCATCAAGCTACGACGAAATTTTTATACGCTTGTTACAACTTATTATGTTGTTTAGGAGGCGCGGGTTCGAGTCCCGCTACGTTCAAATTTTTATACGTTTTCTAAATAAGTATTTTTCTTTCTTAAGTTTGGAATAACACTTTAAAAAATGTTTAAAAATACCTACATCAATTTAATGAGAAATTTGAAAAAGAAATAGCTTACCTTTTATATTGCTCTCGAGTCGTATTCTTTCATCAACGGCATGTTGGTCAAAAAGGGCTAAGAAATTCGAAAAACTACCGCTTGCAGATATCCTACCTTTAATGATAGTTAAAATGAATTTTGCATCCACCTGACCTAACACCTATAATATTGGTAATATGGTTTAGACAAATTTTTGAAAATGCCCTAATAAACCATCATAAAAATGCATTTAAATTTATTATATGTATTTCAATTTCGTGATTTTGATGAAACCGGTGGACGCCATGTTGCTTTGCCATGATGTCTTTTGATCTTGTAAGCAGATGCGTTTATATTGGTAATAAGCTAATAACTTTTGAACGATGACATCATATCACGGCAACTTCTATTTCGATTATTTAATAATCCATATTAAGAATTTTAAAATTTTGATATGATTTTTTTTTTTTTTATTATTTTATGATAATCATTTACCAAATAATTTTCAAATAGTAGTAATAGAATACTTACTTCAGTAGTTTCTAATGAAGAACAATCAAATATCAAATCGGCGTTGTCTTTATTTAATCTGTGGTTAACTTTTTTGAGATCCTTTGAAACAACATCTTTAACATTCTCAATTTCCGGTTCGAAAATTTTAATATTATTGAGAACATCATCAGCAAATTTTTTATAAACATCCTATAACACAAGGAACAAATGAATAAAATGGTGGGAGTTCAGTGTAAAAATCAGCTTCACGCTAAGTCCCGCACACAGCAAGGTAGACAGAGGGAACTTAGTGTTAAGACACTTCGTTCCCCACTTTCCGCCGAGTTCTGGAGGCATTCCGTGTTGAGGGCCGGAACTCAACGCCGCGCTTTGTCTCTACACCAAAGCTAAGAAATTAAAATAAAAATGTAAATAAATATTTAATTTCTCCGAGTGGGGATCGAACCCACAACCAGTCAATTTTACAGTAGCACTTTGTGCACCTGCGCTACGACTGGCCTCATTCCCTGGGAGTTCAAGGGAAGCTTTATATAATGTAGTGATGTCATAAAATTTGTCAACGTCGTCTCCCAACACCCTTCAATGGAAGGGACTGCCCATAGAATAGAGTTATTGAAATTAAAACTGTACTGGAAAAAAATTCTAGTTATTGTAGTTCTGCTTACATCTTCGTAATATTCTTGTGCGCTATCGACAGCACATGGTATTTTATAATTATTATTAAATATTTGAGACATCCCTGAAATATATGGTTTTTTGTTATATTATTAAAACATAGATCCTTATAAAATAATAAATCTTCATGTAAAACAATATTCATAACATATGTACCTTTAGGAACAAAATTATGTCGACTTTTCAATTCAAAATTATTTATATTATTATATTCTACTGCAATAGAATTAGATTCTTTTTTCTCTTCCGTAATTATATTCTGTTTGTCTGTCCGTGTATTATTTGGGTCGTTACCTATTTCTGTTACCACTTCATCAGACATATTGGAATCTATAACTATTTTATTGTATTCATTGGGTTCATTTAATTCACAATTATTTAACAATTCTTTTTTTACAAAAGCTTCATTTGCTGGATTCAATTGATCCATTCCTTCTATATTGTTCTTATTTAAGAAACTTGTATTGAATTCTTTTTCAAAATTAGACGGCTCATCAGTTTGGAATACAGTTTCACAATAGTTCAATGGTTCCAAAGTTTGAGATTCAGAAATAATATTATTGCTTAAATTATTTTTATCGTTAATATTAAATATCATGTTTTGAGTGAGCATTTTTAAAGAATGTATAGATTTATTTCTGATGCTTAAATTATTATTTTTTTGTAACGTATTGGTTTCGTTAAAGTTACTATTACGCGTAAATAACGACGAGCTTAGCATATCAATTGTGTAAGTATTTTCAAAATTAATGTCAATGCTGTAGCAATTTGTTTTGTCATTCACAACATTTTGTGAAATATATTTTCTTTCAAAATCTATTTTTTTTATATTAGATGTTTCAATAATATCACACATTCTGCTATTCTTATTGGTTTTCATCGACTCATTAATATATGGTAAAATGGATTCATATTGATTTAAGATTTTTTTAGTTGAAGAATCTTTATTTTTTTTAAAATCCTTTGTTTTGTACACGCTTTGTCTTTTAAATAAACGATTTTCATGTAATAAAAAGTTCCTGCAAGAATCTGAACTAATAAACTGCTTCATTACATTTTTCTTTTGTTCAATTTCTTTGTTATAGTTGTGACTATTAAAAGTTGTTATAGGAAAATATCTTTCACAAGTGGCGACATCTAGGGAACATTTTATTTTATTAAAATAAAATTCTAATATAATTATAGGTAACAAATAATTTACACCCTCGTGGCGCCTATCTGTAAACGTGACCATGTGGGTTTGATTGCCACTCGGAAGTCGAATAATTTTTGCCGCTTTGCCTCGATACCATAGCGAAGAAATGGAAATATAAATTTAAGTAAATATTTCATCTCCGCGAGTGGGGATCGAACCCACAACCAGCCGGCTTTACAGTCACATTTTGTGCCATGACTGGCCTGGTGAATATATTTGAAAAAAAAAATTATAGGTAATTAAAAAAAGATTCTTACAAGATTGAGTTTGTTGATGAATAAATATATGTTGAGGTTCCTTTGAGGGTCCAAACGATTGAAAAAATTCTACAGGATTTAAAAGATCATATGATGTTTTAACTTCTAATTTATTCAGACAAATATATTTTTTTTCAACTATGTCATTTTGTTTAATAGAGTCTTTAGAAACATATTCTCTCCCTTGTAAAAAATCTTTTTCATAACTTTTTTTCTTGTAATTCTTTAGTTTCTTATATTTTTTATAATTTAATTCTTTTATTTTTTGTTCATATAAACTTTCTCTTTGCTTATTTATTATTATATTTTTGGCTTTATGAAGTGATGGTGGTCTGTTATTTTTAAGAGCTTTATAACCAGAACGTTTTTTATTTTTCACATTTAAATGTTTATTTTTCATATTGGATTCTTTAAAATTATTTTCTTTGTATCGAGGAGTTAGTTTATTTTTTTTATCTATTATTTTCGTTAAGTCAACTGTTTTCTTTAGTAAATTAATTTTACTAATTGTATTCTGTTTAGTTGTAATGTCTTGTAATTTAATTTTAGGGTCCTTTTTCCTTTTCACATTTTTACCTAAGATTTTTTTTTATTTATTTAAATTGAAATATTAAAACAAATAATTTTTTAATTTAATAGTTACCTTTTACACCCTTTTTAAATTGAGAGATTTTTGTTTTGTAAGCATTATTATTTAAGATTTTTTCCATAATTTCTTTTACTTTTTTTCTTGTGTCAGCACACTTTTTATTATGCTGTACATTAACTTCTTCTTTATTTTTAAATTTTATATTTAAATCTCCAGAGTAGAATTTTATCAACTTTTCAAGAAGTTTCTCAATCTCTGGCCAGTTGTGGAATTCAACTATTGTTTCATTATTTTTATAAATTATATCAAAATCAAGACTAGGGCAAGATATAAAAATAAAATAATGTGAAAAACTATTTTTAAATAAGTAATTTTCATCTGCAAGTATATTCTGAGGAACATCAAAAATAGTTATAATTTTAAAATTTGTAAAAATTTTTATAAAAACAAATGTTTTCTAAATGTGACAATGTACTTACTTTATTTTTTTTATTACCACAATATGTAATATTATTAATTTTATGAAATATCATATTAATTTTTTTGTGTATAACACTATTGTTGATAATTCTACCATTTATATAAATCCATTGGTAAATTTTTGTACTCTCCTTAATTTTTCCTATAAATCCTCTAACTTTATACTGATTTTTTTCAACTTGAAGATCATGTACATCATATTGTTGTATATTAAATAAAGATCTAAGTGTTTGGTATATATCTCTTTTTTTGTTTATTGTAAAAACTATTTCATTTTTACAATCATCCCTTAAGCTAATAGAAACATTGCAATGCACTAAGGACAGTTGTTGCAAATATGATTTAATACTTTGCAGTTCTTTGACAGATTCAATGGATTTTTTCTGAATTTTCAAGTTGTATAAGAAGCCAATAACTTCTATCTATAAAAATATTTAGTAAAAGCAAAAGGTTTTTTTTGGAAGCTATTAGTATTGTTCTAAACTTGCATAAAAGCACCATATCTACTCCTTAACTTTTTCAGCTTTTAATATTCACACATCAAGGTAGGCAGAAAGAATCTAGTGACAAGACTGGATCTCTTTCTGCCTAAATTTAAGACATGTCATTGACTATTAAAATCTCCAGATCTAAGCCACAACCATTCTGTTGAAAGTCAGATCAGTCAATAAATCAGTCTTTTTATTTTAATGTCTAAATGCATTTAAACTGATAGAAAATATTAAATAACAATTATATTAGCATAACATGTTATATTATATGTCATATATTATATGACTAGATATAAATAAAAAATATACTAAACTTACAGTTGTTCCTTTAGATGGTCTGTTAGTATGTAGAGTGATATTTTTTTCTTTGCCTTTATAAAAACTTTTAATCCAAGTTTCATTGGAGTTATCTACTTTTGAAGAGATTTTTACAGTTTGAGAGATTTCAATTATGTTTGACAGAGATAGGCCCCGGAAGCCATACTTATTGGGCGCAGATTTTAAAGTTGTAATATTAACAAATTTGCTTGTAGCATATTTGGTTCCTAACAGCGTTAAATTAGACTTTTCTATACCACTACCATTATCTAATATTTGAATAAAACTTTCTTCAACATTAACCCTAACTGCTATTGACGTAGATTCTGCATCTACAGAATTGTAAACCTAAAATCAAAAATAATAATAATAAAAAGAATGGGAAATCTAAAAAGCACTCACAAAGGTATTAGTTTTTTACCAGTTCTTCAACGGCTCTTTTGTAATTATTTATGCAAGCCGAAGCCGACATTAATGTTTGAACATGCATTGGTATTTTCTTTATAATCATGATAATATTTGTTTTAGTTTTTTTTTTGGTATTTTATAAATGCTATTATTTATTTTTTGTAATATTTTCCTATTTAATTATATGTAATTAATATTCAAACGTAATATATGCTAAAAAGATTACAACATAGTACATAATTGACACTTGACATTTTATTTTTTATTAATTTATTATTATATTTTAATTTTGAAAGATGTGTCATAAATCATAATCATATGTAAAGACACGCCTAATAGTTTAAAAATTTTAATATTTAAATAACTTTTCGTTTTATTATAAAAATTCGACACCGTAACTGTTGTTTTTCTTAAAATAAATAATTTTTAATTTAATAAATTATTAAATTAAAAATCCAATGAAAAAATTCAAATATAAAAAAAACATGAAGTTGACGTGAAGTGAATTTAAATAACATGAAGAAAATCGCACAAAATCATTAAAAAAAATCACTAAGTCTAAATTTAAAAGGTTTGTACGCAATTTCGGCATTTAAAAAGACAGCGCGTTAAAAATAAATCTGAAATAATCTTTATGTTTAGTTGTAATCGTGATATAATATTGAGATTGTATAATTATAATTGGCATAATACAGTACAATAATCAGTAGTTTCTTTATAAGCCAATACATTCGCAAATATTAAATATCTGAATTTATAAAACAATAATAAATAATGAATTAAGAAAAGAAAAAAATATATGAGTACACATACATTTATTAGGCTAAGATTGCATTGGTCTTATGGACATAAAGAAAATAAATAGTTATACCAGCACTACTTGCCTTCTTTATATTTTGTACCAACAAATAATCAATAATAGTTGAATAAGAAATGACTTAATATGAAACTTGAGCTATAAGTAACTTCAATAATGGACATCGATTGAATTTAACCCTGAACTTATAGGGCTGGAGTGGCGGTGGAAGGTATTACTAATAGTAATAGTGTGAAACATGTTATCAACATCACGTTCATAGAAAGACAATGTATGTTTTATTCTATTTAAATATATAATGATTGCAGAAACAGAAATAGGTGGTGTTTGTGTTATTTATTAGAAGTTTTTAAAGTGTTTAATAAATGTTAATAAACGAAAAATACATGTCAATCATAAGTATGATGAACGTTACCTTAGAAGAGGAGATAAAACTTTTTTGGGAATACGTAAAACGGTATGTGATTTTCGAAAAAGTTTTAATAGTAAAAATATATATCACAATATTGTTATTGTTCTTCCGGCACTTATTTATACACCTTAATGATAGTAATATAATTATTATTTCTCTTAAATCGTTTTAATAATAGGCTAAAATAAAACAATGGACTTTTAATATGCTTGCACAATTTAATAGTGGCTTTTATGTTTGACAAAGGTAATCTATATCCAAGTCAGATATGGATTATAGGGTGGCTTCCCCCTCCATTGGCTATAATATCACACTAAGTTATAATATATACCTAACTAACACGTTTGTATGCATAGAAACATGATATCGATATCATTTTAAGTACTTTTGTTGGTTTTAGATTTATTTGTGTATCGATTTGTTGGTTTTTGTTTTCAATGTCAGAAATACTACTGCAGGTGGAGGTGGTGCTTGCTTGTATTAGTAAATACGATGGTTGGTCTTCTTTGGAAAAATACTTAAATATTTATATTAATTTTTGGTTCCAATTTCGAAATATTTCTTAGGTGCATATCTATTATCTACATATGTATAAGTTTAAATAAGAATAATATTTTTTTATATATTTTGAAATGTTGTTTACATACCTAAACCTGGTGTTTAATACTTTGTTAATTTTTGTTTTCTTTTACGATGAGGTCATTTGTAATATTAATTTGTTCTCTTTATAGATCTTTTAACTGTCTATCTATTGTGCTTACTCATTTTGCCTACTTTTATTGTTTTTTTATCGCATTTTGTTAAGAAATCTTATAATGTTAAAAGTCCGATAAGGATAACTGCTTTGTAACATTTTCTTAGAACATATTATATGTCAAGACAAAGAATGATCTGAACAAAAGGTTTTGCATTTCGTGAATATTTTAGTGATGAATAAATTTATATCAATTGTACCAATTGTGATGTCTATTCTAATGTTGCAAGTATTTAATATGTATTTATATGTTCAATTTATGCCAATTTGACATTTTATGCAATTACAGAAGGTTAGAGGAATATAACAATAGGAAACTCTTTCTCAATAACGTACTACTACTAACGTACTATGCTAAACAAAGTAAATACTTTAATATGAACCAATAACTAAGTAAAATCAAAACACGCTGAATCCCGCACACAGCAGGGTAAGCAGAGGGAACCTGGTGTTAAGACACTCCGTTCCCCACTTTCTGCCGAATTCTGGAGGCTTTGCGTGTTGAGTGGCAGAACTCAAAGCCGCGCTTTACCTCGACACCAGATAAAATACGTGTATACTTATGATAGAAGTTGTCAAATGTTTTATATAAAAATGATTTTGGAGTTAAATTTATATTTTTGTATTATTTCTACATTACTAATTAAAAAAAAAACTTTTGTGTATTATATGTGTGTATTACTATTATTTGAATATTAATTGTATGAATGTTATAATATATTTTAAAATATGTACTTACTTCTTTGAACTTGAATGACTGTAACTACTTCTGATGATATCATTGCCAAAAGGATCGAAATTAAAAAGATTTGTCTTATCTTCCTAGCTTAAACCAACAAACATATTAATACTTATACTACTCAAGAATGTATATGTATAAATGGACTACCGACCGTCTCGCGGCTTCGCCCGCTTGAATTACATAATTATTTATTTACTAATCTGCATTACTTTCTTTTAACAAATATATTTATATTTATACTGAAAAGTATAGTTTCATCCTATTTAACAAAATAGTTATTTATAGAAATTTGTCGAACAACATTCATTATGGTGGTATAATTTTTTTATTTATAAACCGATTAAAATGACCAAACAAAATGTTAAGGGAAGCTTGCCAAAATACAAGAGTAAAAACTGCAATGAAATCGGTTACCCCATTCCTGAGGTTAGCGTGAACAAACGCAAACAACAAGCGAACAAAGACAAAAGTGAAAAAAAATGTACCAATAACATTTTTCTTATATATTTACTATGTACAGACACCGATCTGTTACGATTTTATTATAAGTATAAATTTTATCTACATGAAACTTTATTTGCAGAAAGCAATAGTACATTATAAAGTATTTAATGACACAAGACAAAGAATAAAAGAGGCAAAGCAATTTAAATATCGGTTTAAAACTTAATTTTAGAAACATATTTTGTAAATAATAGGTAACTATACTGTACCTACTTGAGACAAATCAGCTACACGCTGTATCCCGCACACAGGGTAGGCAGAGGGAACCTAGTGTTAACACACTCCGCTCCCCTTCGTTCCCGCCGAGTTCTGGAGGCGTTTTGAGTGGCGGAACTAAACGCCGCGCTTGTCTCGAAACCAGAGCGAAGAAATGAAAATATAAATGTAAATAAATATTTAATTTCCTAGAGTGAGGATCGAACCCACAACCAGTTGATTTTACAGTCACACTTCGTGTGCCACTGACCACGACTGGTCTCACTCACTGGCCTACTTGAGACACTTTACTTAATCTAGACATAATAATATCGGCTGCTTTTGATGTTTATAACAATTGTAAGCTCTCATATTTATAATTTAAAATAATTTAATTAGATATTTATGCTTTATGTACACTTAAAGGGGGCAATTTGCTGAACTTATTATTTTTACTGTATTAACCAAAGGTTTGTGTTTTATGAGAAAATTACGATTTAAAAAACATTATGTGTTAAAAAGAAACAAAAATATAAAATAATTTCATTTTATTTTCACAAATGCATAGTTTTCATGATAAAATAGTTATTTTCCCTTAAATAGATATTTTAATTGAGAATGAGTATATTTTTAAAAAATGACAAAATCACAAAAATAATATAAAACATTAAATATTCTAACAGGAG
The DNA here is from genome assembly GCA_021202915.1 of Heliconius himera. Classification (NCBI taxonomy): domain Eukaryota; kingdom Metazoa; phylum Arthropoda; class Insecta; order Lepidoptera; family Nymphalidae; genus Heliconius; species Heliconius himera. Next base: position 487,060 of record JAJHJA010000034.1, read on the forward strand.
ATTGCACTGGGTGTGGATAGCAAAAAAAGTTAATTATAATAATATGGCACGTATCACTTATCATCTAAAACTTCCACAGTCGATGCACTACTGGCGTTATCGTTGTTTTTCTCCTCCATTTGTTCAGTGGCTACCTCTATTTGACCACTATTTTTGCTTACATTTACATCCAGGGAGTCGGTTTTAATAGTGTTTATCCTTTCCCGATTATCTTCCACTGGCTGGGCATCCGCTTGGCTAATCTTCATCTTTTTACTTTTAGAATTTCCCATTTTTTTGATCCTGAACGCTACCAATCTCACATATGACTAGCCGTTGATATTATGGCGTGTTTACCACACAGATAAAAATCTTGATAAAAGTCAAATCTATATAATTAAAACACCGTGGGCTGATGACGTTGTTGATAAAAGGACGCCAACGCACCGCAATCTCACAATGCAAAACTGCAACTGGTGTAAATATAAAACGAAAACATATGGTATCACAACGCTTTCAAGATAAGGCACTGTTGGTGTAACAAACTAATATTATTTATATTGACGTTAAATATTTTATTTACAGAGAGTACTAGTATGTGCAGAAACTAAAATATAATACTTAACTATAACAATTGTGGCTAAAGAGAATGTCACTAATATATACTTTGTCCTTTTCTATCTTAATCCAATATCATATTCTTGTACAATATCGAAAAACCACAATTAAAATAATAAGTAATTCAAATGGCGGTGTATAGTTTCTGTGTGAATTCGACACGTTATTTTAAAACGGTTGATATTTTCTTATGTTTTTGCTTATTTAATTTAAAATTCGTTGGTAAAGTTTTAAGATGTGGCGACAGTTAAGTGGAGCCATTTATATTCATGTGCGTTCGGCTTTGTATGTGAGTGAGTCACTGTATAAAAATAATTCCTCTTGTAGTGACATCAGAACTGTATTGTGCGGGTTATTTGCACTCGAGTTATTATACTTTTTCTTTTGTAATAAAGATTAATATTGTTTTGTTCTATTATTTTTTTTTGAGTTTTACGCTGTATCCCGCATGTAGTATAGTAGGCAGAGGAAGTCTAGTGTTAAGACACTCAGCTCTCCAGTTTCCGCCGAATACTTGGGGTTCTCGTTCTCATGGAGTGGCGGAAGTCAACGCCTCCTTTGTCTCGACACTAGAATAAAGTGAAAATATAAATTAAATAAATATTTAAATGATGAAGCCGTCGTGGCTCAGGGGCTCATGGGTGTGACTTTAACGCGACAGTTATGGGTTCGATCCCTACTCGAGTTAATGAAATATATATTTAAATTTATATTTCCATTTCTTCGGTCTGGTGTCGAGGCAAAGAGCGGCGTTGAGTTCCGCCATTCAATACGCAATGCTTCCAAAAATTCGGCGGAAAGTGAGGAACGGAGTGTCATAACCTAGGTTCCTTCTGCCTACCCTGCTGTGTAGGGGATACATCGTAAAGCAGATTTTTTTTTAATATTTAAAATAAGCATTTTTTTTCCTCTAGTAGGATCGAACAGAGAACTAACCACGTTTACAGTTACACACTTTTGTGCCCTTGCGCCACGACTGGCTTATATTATGAATGTAGATATTATATTGGCGATTTTTTTATTCCTTATCACTAAATACTAATTTTAAAAGTATTGTGATTGTGACGTATCAGATGGCTAAATTTATAAGATACCTACATATAAATCCGATTGCTTGGTAAAACGACCCTTTTTCTTCGTGTGAATACAATATTTTGTGTCACACTTCTCAATAACTCCAAAGTGTAAATAAGACGAAGTGAAAAACCACTACGGAACGAAATATTTAAAAAAGATCGTATCTTTTTGAAATGTTTCAGGTTTTTGTATAAATAGGAATATTGCTGGTATAAATTTTACTTTATGGAAACTTGAAAACTAAGATAATAAAAAATATCCCATGATTGTATAGCCCGACTTTTGTTAAAATGCTATTATATTTGTTATTTATTATTTTTTAATTGTATTGAATTCATTGTGGCACTGTTGGCACGTGATGAACTAATTGTGGTGAATACGAGTTCGTATATCATATAAAGGCATTATATGAATATAGGGATTGACATAGCTATTTTATTTTACTAATTATGAACAATATGAACTTTAATATATTTTTATTGCAAATATAAAAATATTTTTCATTATCAGAATAACTTAATGTAAACATTATAGGTCAAATACAATACAATGTACCGATAGTTGCGGAAGTCGTGGCGCAGTGACACAAGGATAAATGTAACGGGACGGCTGTGGGTTCGATCCCACTCGAGAGATTGGATTATTATTTCTTAATATTTTCATTTCTTCGCTCTGGCACCAAGGCAAAAGCGCGGCATTGAGTTCAGCCACTAAACACGCAATGCCTCGAAAAATTCGGTGGAAAGTGGGAACGGAGTGTCTAGGTTCTCTGTCTGTCCACTTGTACGCGGGATACAGCAATAATTGCAATAATTGCAAAAAATCTGCTTACGTAATACTTGAACGGCCCCTATGACACAAGATTTCTTCCGGAAAATCATTAATGGTTCCTCTGGTGCCGCCAATGTCCACGGGAAACGGTAATCACTTAATATTTATGTTTAAATGCAACTCAATGCCGCGCCTTCTCGTTACCATTGCAAAATAATAAAAACATTAAATATTTCATTTCCTGAGTGGGAAACAAACCCACAACCGTCGGGTTCACAGTCGGACGCTTGCGCCACGACGGCCTGAATAATTCTTGTATATACAATTTTTTTTCTAATACTATATATTTCTAGTTTATTATATTCCATATTGGATTACAATATTTCGCAAATGAAAAGATGACTCTTAGGTATGATGCACATTTTGTGTTGTATGTACTGTATTACTAATGCTGCATACTTTAATCATCATACTAATATTATAAATGAATGTAAGTTTGTTTGCTACGCTTTCACGCCTAAGCTATTAAGTAATTTATTATGAATCATGTAACTAATTTATTATACACATATTTTTAGAGGTATTAAAAAGGACATAGGATACTAATTATTTAAAAAAATGTTTTAAAGAATATGTTATACTTATAAGCTAAATAGGCTTATAAGGATAACATATTCTTTATTTTATAATAAAAAAAAAATCGTATTTTACTTCAAATACTATATACTCGAGGCCGGTCGTGGCTCAGGGGCACAAAGTGTGACTGTAAAACCGACTGGTTATGGGTTCGATCCCCACTCGAGGAGATGAAATATTAACTTAAATTTATATTTCTATTTCTTCGCTCTGGTGTCCAGGCAAAGCGCGGCATTGAGTTCTGTCACTCAACACGCAATGCCTCCAGAATTTGGCAGAAAGTGGGGAACGGAGTATTTTAACAGTAACTTCCCTCTGCCTACCCTACTGTGTGCGGGATACAGCGTGAAGCTGATTATGATTATTACTTAAAATACTACTACGTTTTACTTTAAAACGATGTACTTTGTAAATTCCAAAATGGTAATGCAAAATAGCGCAGTACATTCCGATGATTTGACGAATGTCTTATCTTTTTGTCCATTATATGGAAGCCTTATTGTTGTAAAACAATGTCCTGGAGATAAGTCCTTAAAATAGAAATTTCTTCTTTAAATTTTATTTCTATAAATAGGTAAAAGAAACGGGATAGTGCATCAGTCCTTTACAGTATTTTGTGAAGTAAGGATCATTAGATACAAAGTAAGTATAATTTACATTCGTTTCTAAAATTATTTTTTTTAAATCCTGTATGGATTATATTATACTCAGTTATATAGGTTTTATAAAATAGTTTTTAATTAACTTTTAAATTCTTTCAGATGTATAAGCTTGTAGCTTTCTCAGCTGTCATAGTTTCAGCTTTATGTGCTGAAATACCATCACAACATAATCTAGAGTCCACGTTCAAACCAGATACGGTGGATGCTCTCCAAACACATCCTATTCATCAAAAACAGGTAAACCCAGATTTCGATCATCATCCAGTATACAGAGGAGAGGAACGCAGATTTGAAGGACGTGCTAGAATCGAACCAGTGCGCCCACTGGGGCACATTGGGAAGCATGACATGTTATCTGATGAACCTATGCCTTCAGGTGTTACGGATGTCAACAGAATTGTAAGTATATTTTTATATGAAATAAAATTAAATTTATATTATTTGTTATATGCTCTAAAGTGTTGTCTACATTGTATTTGTGATTTTAACATATATGGTCAACATTCTCAATAACCTGGCTGTCATATTATATAGTTATAACTACTTTCATATTGTAAGTACTGGAAGGCAATTGTGTACTGAAAATAGAGTTCATTTCTAAAAATATCTCACTAAAAATGGCATGTTTACTTATCATTGTTACTTTTCTATCTATATTCATCTTTATTATTTAGGATAACAACTTTGGTCTGACAAATCCTGTTGAAGTTGCTTATCCTGACATCCCCTACGCTCCTGGATACGGCTATAGCGCTGGATATCCGTTAAATAAGTAAGTATATAGTTCTTACAATTTACATTTTTTTTACTTAGCTATTCTGTGTTATTCATCATAAATGTTATGTTTCTAGCTTCGATGTTTACGGGCAAAACGCAGCTGACTATTATTTGGAACCTGATACATCTACTTTTGGTTTGTTATGGAGCCAAGTTCCTTATGCACGAGTAAGTTCATATTATTTTTTTATATAAGTCCAATGCAATATTGCATTGAGCTTATATATATTGGGCACTTTGCCTCGACACCAGAGCGAAGAAAATGGAAATATATAAATATTTAAGTAAATATTTCATCTTCTCAAGTGGGGGTCGAACCCACAACCAGTCGACTTAACAGTCACGCTTTGTGCCCCTGCGCCACGACTGGCGAAGATTTACTTTTTCTTTTTCTAATATCATTCATAGGTCATTTAAGGAATAATTTAAGTTTTGATCCGAATTTGATCGACAACTGAAAAACGAACGTGAATTAAGAGCATTAATTAGCATTTTCGCCCCATTTTCGCGAGCGAATTCAACGTCGCGCTTTGCCTCGACACCAGAGTCAAGAAAATGGAATTATTAAATATTCCATTTCCTCGAGTGAGAATCAAACCCACAACCTGTCGTGTTTACATCCACAATTTATGCCCCTGCGCCAAGACTGGCCTCACGTGCATAAATTGTCTCTTAATTCTATTAAGTCTATTCTAATTTCTATTTTAATTCTTTCGCTGTAAATTTCTTTTACTGCATAATTAAAGTTAAACTATTTACAGATTTGTGCAGTACTAACTTAATAAATATTTTATTTTAGACATTGGTGGGTTTCACTGGAAGACTCTTTAGTTGGGTGTTAAGTAGTATGTTCATATTGATCCTTGGATCGTTTCTCACTGTGGGAGTGTGTACATACACCAATCTATGCACAATCACGATCAATGGCGTTGGACCCATCCACGAGGAGATGAGAGCCCTAGTGACTCCCGAAAGATTGGAAAAGATCAGTACAGCGGCGGATTTCGTGAAAACTGCTATTGATAAGTATCAAAAGATCCAGCGTGTACCAGAACCTGGTACTAGGAAACGACGTGCAGTTTTCTATTGATTTATATAGTGAAATTTTGTATGTAATAAAATGTTTAATATATAAAGTCATTTTTTTATTATTTTAATTTCAAGACGACGAAGATATTTTTCTTAAAGGTCAATATTTCTCCAAATTTTTGCTTTTAACACTCAATGCCGCGTTGACATTTATTTTACATGAAATAAATTATACAGTTAATATATTTAATTACAAAGTCAACAGTACATTTTCTTGGTAATGTAAAAATAATAAATACCTATGTACATTTAAATACTGTTTACATACTTATAAATACCACTTTAGCAGGCACATATTATACTTAAAATAATTCCATACAATATAAACCTTCTATTTAAATGCTATTACTTTCATTTTATGTTCATGTTGTGTATGATAACTATACAGTCATAAAAGTAAAATTAAAATACATATTTCCATTACCCTTAATGCATAGAAAATTTCATTTCATAAAAAAATACTATGAATATATTTTCAATTTATCGATAAATGATTAGCGGAATAAATATATAAATATTAACAACAATCAAAACAAACACCACACAAAATTTATTACAAATCTTACTTATAATAAAATTGTAACCGATCGGTGCCTGTTCATGGAAGATGTATAAAAAAAAAGGTTATTGGGGATCTTTATTAATGCCGTAGAACGCAAAGTAATGATTTTTATTTTTTGTAGTGTTTGTCTGTGCGTTTGATATCGTTAATCTCAGAATTGGCTTCATCGATTAAAATACGGATTTTACTACTAGATTCCGGCAAGCTGCCGTTATAGGGTTATTTTATTACAATTTGTTCATAAATAAAAAAGTTATAGCAATTTAAAGTACTTATTTCGACAAAATTGCTGCTAATAAAAATGCTATGACAGTTATTTTATACAAATATTTTACTGAATTGGCTGAATCTTTAGCTTTTAATTTATATAATGGTAAGACCACTGAGATTTTGAGATTTAGGATCGGGATCGGAGCTTACGCGGAACACACACAACTTACCTACATACCGTTTAATTGTATAAGCTGAAATTTATAGCTAAACAAAATAGCATTTCTAAATAATAAGTGCAATTCGTCTTTAATGTTCGTCAAATTAGCTTAATGTATTTGAATGGTAAAGATGCCGATGAATCATACAAATTAGTTGTATCATCACAGAAATAATCTTTTTTTAGGGTTCAGTACCTCAGAAGGTGAAAATGGGACCCTTATAGGAAGGACAGCGAAGTGATCGCTGTCCATCTGCCCGTCTGTCAAGACCATTTATCTCGAAGTCGCATGGAGGAAAATTTGAAAATAATACTTAAATAATAATACTGAAATTAATACTTTATACTTAGGTGTAATTTTCCCCAAGAGCAAGTAAAAATTTAATCATTTTAAGTCAACACAATTAAACAATACAAGCATTTTTCCCGACTGCTAAGGAAAGCTAGCCCAAGTGTTCTTAGATAGGTGACGTTACTAAAAAGTAATCATGGCGGCTGTGGTACGCCATTGGACTTAGTGAAAAATTTTTTTTTCGTTTCGAATACCACAATATGGGTATCAAATTCAAGAGCTCTATTTCAGGATTTCAAAAAGGTATATCATGATTATCATTACCATAATAAATTCTAACAAAAAATGAAAAATAAAAAAATATTTGTAAAAACAAAAACCCCGACTGCATCAAACTAAAACGAAAATAAACAAGCCCAATAGTTTATTAGGATTAACAGTCGGGACCTATAAGTAATTCTTCAATCAATAAAATCTTTAGGAACCCCGCATAATTTAAAGAGGTCCCGACTGTTAATCCTAATAAACTATTGGGCTTGTTTATTTTCGTTTTTGTTTGATGCAGTCGGGGTTTTTGAATTTACAAATATTTTTTTTGTATTGTTTTAGATGCATTTGTAACAAAATCGCCGCGTAACTAAATCTTATAGGGAACTTCTCGTGGAACCCTACCTGTACCTACAATTGTGAAATTTAGCATGATGCAAATTAAGCAAAAGTAAAATTTTTATATAGTAAAAAAAAATTACAATATTATATTTATATTTTATTTCATACTAAATGAGTGCACATGTTCGCAAATTTAAGTTTATCAACTTTTATAAGTTGTATTTCCTGTTTACCTACAATCCTAAAATTGGCCTTCAGCGCGGTGGGCGAGTCCGACTCGTACTTGACCCGTTTTTGCTATATCTATGTACTTATATGCTTCGTTCAAAATAAAGAAAGAGTTAAGATATCCCGCCAATTTTATTTTGTCTTATTTGATCCTGTAGGCAGTAGATACTAGATACTAATCAAATCTAGTATATGAAACAAAAAATAAAACGCAGTAAAGTGAACCATTCTGCACTATATATTGCGAAATGGAACCCAAAGCCATGCCTTGTTCTACAAGACTCTTAGGGCTCTAATGTATTTTTAATAAACATCACGGATATACAGTCAATATCAGATACTAGTGTTTAAACGTTTGCCATATGAAAGCACTAAGTAAAACTAATGCTTCTGCTTATTGAGGATTTTCAATCCCTTTGGATATACCGCGTACATTCGGTGGTTTACATATGATATTAAATATAACAAAATTGTTTGTAAAATATATATTCTGTTTACATAGGAAATGAATTTTGAATATTTTTAAAAGTTTATACTCAGGTAAACTAGTCTAGAAGTCCCAGAACCCCCTGACATAAAGATATATAGTATCCTTTAGAGTCATATGTAAGATTAAGATGATATTGTTAATACTAATTTTATTTCTATTTATTATTACACTAGCGACCCAGTCGCGGCTTCGCCCGCATATAATACTTTTATTATGCTGCAATTGCCTAGAACATACATTCAATTCAAAATACATTTAATCATGAACATTACATGGTTGTATGATAGGACGTCATGGCGGCAAGGGCGCCCCCTGCGGGGCTCGAGCGTTATTTTAATTTTACATTTTCTCGAAAAGTATACGTCCAAATCACATGCCGACATGAAAGCCGAAGATTATCTTCATTAAATTTCCTTGATGATGAAATAACTTTCGCTCGTAAGTTTCAATACATACGTGAAATAAAAATCGATGAAATATCACCTTATATATTTTTTGTCACAAAAAGCCTTATTGTCACTTATTTATAAGAGATTGATATATTGTGTCGCGGACTTTATTTTAGAATTAATATAATAAAATATTTTTGGTACGTACTGACAAATATATAATCAACTATTTTTGCAGCGCACGCGCTTAAAGTAATTCCATGGCGTTCCTTATTATTGTTGTTTCGTTATTTAATGTTAACTAAGACTTACATCGTAATGTTATATATATATAGCCTATAGCACTTCTGAAGAATGCAGCTTTCATACAAAACAAAAAGAAAGTAAATCGGACCAGTAGATCCAGATATCTTAGGGTTTAAACAAACAAACAAATTTCCGATTTATTATATTAGTATAGATGCAATCACGATATCAATATGTAAAGTTCTAAATTAGGAAAAATGGGAATGTTCTTACATTAACTAATTATTCATGTTAAATACTTAAAATTGTTATTAATAACATACCTAATTTACGCAAATTGAATTATATTCCTAGTAATTATAATTAATAATTATTCTAATTAAAACGTATTTTTCGTATTTATACAATCGACAGGTGGATTAGCATATATTGTCAGTTTAGATTAACTGCAACTAACACGCAATTTTTGTAATTGTACTTCACCAGAGAAAAATATATCAAGGTAAGTTTTCAGAAGTAAATATAAAGCTTGTGTGCATTTACATTTATAAACCTTTGCTTATAATGTTTGTTCCTGAATACTTTTAATAAATCTATATTATTTAAATATAATAATAATTAAAACATAAATGTGTGAGTGAATCAAATCGGTTCCTAACGTCTATTGTCTTTATATTTTTTAGATGTTTAGATTTGTGGTCATTGCTTCAATTTTATCAGCGGCGTACGCAAGCAGTTATGCATATTTTGATAACAACGTGGTTGAATATGGAGGCGCTTCTTCTGCTCAAGTAAGTTTTCTTTAAATTCTCAACAATCCGTCTGCCTGTCTGTCTGTAATGTGATCATGGCCAAACCGCTGAGCCGATTGTGATAAAATTTCATATAGAGATACTTGAGGATTTTGGAATGAACAAAAGTTACTTTTTATCTGACTTCTGCAAGAAAAGGTTATCAAATCGACTGTATTTTTTTATCTAATTCTATTTTGGTTTTTCGAGGAAATTCGTTGTATTAAGAAAATGACGACAATAAACTGTAACAGAATAAAAAATAGTATGTGTACTACTTATTATTCTTTTTCAGCTTATTTTATTTACTTAGGTTTATATTTTCTTACTGTTCCTATTGAAAATTAAAATAATTTAATAAATATTCGTATACTTCAAAAGCGGTACGGGTCCACTAGTATTAAATACGCTTTATCCACTTAGTAAAAATAAAACTTATAACAAGTATAACAGAAAAATATATAATTGCCTCTATATAGTATTACGTTCGTCCGTCAGAGAAGCACTTTATAACTATAGGAACGTTATCATGAAATTACAATAAGTGTAAATACAATAAAATATAGAGTCGTTGTTTCCAGTTGTTGCCCACGTAAATTGCTCTCTGCAATTGTCATTTTACATAATCTCTATGTATTGCTCAAATATTATCGTTCATTTAGTAATAATAATAGCGTAGATGGGACCTAGCTGTTAGGTCCATTTAAAATTCAATCTACGTTGGAAATAAAATAAACTTCTTATGTTATCTGGAAATTTGTATTTGGTATTATATTTTTGCAGAAAAAATATACTAATCAGTATCGTAACGATATCAAGTATCTCAAGATTTTGACTAAACTTATATGACTTTCCAGAACAAAATATCATTAGGCTTACACAATGTAACTCTTCAATTCGAATACAATATGGTATTCTATAGGACCTCTATCGTTTTCCGCTCTAAGTCTAAAAGAATCTCGAAATCTCGAATTTTTGACCACATGAAACGTCATTTTTAGTAGTGTTACCTACTGGTGGTTCTTTAACATTATTTACAAAAATATTTGCATTATTGTATATACGTATACCTTATAAACATCCAAGAATAAAAGTTCTATGATATGTTTCTATTTAAAATAATAATTTGTTGCTTATATTTTATTAAAAAAGTTTTATTTTCAGGCAATCTCCCTACCATATGTCTATCAGGAACCCAATTTAATAAAAATAGGTCAGCGTCCATCAACTTTAGACACCATTTACGAAGTGCGAAATCCAGTTGTACCTGTATTAGAGACACAAGAGATAAGTCTATCTCCATTCAATCTTATTTGCTCAATAGTGACGGTAAGAAAACATGAAAACGTTTTATTTTCTTTAAACACAACATTTTTCTTTATTTATTTAGAAAACATATAAAAATTTGAACGGACTCGAACCCGCGCCTCCTGGAAACCGACCAGGGGCGCCAGGAGGCGCGCGTTCGAGTACCGAATCCCGCTACGTTGAAATTTTTATACGTTTTCTAAATAAGTATTTTTCTTTCCTAAGTGTGGAATACCACTTTAAAATGTTAAAAGAGATTATTGACATTAACTAAATTAATATTTGAGGCCGGTCGTGGCGCAGCGGCACGAGGTGTGACTGCAAAACCGACTGGTTGTGGGTTCGATCCCCACTCGAGGAGATGAAATATTTACTTAAATTTATATTTCCATTTCTTCGCTCTGGTGTCGAGGTTAAGCGCGGCGTTGAGTTCTGCCACTCAACACGCAATGCCTCCAGAATTCGGCAGAAAGTGGGGAACGGAGTGTCTTAACACTAGGTTCCCTCTGCCTATCCTGCTGTGTGCGGGATACAGCGTGAAGCTAAAAAAAAAGAATAGTAAATTATGAAAAATGTACATTTAAATATTAATGTGTTATTATTATTTTCAGTCAATCGTCGGATGTGTAAAAAGGGCAATTATGTACATCGTCACCTCAATACCAACATTTATCTTGTCTTTCTTAGGTATTTGCAATATGACGTCACTCTGGAACTATTTCAACATGAATTCCTTTCTTAATGTATCGGATTTGACTACTTTTGTTACTCCAGAGCGGCTTAAGAGAGCTACAGATTTCGTAGAAACAGCCATTAAGAAATATAATTCTTTACAAAAATAAGTTTAATGTTATATTGTGAAAAATATTTATTTGTAGTATGTATTAGTACATACATAGCATAAGATTAGTTTTAATAAAATGTTAATTTATACTGAAAAATGTGTTGTATGTTTTACTCCCTCCAGTTTACTTATTTTAGTTTTTATGCGGCCAATAACATAATACCAGGTGGTGTTAAAGAAATACATATTGTTAGCGTACTCGTGTAAAAGAGGGTAGATTTAGGTGGAAAATAACTATAAAAGCAGTGGAATTGTGTCTTTCGGGAGCACTTGCTTGTAAGTGACGGCCCCTATTGGAAGGAAACTAGTGTGAAGTATTGTTAGTAGGTGATACATATCACTTATTGCAATTACATAGTATCTCTTTCAAAATAGTTTAGAATCATATACGCCCAATATTAATAACCTATCTCCAACGTCAATCTTAGATTGTTTCATATATCTGTCTAATCTCTAGATTGGATAGATATATGAAACAATCTAAAATTGACGTTGGAGATAGGTTATTAATATTGGGCGATAGACGATATGTGTTTTTATAGTGTTTATTTAAAAACGTTACCCACTTCCGATTTCTAACAATATAATTAATTTGTGATACTCATCAATAATATAAAAAATTGACAGAACTAAACGATCGAAAAACAAAATCATGATATCACTTTACCTACAATTTTATAAATGACGCTACATTTAACTATGTATGTATGTAGGTATTGTAGGTTATCTCGTAGTAAAAAAAAAATATCGATTTTGTCATAATAATTTAATTAAAATAAAATAATCTGAGTGAAACATGGATTATCCGAATGCAATCTATCGTAATTAAATCAGTACAGTATTTTTAACCAGTCGTGGCGCCTTGACGTTAGCTGTAGATTTGATTTTAGGATTTATTTTACTTTTAATTATTTTCTTTGAGGCAATCTTGACGCTGGGGTGACACAAAATATTTTTTTTTATGGAAATTTCACGCTTGATATATAAAAAAAAGTACATATATATTTTATTTAATATTATCAAAACTGCTATATGAGCAGCCATAATATGAAATCGAACTTAGATGATATTTTACAGTTATCAGAATAACACATAGGCTATAATTTATGTAAACAGCTTTTTATAATTTGGCTATAATATAACAATAAGTTTAAGCAAGCGAAGCCACTGGTGGTCCGCTAGTTTAAATATAAAATGAAACCTAGCTATATCTCGCTGTGGAGAACAATGAAGTCAGTAAATTACTAATACTTTAGAAGAGATTTAATACCATACATTATATTATTAACGTGACGAGCACAGTGTAAGTGTAGTCTCGAAGATTTGCTTACATAGAAAATATTTATTATTATTCATATATGCACATTAAGACTAAAAAAATGGGACCAAACGGGAAGCACTAACTTTCTGAGGTAATAAATAAAAAAAAAACAGTCAAATTAATACCCTCTTTTTCATACAGAAGTCGGTTAAAAATATAAATTTATACCAAAATTATAATCTTAATAACTTTTACTTTGAAATTTATTTTTTCTTGCCATTGGAATAGAAAAGGTGGGCATCGAACCTACAAACAGTCGCATTTGCAGTCACACACCTGTGCCCCTACGCTACGACTGGCCTCATCTGGTAGATACTTATAATAACAAAAAAATGTATAAGAGCCTCGGCACTAGAGCGAAGAAATGGAAATATAAATTTAAGTAAATATTTCATCTCCTCGAGTGGGGATCGAACCCACAACCAGTCGGTTTTACAGTCACACTTTGTGCCACTGCGCCACGACTGGCCTCAACTGGCCTTTTTTTTAAATTATGGTTTTCTATATTTATCGTGTAACTTACTTTATATATTAAATTCATATGAAGAACGTCTTTTGACTTAAAATTAAAATTTAAAAAATATATAAAGTTATACGTCAACTTCGTCATATTAATCTTGGAATAAAAAAATAGTGAATCATGGATTAGCCGGAATAAGTCTACTGTAAGTACTTGGAAAATTGTATGCTTTAGTATAGATAAGCAAGATAAGGCCTTTACGTACATTTAATAGACAGGAATTTATATGATTCTACTGATTACTTATTTATGTCTCAATCTTCAATTCATTTAATTAAAGGCTAAGTAGATTTTTGGAAACATGACTTATTTAATAATGTATAGAGATAACAAAACAAAAGAAACACTATGCGGTTAGTAAATTTGAGATCTATCGTAAAATTATATAACTAAAACTTCTCTTCAATGATATTATTTTTAAATATGATAGGTAATATATGGATTTCGGCCTGTTAATAATGATTATCAGCTAGGTCAAAATATGTCAAAAGCTCTTCGAGTTCTTCTTAGCTTGTTGAGGTCTTTCAAATCTTTGTAATTTTTTAACCACTTTTTGTGGATTATTTTCTTTACCAGCAAAAATCGTAGGAACGCGCGACGGATATAAAGGATTTTCTGATTATGATCGCCAATAATGTGAGCCCTGTATATTACTATATTTCTAAGTGGAACCCAATCATTCGGATTTTCGCTCAAAACATATTCAATAATAAATAACTGAATGTATTCATTACAAAATAAGTTATTTTCACTATTAATATTATCGATTATTTCTCAAATCTTATACTTACGTATGCTTCTTTATTACGATTATCATTTATTTTCGTTTTTGTTAGAACCATGGCATGAGAACACTATTCTTCTAAAAAAAATAAGCTATTTGATTTACATTCAGAATATTGATTTAGGTCCAGATGCTTTTGATGTACATCCAGAGATGCAATAATTCATTATGATAATGCTATCATAATGAATAAAATAAATCAGCTTCACGCTGTATCCCGCACACAGCAGGGTAGGCAGAGGGAACCTAGTGTTAAGACACTCCCGTTCCCCACTTTCTGCCGAATTCTGGAGGCATTGCGACACCAGAGCGAAGAAATGGAAATATAAATTTAAGTAAATATTTCATCTTCTCGAGTGGGGATCGAACCCACAACCAGTCGGTTTCACAGTCACACCTCGTGCCGCTGCGCCACGACCGGCCTCATAATGTATACACATTATTTCGGTATACGGCTTAGCATTCTAGCAAAGACCTTTGCCGGTGCTCGTAGTAAGAAAATGATGAATGAGTAAAATATGTATTACGCACAATAACACTAATATAGTCATTTTCAATATACGCAGTTCAAAGTACACTAAAACTTATCAAGATATCTATTTAACAGCCGATTTTCGTTAATTGTAAGTTTGACGGTTATCTTAGATACATTATCTTCAAAACTAATATATCTTTGGATCAGAAACCAGTCATACGTGAAATCGTCGATGTTAAGAACTCAAATAACAATTAGTTAGTATTAGTTTGTAATAAGAATCAAAATGGGGAATTGCTCAAGTAAAAAAGTGAAAATAAATAAGAGTGACGATCAAGCAAAGGAGAACAGTGACCAACGTGGCGGTGTTCTAAACGCTAAATCCTCTGATGTAAACAGTGAAGCTAACAATACACTAGAAGAAATTGAATTAAAAGTGGAAAATTCAGACGATAGGTGACAATTTTATTATAATTTTAAGTTTAATAATTTGTGTAATGGCTATAATGACAATAATTTTAAATAAATATTTAATCCTCATTACATTAGTAATAGGAGGACGATTTGTATATCTTTTTAGATAGAAGATGATATAATATTTTTAGCCTACTTATACTTTTTTATTTTTAACCGACTACTGTAAAAGGAGAAGGTTAATTATTCTATTGTATTTTTTTATGTTTGTTGCTCAGAATTCTTGACTGGGAGAACCGATTTCAATGATTCTTATTTTAAGTGAAAGCTGGTGCTTCCCGTGTGTTCCCATTTATTTTGGTCATTTCTAACAATGTTATCCATTAGAAAATCACACATAAGTCTTAAATTTGCATTAAGAATGTGCGCGACAAATGGACAAATAACTCAATACGATGGCAACTGATATCGATGATTCCTTTTTTATTGGAACAGATACGCTTCAAAAGTAGTTATATTAACAAAGGTAGTTACGTATAATCAGAACCTAACTTAACTCTCTTAAGAGTTAAGTTTGGCTCTGATTATGGAAAAACCATTTATCTAGAGGTCGTATGGAGGTATCAAAAATCTTGTAGCGCAGATTTTTTTTCTGAAGGTATAACGTGTTTAGTGGCGGAAGGCCACTCCGCGTTTTGCCTCGATATCAGTCAAATGTTAATCGAACCCACAATCTGCACACTTGTGCTCAATGAATGATAGATTAAAATGTGAATTCCCATATTTACTTTTATTATGGGATTAACTACTAATTTCTTATTATTTGTTGCAATATAATATGTAATTCGTGTTCCATAAGCACCTAAGTTCAAATATTGTGAGTTCAAAATAAAAATAAGAAGCAGTTTTCATAATTATCACTATATTAAAAAATATATATTGTATTTATCGACAGTCGATTTTTTTAATACCATACTCGCCGTATAAGATCTACTTGTGAAAGTTTATTTTGTGTGATATTTCAAAGGATTTTTTTATTTTCTATTGTTAGATATATGCCGCGTTTAATCATATAACACAAAGCTGCTTGAATATAGTCGTCTTTTGTTTATTGTGTTATTGAATTGAAAAATGTTAAAATTTTGTCACAAGACGTAATTTCCAATTGGTGTTTTCTCCAAATTTTATGCCAAAAAATTTTCTCTAAGCATTTTAAAGGAATTTAATTTGTTCTCTTTCGATTGATATCAATGTAAGTGTAATTCAAAATATTAATATTTATAATTTATATAATGATTAATATTCCTATAGATTTGATTATAATAACAATACTACTTTTATTACTTTGTAATTCACTCACCAGAAGTGGTGGTTGAATTATGATATATAAGAGAAAATAGAGTACACAAAACTCTGGATGATGAAGTTAGTTAATATAAGTTCGTAAATTATATTTTTTTTCAACGCAACACTACCACTGTGTTCTTTCTGCTACTTTTGATTTTTTTAAAGACCACGTTATTTTATCTGTCAACATAAACTTACTATACGAATTTTCACTTTATCAGTTCATAAAGCGATTACCAATGTAAACCGGATGTAACGTATTAGATAATTAAAATGTGATGAAATTATCATTTTTGTTATAAAATTTGGAAGCCAGCGTTTAAAAAAAATAATTAATCGTGGTACCTTTCGGCTTTTCCCTTTATTTTGTCCAAAATCGTATGTGTCTTATCTTATTTTCTTTGGGTCATATCTTCAATTATATTTTTGTACGTTACCAGAACGAGAAAACGAAAAATATTAAATATTTTATTTCGAGTCGAGCCAATTAAGCCTAATTTCAATATACATATAGTATGTGTTGATTACAAACTTCTTGATAAAGTAAAATAATGCTATTAAAATGGCATATTTCATTTTATATGTACCTTATCTAATTAATAGTCTATACGTATGTTGACTTTCTATCGACCTCTACATGAGTGCCATGTGCATGTAGAGAAATGACCTTATTACATAATTGTATAGTATAAATAAATGACCACTTTTAACAAATAATATACAATTTATATAATCTATAGCCATAATACCACATACACTTTGTGCCGCTGCGCCACGACTGGCCTCGTGGCGCAGCGGAACAAAGTGTGACTGTAAAACCGACTGGTTGTGGTTCGATCCCCACTCGAGGAGATGAAATATTTACTTAAATTTATATTTCCATTTCTTCGCTCTGGTGGCGAGGCAAAGCGCAGCGTTAAGTTCTGCCACTTAACACAGTAGATAGATGTTTATACTTTTTAGGGTTCCGTGCCCCAAAACGGAACCCTTATAGGGTCACTTTGTTGACGATCACGGTCCCTTGGAGCACAAAAAAAACTGCTTTTAAGTCAACGCAATCAAAAGGTACGAGCGTTTATGTATCCTTATTACTGCGTTCTATATGAAATTCAGCGCGTAATCAAAACCTATAGGGTACTTCCCATGGACTTATAGTTATGAAATTTGTCAAGAAGTGAGAACTTGCAATATAAAAAAATAAATGTTTATTTAAGAATTCAAATTTTATAGATGTTTTATAGAAAAAAAAATCAAATTTATAATTGTAGTTCATTTCACACAAAATGAATGAATTGGTGACTTCGAACCAAAGTTCATAAAAGTCTCGTTATATTAATGTCCTCATTGATTGGGAATTGTGACACGTGGATTAATAGGAGGATATTTTTTTATGAAAATCAAAAATTTTGGATAAAAATATATAAATTATCATTAGATAATAGAGACCAGTCGTGGCGCAACAAGTGTGTGACTGCAAACGTGACTGGTTATGGGTTCGATTCCCACTCGAAGAACTCAAATGTTTATTTTTTATTTTCATTTCTTTGCTCTGGTGTTGTGCGGTGTTGGGTTCCTAAATTCAGCGAAAAGTGGAGAACGGAGTGTCTTATCACAAGGGTTCCCCTGCTTACCAAGCTGTGTGCTGAATACAGCGTTAAGCTGATTTTATTTTTATATTTATGTCTATAATTTGAGCGAAAAAAAAACATTCTTCAAAATAAATTATTTCACGTCATAGTCTTGTATAGTTATTAATTATACAAGAGACGAAAACGTAAACGCCTTTATATTTATTTAGGATAAGGTTCACACGGATCGATCATACGTAGAATATATTTATAATAATTCGAGTGACCATGGGAAGTCTTGCTGCGTCACCCTGACTGGACATCAGACCGCCCACCGTCACCATGGCCCCCGCAACCATAACACCGTAACAAATAAACGTACCTAATATAAATCAAGAAATATTTTTGTGTTCACATCTCTACCGATTCTCCAAGCGGATGGACTTTATCTGTGTTTGGTGAAATAAATTTTATTATAAGAAGAGTCCTTTTAAAATATTTGTAGATTTCATTAAAGTCGATTATATTAATTTTGACTTTTTAATATTTCTATATAATTAATTTCTGCATACAGTTTAGGTAATTAGTGGTCTAATTTAATTTTTATTATATTTATATTGATAATATTTTCGCTTAAAAAATATAAATTTAGTAAAACTGGGGCAATGTATGGACAAAACAATTGTACAAAAAATAGAAGCGGTAAAGTGAGTCAAAATTTCAAAATTTAATTTGGATTTTTGAGTGATTTCTACTTTTTTTCGCTTTTGGCTGATGCCACAATATTTTTTTTGTTGATAATACAATTATTTGTCAAAATATATTATTTGAAATGTACTATTTATTAGTCTATCACTGTTTTTTTATATTTTTTTATAGATTATATTATTTAGCATAATAATCAACTAATAACTACAAATTATTAAAGATAATTTATTTGCTTTATTTATAGAATAGATTTATTCCTATCGATTTCGAAAATTCAATATGAAATCGATGCTTGGAATAATATCAATTTTGCTTATAATTTATATAAAATGGTAAGTTTAGTTTATTGTGAGATATTGCGTGTAGGTGATGGATGCTACTAAACTACAAATAACCTTCAACATAATGTATATAAATATGCGTAATACATAAAAAAAATATTGGCACAAAAAATATAGCTTTTTTTTCTTCACTTTGTCGGCTGTATATTTACTTACATATATAAAAACCATACATAAATATGTATGACATAATGTAGAATCGATTTTTCAAATTTTAAGTTAGATTGTAAGGGTATTTAAGAGTGATCTGTTGTGACTTGTGAGTTTACTTTGTATTATTAAAAATCAATTTATATAACATTATTTATTTAATATTTAATTATGTATTTACTTCAATCACCTGCACTTACACAGCTTTTTTATTTCACTATATCACTTTTACATTAATACGTTAACTAAATGAAAATTGTCTTTTTTTTAAATGAACGAATTGAAGATCTTACTATATGTTTTTTTTTATTTATAAGAATAGTTAGCAGTCATGTACAATCGGATTACGGAAGTATTTCTTGTTCTGTCTCTGTATTGTTATGAATTATGAAATAATAAATAAGTAAGTATACAAATTACATACAGATGCGATCTCTGTTACTACTGTATTCTAATTATTATTTTTTTAGTCACAGTTAGCTTAAAAAACTTACTTACATATAACTTTGTGTCTTATTTACCAAAAAAACCTAATCATAAAATTATAAATTAAATGATAATTTAAATAATATTTAATATGTTGTTAATATACCTTTGTATAACAGTAACGCCGCAGCAAGATCCAAAAATAACAAGATGCCGAGTCAACCGATAAAGCTGTATTATTTGCCGCCATCGCCACCTTGTCGGTCGGTCATGATGACAGCCAAAGTCCTAGGACTGGACCTCGATCTTGTACTTACAAATATAATGAAAGGGGAACACAAGACTCCAGAATATTTAAAGGTAATTTTGCCTTATAATATTTTCAGTTTCACACTGTATCCCGCAAACAGTAGGGTAGGCAGAGGGAACCTTATGTTAAGGCACTCCGTTCCCCACTTTCTGCCGGATCCTGGAGGCATTGCGTGTTGAGTGGCAGAACTCAACGCCGCGCTTTGCCTCGACACCAGAGCGAAGAAATGGAATTTATTTAAATTTACATTTATTTAAATATTTCATCTCCTCCACTGGGGATCGAACCCAAAAGCAGTTTTACAGTCACACTTTGTGCCTCTGCGCCACGACTGGCCTTATGATAATGATTTAAATATATATAATTAATTAAATAAAACTTACATATCGAGTGTATGTATTTTTTTTATTTTTTTCGTAAATTTCCAACTATTTGCGTAATTATTATTTACTGCATAAATTATTAATTATAGTAATCTGTTTTCCAGATGAATCCACAACACACAATACCCACTATGGATGACAGTGGTTTCGTTCTATGGGAAAGGTCAGAATTATTCATAATGTTTTTTTAATGTTCAAGGATCTTTAATATACGGAATAAAGAAGTTTTACCCAAATTTATCCAATTATTCCGAAGAAACATTTATACTAAAAATTAAAATATTAATTTAATTTTTTATGTGTTAATTGAATTCACATTAGTATTTATGTATACCCCCTAAAGGTGACTTGGGAGACTAGACACGTTTAACTAAAATATTTTAAGGTTTATTGATGGTCGATATCGTCGAAATTAACAAAGGGTGCAAAATGGAAATAAATATAGTGAAAGATATTCATGGGATGTATTAAGTACTTGAGATCAATATAATAATAAATAAAATCAAATAAAAATAAATATTTTGTTCTAACAGTAACGCATTTTTTGCATACAAAGCAACGAAAAACAAGATCATAAATATATATTTTTTTATAACTTAAATTGAAGGGGTAATGTGATCTTTTTACTTTTCTTACAGTCGTGCAATCTTAACTTATTTGGTAAATGCATACGGCCGTGATGATTCTCTCTACCCGAAGAACCCGCGTCAAAGAGCTCTCGTCGATCAACGGTTGAATTTCGATTTGGGCACTTTATACAAGAGATATATGGATCTTTACGTATGTATTTTATTATTATTTTTTATAGGAAAATAATTATATATTTTTAGTACATATAATTCTTGTATCTTATTTATTTATTTATTTTGTTGGCGTCACGCCATCTCATATCCTCCACACAGCAGGGTAGGCTGGAGACAGAGGAACTTAATTCCTCTGTTCCTCATTTTCCCCCGAATTCTGGAAATATCGCGTGTTGAATGGCGGAAATCAATGCCGCGTTATGCCTCGACATTAGAGCAATGAAATGAAAATCACTTCTTCAAGTGGGAATCGAACCCACTATATATCGCGTTTACAGACCAACGCTTGTTGCGTCCATTGGCCCTATTTTTACTATACGATATAATTATAAAGCCTTAGTACATATAATTCTTGTAATTTATTTTTCTTTAAGGGATAGCGCGCATTAGTGACTTTTGTCAGGGTGACAATAAATTCTTTGTCACTGTCATGTCACCATGTTTTTCGCTACTGCGTGCACTTGCGGTGACAGTGACGAAATTTTTTACATTTAATAAAATGAATCTCCAAGAGATGGTTGTCTGTGCACTTATATTAGGAAATAGAAAAAAAAAGCAAACGTAGAAAAAATAATCGTTTAGGGATTTGTCATAGAGCTACGGCCTCAACTCAATTTAGTCAATCAGTATGTCGTTGTCTATTTCATCTTCATGAAAACATACGTTTTGCCTTGGACATGAAATTGACGCCATTCTTGAAATTAAAATTCGGAGCTGCACGCTGCTGTTTCTTGTTTATGCGGAAGACGACTAGTATGGAAACCGCAAGGTGGAAGGGGCACGAAGTGACATTTAGTTTCTAATGCGCGCACGGGCATACAAACCTATGGATGCGGTGACAGTTGCGTCACGGGCGTGTCGCCATCCCCCGCGGACAAAAAGTCACCCAATTGTCACGTATCTAAATGCGCGCACCTTCATTAAGGGTGATGTACACGGTGACAGTGACGCAACAGTCACGGTGACAAAAGTCACCAATGCGCGCTATACCTTAAACTATAAAAACTGATTTTCTTAAATCAAATTATTTTACACGAAATAATTGCTTATAATATGTCAGTAGCTCAAAGACACATTTTGAAAACCCGACCGTCAGGCATATTATCCGTTAAAAATACTTAACTTAACGCTGCTAAATACTTAGTTTTCCGCAGTAGCGGAACTCAACGCCGCGCTTTGCCTCGACACCAGTCAGTTAATCCGTTTATAGTTTTATTTAAATTATGTCTTTAGATGCCGATGCTATTTGCTGGCGCAGAATACAATGAAGAGGCAGCAGCGAAACTAAATGAAGCCTTAGATTGGTTAAATAGCATGTTGGAAGGAAAAGTTTTTGTCGCTGGCGACAATCTTACTGTAGCTGATATTTCAATGATCGTCGTTTTTTCTAACTTAGAGGTATGGAATGCTGCAATGTTTCATTGTTTTGTGTAGTATTTAAATAAAAAAAGCTTCACGCTGTATCCCGCACACAGCAGGGTAGGCAGAGAGAACCTAGTGTTAAGACACTCCGTTCCCCACTTACCGCCGAATTCTGGAGGCATTGCGTGTTGAGTGGCAGAACTCAACGCCTCGCTTAGCCTCGACACCAGAGCGATGAAATGGAAATATAAATTTAAGTAAATATTTCATCTCCTCGAGTGGGGATCGAACCCATAACCAGTCGGTTTTACAGATACACTTTGTGTCCCTCTGCCACGACTGGCCTCAAAAGCTAAAGCAATTTTATATTTTTTCCCGTATACTAGCGGTAGGCAGAGGGAACCTAGCAGAAAGCGCAATTCAATTTTACACTATCAACCTGAGCGGGAAAATAAAAATTAATTACACATAATTCCCCTTAATCGAAATTGAACCCGTAACCATTGTGTATATAGGTAGTCAGCCATGATAGATAGATTTTTTATTACTATGAGATTGCCGATAGTGGTTTTAGTTAAAGGTTTAATAGCGAAAAGCGACCAACGTCTTAGGAGGTTATTGCTTAGCTGTTGGATGAGAAAGCAGTTTTACTTGAGGGCTCCAGAGAGAGGAATTGTGAGGAAGTTCCTCTCTCTGGAGCCCTAGCCATCCCTCTCCTACTCTCAGAGGAGTGTTTTTTTTTTACATTTTTTAATGTTTTTGTTTTTTATAACAATTTATATTTAAAAATATAACATTTATTTCTTTTATATAGTAAAAGAATATATTGTGTTTTCTACTAAATCACCATACCTAACGTAGTGGTGTTTTCTACTACAAGTACTTAGAATTTAATCGAGTTCTGGCTTTATCAAGTGTAAATTACCTGTATATGGTACATAGTGGCGGTCACTAGGTCAGTTTGTTTATCGCCTGATTATTTCTATTTAGCAAATGTGTATTGTGTTGCAATAATAAAATGAGAAATAATTTGAATTTTCTTTTTTTAGATAACGCTTTTGTAAATTGTAAATAACGAATAATCATTTTTAAAGCTGACTAACTTGGTTATTAGGTTAGTTAAAAAAAAAATGGTAAAAAATAAAAGTGCTTTCATATATTTTTACAATAACAGTTAAGTATAGAGTAGATATATTATGACGTGTAAATCATCTTGTTTTTATGAATCAGGATCATTGAAATTCTAGGATTTTATAGAGTACTTTTTTTTCACTTGCAGAGGTGATGGGTGTTAGTATACTTAGTACCTACAAAGTACAACAGTAACGCTTTGTATTACAATTATCTCACATACGCTTCGTTAATATAACCTTTATTTGTTGTGCTTTTCCTCGAAATATTTATATATCCTAACGTTCCTTTAAAAATGATAGAGGACAGAAAACTGGGAATTTTGTGTAACGGAAAAAACTAAGAGTTGTGTATCGGGTACGAGTGACTTGGAATGTGATGTAACATAGGCGATAGCCGTCCTGATAAATGGATTATTTCTACTTAAGAAAAAAATATCTGAGATTCCTGAGATTAGCACGTTCAAACAAACAAACAGCTTTATTTCTTTTTTTTTGCTTTATGCTGCATCCCGTATATAGCAGCATTAGCAGGGTAGGCAGAGAGAACCTAGTATTAGTACACTCCGTTGTCATTAAGACACTTCCGTTGCCCACTTTTTACCGAATTCTGGAGACATTTTTTGAGTGGCGGAATTCAACGCTATAGAATTCAACGCCGAGCTTGCTTCGTTTGAAAAGCGAGGAAATGTAAATATTAAATATTTCATTGCCTCGAGTGGGAAACGAATTCATTACCTGTCACATTTACAGTCTCACGCTTGGGCTGCCTATGCTAGGGCATAACTTCGATATCTATGCCAGTCTGTTTGTATACCGAATAGAAAGAGAGAAATAATTTAACTTAAGTAGGTTTTACTACAAATATATATGCATACTTATTTGACTTTTTTTGTTTACAGGCTTTCGGATTTGACTTCAGTGCTCACGAAAATGTCGCAAAATGGTTCGAAAGGACGAAAAAGGAACTAGAACCTTACGGTTATGTAGAAATCGACCAGGGCGGTGCTAAAATGCTTGCCTCATTCTTGAAGAAGGATAAAAAATAATTTTATTGTTATTTCATTACCTGTGGTTGCAATAAAACGTATAGCATACTTACTTATTGTTTTTCTTATCGTTCATTTGCTTTTGAGGTGAGGGATTGGCACTATAGGCATTATTGAAATTTAAAATAGTTGCAACTTATATTGATATCATATTAAATATATATTACACATAGCTCAAATAAAAATTGCCAAAACCAAAAAAGATAAAAGATATTTTCAAAAAAAATAAAAGCAAAAGTCCTCCGAAAGTACCATCCGATACAAAATGTCTCCAATCGAGTGGAAAATGGAAAACATAGTATTTTATATAACCAGAAACAAAAGAGAAAAGTGGATGATGTATGAAAATGAAAAATATATAACAATTATACTTAGTAATAAAATCAGATTCACGCTATATCCCGCACACAGCAGGGTAGGCATAGGGAAGGTTCCCTATGCCTACCAGACCAGTACCAGTGTTAATGCACTCCGTTCTCCACTTTCCGCCGAGTTCTGAAGTGGGGTAACTCAACGCCGTGCCTCTACACCAGAGTAGTACAATTATAATAACAAGGTGCAAGTTCGTAACTTCCGATCGCACGAGAATATCCTGGTTGCTAGGATCACAGAGGGACAAAATTTATATATGGTCGTGATACCTATTGAATTAGTATCTATCGAGCATTGCTGTGTTTATTATCCTGTTTTATTTGAGTATATGTAGAAACAAAAAATAAAAAAAGTAAATATAACTTTTTTTTACGCTGTATCCCGCAAATAGCATAGGCAGAGGACACGTGGGAATCTAATCTACAGTCGCTCCCATTAAGACACTTCCGTTCACCACTTTCTGTCGAATTCTGGAATCAGTGCGTGTTGAATCATGACTGCATGAGTGGCGGAACACAACGCCGCGTTTTGCCTCGTTACCAGAGCGAAGAATTAGAAATACTTCTAAATATCTATATAATAATAAAAATATATGTTTATTTCAACTTTTAATGTTTATTCTTCTGATTTTGTTAGATAATTGCATCAAGAAACTTATGAACATATTATATGAACAAATAAATCATGAATAAGGTTTTTTCTTAATACAAATATATTGATTATAACGTTCTTTTTATTCTAAAAAGTAAGCGGTAGATGTTGCGCTCATTCAATTTTAGAATTTTTTCCTACTTTTGATTATTTTCTTCCCGAGTGTTGCTCAAAAGTTCAAAAAACCTAACTACAGCGCAACCACGACTCGTTGACCGTACTATACCTACCATTAATATAAACAATATGACAGATAAAAAAACAATTACGAATAATAAAACGGATAATTTTAAAAGACTTCTGGTTCGGTGTATATTCTATGGCTGGAATAGCGGTGGGCAGCTGTAGCCGTACACCAGAACAATGCGCAGGCGCACGCGGACGGGTCGCGCCGACATACCTTTTCGCGTTTTCAAAACAAAAACTGACGATCGATTGTTTCAAATTGAAAATTTAACAACACGAATAAGCATAGTACCTATATAATACGTAAACATAGTGGCCGAACACCGGCGAAGCGATACTCTTTTGTATGTCGACGACAAAATGGGAAATGTAGCTTGTGTTTGTGAGAACTGAACGTTCGTATGGATTTGACTGACACGATGATTACCGTAGGTATTTTTTTAAATCAAATCATAATTAAATAAGATACTTAAATGAAGGTATTCTGTTTTAAATTTAGCTAGTTTTATATATATAAATACTCGTTTGTATAATATTATTTCAACAATGAAAAGGACGAGAGTATAAAGGATGTAATCATTATTTAATAGCCACGCTGTGACTATTGTTGTATTGTTATCAAGCGACTACACGATTGCGAACACGTTCCCATTAAGATACTTCTGTTTTCTACTATCCTCCCAATTCTGGAAGCATTAAATGTTGAACGGCAGAATTAAAAACCGCGCTTTGCCTCGTTATCAGAGCTAAGAAAATTAATATTAAAATATTTCATTTCCTAGAGTAGGAATTGAACCCACGACCTGTCGAGTTTACAGTTGCACATTTGTGCCCCTGCACCACTATTTATACAATATATAAATCTTATATATGTTATCATTTATTCTAATATAATTTAGAAATGTTTTGTCGCTTATTATTGTATTTGGAAGTTAATTCCGTTTATAAAAATATCTGTAATATTCATGAAGATATCTATTGTAATAAAAAAAAAATTTCTTAATTTATATCATACAAATTAGTTATGTAACACTTAATATGTAAAAATTAAAATTAAATTAAATTAATAAAGGTGGGGAGCGAAGTGTCTTAGCACTAGGTTCCCTCTGCCTACCCTGCTATGTGTGTGGAGCTGATTTAACATAATATGTATTAATTATAAATTCCAGTTTATGTTGAGTTTCGTGTAAGTGCTTCCTTTATATTAGTAGTATCGTATCGTATATTAAAAATATATAAATCATTTTCCTATTTGAGGTAACAACCCCACAGCCATTTTATTATGAGTTTATTTTTTTTATTTTTACATTTCAGAAATCTTTAGCATTCAATTTACTAATAAATATATGCGTAGCAGTACAGTTTTTAAACAATCCAACATCCGAAATGTCAGCTGATGAAAGAAATATTGTGAAAAATAAAACAGTTGAATCAGATGAGAGTGGTCACGAGGTGGAAACGGATGTTGACGATAAGAAATTTCTAGATTTCGCTTTAAAAACAGTATTAGATCCTACTACGGTAATCATGAAAACTAATGATAGAGTAGAAAAGCTTAAAAATGAATTGGAAGAAATTGACAAATCGAATGTTTCTTTGGATAAGTTTATGGAAGAAATGGATCGGCTCAGTTTGGAAGTATGTCAATTATCGCAGAAATATTTATGGGAATACGTAACGGATGTCTCCAGTGATACTAAAAAGAATAAAATGGTAATATATAGATATTTCTATAATTTAATATAGATATTCATTACTAATAGGTAAGTATAGGTTACTTAGTACATACTTACCGCCACGAAAGTTTTATTCTTAGAAGCAAATTATAAGTAAAAAGATTTTTCTATCCTTATTGAATAGCTTTCAAATAAAAAAAGAATCATCAAAATCGGTTCACCCAGTAAAAAGTTCTGCGGTAACAAACATAAAAAAAATACAGTCGAATTGATAACCTCCTTCTTTATGAAGTCAGTTATAAAAATCAAACTCAATATTTTATAGATAAATGTTGCCGCAGAAGAAGACAAAATAAAAAAGAAATATTGGGATATACTGAAGCAAAAATATATACTAGAACAAACTAACAGTAGTGATATGAAATTGAAGAGAAAATTGAGACTTATAAAAGAAAGAGGAATTAATGTTCAAATGCCTCATACCATGGTACGTAATCATGTTTACAGAAATATACTTATGTATTGAAACTTATGAAACAGTATATGAATATGTAATTATACTCTTTAGGTAAGTAATTTGAGGCGCAGTCATGGTGCAGGGGCACTCGCGTGTGACTTCGATCCCCACTGGAGGAAATGAAGTATTTAATATTTTAATTTCTTAGTTCTTCTGGTTTCGAGGCAAAGTGCGGCGTTGAGTTCTGCCACTCAACACGCAATGCCTCTATAATTCAATTGAAAATGGGGAATGGAGATTGACTCTAGGTTCCCTCTGTAGGCAGAGGGAACCTAGAGTCAATCTCCTTTTATATGGGGAATACAGCGTGAAGCTTATATAATTTTATTATTATAAAAAATAGCTTTTCATGGAGTCAGTATCTTCTCTCTCTCTCCTACAAATATTATAGTAATTGGAAAGTATATTACGTTGATTTTCATTTTATTAATTGCATCAAATTAACACGTCAATTCGATTTATAATACCTATAATAAAATAAAAAAAAAATTAGCTTCACGCTATATCCCGCACACAGCAGGGTAGGGGTAGAGGGAACCTAGTGTTAAGACACTTTCTGCCGAATTCTGGAGGCATTGCGTGTTGAGTGGCAGAACTCAACGCCGCGCTTAGCCTCGACACCAGAGCGAAGAAATGGAAATATAAATTTAAGTAAATATTTCATCTCCTCGAGTGGGGATCGAACTCACAACCAGTCGGTTTTACAGTGACACTTTGTGCCGCTGCGCCACGACCGGCCTCAATATCATCATGCCACCATATCTCAATATCATAATATAGGTATATAATATATCTACTTAATACTGGCATCGGGAAATTCATGAGTGGATAGGTAGTTTGGTTTAGTGAGTGAGCTTAAAAGTTGATTAGATAATGTATGAAAAATAATAAACCACTAAAATATTTCTTATATTCTGCGGCGGCGAATAGAAATATTTTAATACTTATTAAAAAATAAAAATTGAAGTAATTATAAATCGTAAAGTATTACGACACAAGCGTGTGACTGTAAACACAACGGTTGTGGGATCGATTCCCACTCGGGGGACTAAATATTTAATTTTTCTAACCCTTCGCTCTGGTAAGTGATGGTTTAGTTCCGCCACTCAACAAGCGATGCTTCCAGAATTCAGCGGAAAGTGGGAAATGAGTGTCTTAATGAGAATGGACTGTCTTAACACTGAGTTCCCAGGTTCCCTCTGTTTATCCTGCTAAGTGCGGAACAAAACGTGAAGCTGTAAAAAAAATAAGTCTACGTAGATATTGAACTTGAATTTGTAATAAATAAAAGTCATTTATTATAAGTAACCTATAAATAAGTATTAAGAACATTTTAAATTCAAAAAAAATTTAGCAAAGAGAAGAAATAGACACAATGCAGCGAATTTGGAGCCGAGTGACTGTATGCGCCTACAACGTAACTGAATGTAATAACGAGGATTCGCTACGAACAATGAATGGTACGCTATTTAAAAATAAAAATTTAATTAAATTAGCTTCACGCTGTATCCCGCACACAGCAGGGTAGGCAGAGGGAACCTAGTGTTAAGACACTCCGTTCCCCACTTTCTGCCGAATTCTGGAGGCATTGCGTGTTGAGTGGCAGAACTCAACGCCGCGCTTAACCTCGATACCAGAGCGAAGAAATGGAAATATAAATTTAAGTAAATATTTCATCTCCTCGAGTGGGGATCGAACCCACAACCAGTCGGTTTTGCAGTCACATCTCGTGCCGCTGCGCCACGACCGGCCTCAACGCTATTTAAAGAATATATATAAGGCTAGTCGTGGCACAAAATTTTAGAACACAACTCTTAAATAGTTCAACAATTGTTACAAAACATTGAATAATAGACAAGTAAAGAAACATTTACTTAATGTATTTGATAGTCTGTGGTTAAGTTTGACAGGAGCGGCAAAATTTTTTTTGGCGGGAACAAAACCCAAGGCTTATTTACTCTGCACTCATGCCGCAACTGAACTGTTTTTGTTTTTATTTTAAATTGCACATATTGACAATAATAATATATCTAAGAATGCGTTTAGCTTAGAAATTAAAATGTCCGGCGCCATCCGACTTTACCTTAGGTACTAAATTATAATATTAATTAATTATTTTCAGATATAATATCAACATTCAAAACGAGTGATGACACAAAAGAATTATCATATTATTGGAAAGCCTATCGCGATGCAACTGGAAAGAAAATTCGTCCCATTTTTAAGAAATACGTGATAAGAATGAACAACATCGCTATATTAGAAGACTTTACTGATGCTGGAGACATGTGGCGATATGCCTTTGAAGATGATAGTTTTGCTGAAACTGTTGATAGACTATGGTCAGAAATAAAACCTTTTTATAATGTCTTGCACGATTATGTTAGAGTTAAATTAAAAGCTGAATATGGAAAAGAATTTGGTAAAACTACTACTGTAATTCCAGCCCATTTACTTGGTAATTATTCACTTTATTAATAAAAATTATACGTATAAGCACCTTATAAAATACAAAATATCCAACTAAAGTAGATAGTTGCCTTTTTATATCACGAAAATCGAAACATGTAATTTTTTGCAAAACGACAAACCGAATGAAAATTCATCAGTCTAAAACAAGTTTTAATGAGTTTCTATGCTAAATATGAAAATAATAGCACCTGATAAAAAAACTTAATGCAACGCAATAATACATTTTTGCTTTAGGTAATCTATGGGCTCAGGATTGGCAAGCAATATTTAATAAAGTCACAGCTTATCCTGATGTTGAAGGACCTAAACTCATAGAAAATGGAAACGTATCTTCGAAAGACTTTTTTCAAGCAGTGGACGAATTCCACAAATCATTGGGGTTTGAGAGCGCTAACGAAACATTCCAAGATGTCAATGACACAACGCAAATAAGCAACTGTTTACCATCAAGTCATGACATGTGTGATGGCTTTAATTACAAGTAAATAATAAAAACATTATTTTTTTTTGTGTAGCAGGCTAGGCAGAGGGTGTCTGGTGATAAGACACTCCACATTTTGAGGAATTCTGAAGACATTGCTTGTTGAGTGGCGGTACTTAAGGCCGCTTCTATCTTGTCCGAGAGATAAGATGGAAGTCGAACCTATTATTATAGGTTCCACTCGTTCGAGCAGCCACAACATCTGATAATAAAAACATTACAGTTTTTTTTACATATATTGTTAAAATAATTGAAAGCTTATAACTTTATTTAGACCCGTGAAATTACCCGTTGTGAAATACGGCCAAGCAATAAGATCAACGCGTTGAACTGAAGTATGATTATGAAATATAATGTTCACTACTTTCAAAATAAATATACAAGAGCAACTGATATTTTATCAGAATTTATGACTATTTGATTTTTATGGACAATGCGGGATACGCACGCACGCACATAGCACTGTAGGCAGAGGGAACCTGGGAACCTAGTCTTAAGAAACTTCATTCCCCATTCAGGCACTGGAGTACAGAACGAATCTTCACTTTCCACCAACTTCTTGTGGCATTGGGTGTGGAGTCACAAAAAAGTATTATAGAAAATCAACGCCGCGTTTTTTCTAGGTCACTAGAGCGAATATAAAAACAAATCATTCCCTCGAAAGGAAATCAAACCTAAAACCGTCACGTTTACAGTCGCACTGCGCCACGACAGCCTAAATCATTATTTTTTGATATTTAAAAAAATAATGTCAAATTTTGTCTATATTTAAAAAAAAATGTATTTAGATGATTTTTCTGATTTAGATACGAGTATATGTAAAAATGCAAAATATTATACTTATATATATGTTTAATATAACTTGTAGGATAAAATGGTGCGGTGATAAAGTATCGGACGTGAGGATAGGACTGTCAAGAGCTGCACGGCTATTGGGACACATTCAATATTTCAAGCATTATCGAAATCTTCAACCTCTTTATCGAGATGGACCAAACCCAGGTAAATTAAAATACCAGTTATGGTGCATACAGATAAAGCAGTTAGAAAGTAATGTTCAGACGCTTAGCTCTTAACTTTTTGTAAAAAAACGAGATTTGAACCCGCGCCTCTTTGGAAACCGTCCAAGCGCTCTGACCAACTAAGCCATACGTTCACTTTTTATTCCTAAATGTGGAATAACACTTTAAAAATGTTAAAAAATTAAAGACTTTTCCTATTGCGAGGCGGAACTCAAGGCCGCGTATTGTACTAAAAGACCATAGATAATAAAATAATTTTAATATAACCATTCCCTAGAGTGGAAAATCAATCCACAATCGTTGCGTTTGCAGTCAAATTAATTAAAAAATATATATTTTCTTTATATAAAAACTCTTTTTAATACTTAAAGAAACCTTAAAATTAGTTCCACTGCCTAAATCTTAACAAAAGCGGTCAAGTGTTTATTTTATTGTCTCTATGAAGGACTGCAGCGCATGCAAATTAAAAGATCAAACATTTTCCATTGACGATGATTAATAAACAGTTTTATTTATTTCATACATTTCACAGTCCAGGCCAGTCGTGGCGCAGCGGCACGAAGTGTGATTGTAAAACCGACTGGTTGTGGGTTCGATCCCCACTCGAGGAGATGAAATATTTACTTAAATTTATATTTCCATTTTCTTCGCTCTGGTATCGAGGTTAAGCGCGGCGTTGAGTTCTGCCACTCAACACGCAATGCCTCCAGAATTCGGCAGAAAGTTGGGAACGGAGTGTCTTAACACTAGGTTCCCTCTGCCTACCCTGCTGTGTGCGGGATACAGCGTGAAGCTAATTTATTTAAATTTTAATTTATTTATTTCATACATTTTACAAATTATTTTCGTCGATAATACCTACAATACCTACCTAATATATAATACCTACCTGCTTCGTACTTAATTTTTCGTACTTTTAGACCCTTTATGCAGCGCGACATGGTTAAGTTTTATTTCATTTTTTTTGTTTTTCCCACTGC
Organism: Heliconius himera; assembly: GCA_021202915.1. Classification (NCBI taxonomy): domain Eukaryota; kingdom Metazoa; phylum Arthropoda; class Insecta; order Lepidoptera; family Nymphalidae; genus Heliconius; species Heliconius himera. The sequence goes on from JAJHJA010000034.1 coordinate 520,306, forward strand.
CATGTACATTTGTAATAACACATATAAGAGTTATAGTACAAATAAATCTATATAGATTTTGAACTTATAAACGTCGCTCTCAGTTAAATTCTCTCAACTGCGCCAAGGTGACGTCATGTAAAAAAAATATATATAAACAATTACTAAAGTAAATATTATTAAACATTTACATCAAATATTTACATAGTGCATAATATGGATGTGCTTCAGATCGATATTTGTAATTAAACAACATAGCAGCAGGTGTTTTTAACTCAAAATATACGAACATTAAATTAAAAAGTTGTCGGTAAGATTTTTTTTTTCAGCTTCACGCTGTATCCCTCGCACAGCAGGGTGGGCAGAGGGAACCTAGTGTTAAGACACCTCGTTCTCCACTTTCCGGCAATTTCTGGAGGCATTGCGTGTTGAGTGGCGGAACTCAACGCCACGCTTTCCCTCGACACCAGAGCGAAGAATGAAAATATAAATGTAAATAAATATTCATCTCCTCGAGTGGGGATCGAACCCACAACTAGTCGATTTACAGGCAGACTTTGTGCTCCTGCGCCACGACTGGCCTCAAGTCGGTTATTTATAATAAAAATAAAATGAAAATTAAAAATTAGATATGTGTTGCATGCAAAAGCTAGTCAAATATTTTGGGGGTGAAAAACTGTAATAACCTCAATGACATATGTCAACGGCCGTTGCTTTCACAAATCATCGACATCTTTCCTTTTGTTATAAAATATAACAATGTACCAAACCATCGCGGATCGAAGTTTGTAAACGACAAAACGTATTGTGTTAATAAAGCGGCATAAAATGATAATCATACATATATAATAGGCATTTAATTAAATATATTCAAGTATATCCATATTAAATTTGAATTAATATTGGGGCCAGTCGTGGTGCAGGGGCACAAAGTGTGACTGTAAAACCGACTGGTTGTGGATTCGATCCCACTCGAGGTGATGAAATATTTACTTAAATTTATATTTCCATTTCTGCGCTCTGGTGTCGAGGCAAAGCGCGGCGTTGAGTTCTGCCACTTAACACGCAATGCCTCCAGACTTCGGCAAAAAGTGGGGAACGGAGTGTCTTAACACTAGGTTCCCTCTGCCTACTCTGCTGAGTGCGGGATACAGCGTGAAGCGGATTTGATTTTTTTTTATTTATTAAATATATTAAGTACTTCACCTTGTCCTTATGATCTTACTTTCTAGATTACATGACTGTGGAAATGACCAACAAGGCAAAATAAGAGCAAGATTGTGATCGTTTTTTATATAAACAAATATCAGATTATGTTTTTTTTTTTTATTCAGTACGTTTTCGCAGTATTCGCTGTATCAATGTATGACAGGGTAGGCAGAGGAAATCTAGTGATAAAACACTCCGTTTTCTACATTCTTCCGAATTCTGGAGACATTGCGTGTTGAGTGGTGGAACTCAACGCCGCGCTTTGCCTCTAGACCAGAGCGAAGAAATGAAAATATTAAATATTTCATTTTCTAGAGTAGGGAGGAATCGACCCCACAACCTTTCGCTTTTGCAGTAACAGGTGCTACTGCAAAAACGCGTTACTTTTTATATCAGATTGATATATTCATAATGAACAGTAAAGTGGTTACACTTCTTTTATTGATTGTATAATGGATTACCTTTATATAATACAATAGTAAATGTCGTCACTCGATATACATATAGATTTAACTGTAATATTTTTTTGCGAATATTGACTTGGTATACCTATGAAATGGGGTCGATAGAATAGTACCGTTATAAATTGATTGCTTTTTACTATAGGTGTTTAGTAGCAGATAATGAAATATATTTATTTATAAACCAGTCGTGGGGTAGGAGCACAAAGTGTGACTGTAAACGCGATTGGTTGTGGGTTCGATCCCCACTCGAGGAAATGAAATATTTATTTAAATTTATATTTCTATTTCTTTGCTCTGGTGTCAAGGCAAAGCGCGCCGTGTTAAGTTTCGCAACTTAACACGCAGCGCTTCCAGAATTCGGCGAAAAGTGGAAACGGAGTGTTTTAACACTAGGTTCTCCCTGTCTACCCTGCTGTGTGCGGGATACGGCGTGAAGCTGATTTAATTTATTTTTTTTATTTTCAAATACATGATAGCGTTTTGAGTCATGATGATTTAATTTTAGACCAAACCTACATTTATTTAATTAAATATTTGTTTTAATAGATTATGGTATTTGAAAAAAAAGGCGCAGCTAGTTTTTGTGCAATTAGATAATAAATATACTTATAATAATGTAAGCAATAAATATTGCCTTATAAATAGATTTTATGTTTTAAAAAGGAAAAATTGAAATATACATAATAGTGACTTTAATGTGATTTGAAACATTTTAAATTGTATTTTGCTTCCTTAATAAGGCCTACTTATTATTTATTCTTTATTTATTATTCAACAGGCTACATTACCCGATCCTACCCCACTTTACTTACCTTTTTAATTATATTTCTCTCAGCTTACCTTACGAAAACGTGAAACTTAACTGGAACGTGAACTTTTAGGGTAATATAATAAAAAAATATTAAAGAATATAAAAAAACTATTTTATATTTTAATTTTATTAGGTCGAGATATATTATAATTAAATAAAACATAACTATGTAACAAAATCTATGAAAGAGAATTTGGCTCATTTTTAAAAATTGTATCATCGTGATATTTGATAGTTATACTTAGGTGACTACAGAACAGAAAAACATGGTATCATCGAGCTGGTCTGGTGATGGAGTCAGGACCTGAATAGTGGAACTCGTCACAGGTTATTAGTAAACAGTTCCCAGTACCAATTGCTGTAAAAAAGCGTGTTTTTAAGTTTTTTTTTAAATATATTATTATTTACTAAATGAATACTAAAAATATATATAAGTTGTGTCACGTCAATTTAAGCTTCATTACAGCCTTCCACGACGCGATATCTGACATCGTAGCGGTGCAAGTGACCTCGCCGAGGTATCTGCAAGCCCTGAACTTCGTGAAGGTAGCGACTTCCTCCGAGACCATGGTTAACCATTTATTATGGCTCGCTTTGGAGAAGTTTCCTTTGATGGCGTATGCATACGTCTTGGATAGATGGAGATGGGACATCTTCGCTAATAGTAATATGAAGGATTGGAACAAACATTGGTGGGATTTGAGGTTAGTTATTTTAATGTGGCTTGGATCTCGAAAGGTTTTACCAAATTTCCTATAGCACTTTTATATAATTTTTGTACTTCTATTATACGTAAATTATGAGGAATGTACGTTAACATAACAAATATTTTATTCTTGAGGATGATATTAAGAAAATACAGTATTATATACATACATTAAATATAATTTTACTTAATATAAGAAGTCCTTATATTTTCAGACAGGGTAGCCAGAGGAAATCAAAATTTAAAATTGATCTCATTTTTTACTTCAAGGACTTAATATTATATACAAAAACATTTGTATTATGTATATATGTCTATATATATATATATATATATATATATATATATATATATATATATATATATATATATATATATATATATATATATATATATATATATGTGTATGTACAAAAATCTTGGTTGTATTAAATATTTATAATTTAATTAATACCTAAAAACATGTTTATGTGTGTATGTGCATAAAAAATATTTGTAATAATTCAAGGAAATAGAACTATAGAAAACTTAGTACATTGAAAACATTCTCTAAATACATTTTATAAATTGTGTCCCGCAAATAAAAGCGTAGGTAGAGAAAACCTGGAAACACAACAAGACACTCTGTCCCCATTAAGTCACTACCGCACGCACTTCTTCATTTTCCGCCTTATTCTGGAGGGATTGCGTGTTGAGTGGCGGAACTCAACGTCGCGCCTTGTCTCGACACCAGAGCGAGGAAATGAAAATTTTAAATATTTTCTTCAAGTGGGAATCGCACCCACAATCTGTCCCGTTTACAGTCACACGCTGTTAAATAACTATTTTAACAAAAGCGTGTATAAATTAGACGTTCTAATATCGTTTAGGTTTTAGCTTATAAATTCTTTTGTTCGAGTATGTGTTTAAGTTCCTGTCTTTGTCCTTCAAAAATGTTGACCGTTTTTTTTAAAGTTAAATATAAGTTTTTATTTCATTCCACGTAATTTTATTCAAAGGAATTTAGTTTTCAATTAAAATTAAGTTTTTTAAATTCCATTTTTAGAATTTTAATATTTTTAATTTTAAAGTTAAATTATTTCCAGACCAGTCGTGGCGCAGCGGTACGAGGTGTGACTGTAAAACCGACTGGTTGTGGATTCGATGCCCACTCGAGAATATAAAATATTTACTTAAATTTATAGTTCCATTTCTTCGCTCTGGTGTCGAGGTTAAGCGCGGTGTTGAGTTCTGCCACTCAACACGCAATGGCTCCAAAATTCGGAGAAAGTAGGGATCGGAGTGTCTTAACATTAGGCTCCCTCTGCCTACACTGCAGTGTGCGGAATACAGCGTGAAGCTGATTTATTTGATTTTTATTTTTATTTATTTCTTGAAAAAAAAAATATTTTCAAGAAATAAATAAGCTTTAAAATTAATAAAAATTAAAAACATCGGATAACTTCCAACTTCAAATAATTTTAGTTATCGTGTTGAAATAGATATTGCCGCTTAGGACGTTTTGAATTGATTTTTTATTATTTCATTGTTCATAATGAATAATTAATATTTATAGCACGCTAAACGCTAAAGATAAAACACGTAATTACAATTTTCTTTGTATAAATATCATATTTATAACTATAGTTATCATACAAACGTTTTAATAATAATCAGCTTCACGCTTTATCCCACACACAGCAGGGTAGGCAGAGGGAACCTAGTGTTAAGACACTCCGTTCCGCCCTTTCCACCGAATTGACAATAGAGCGAAGAAACATAAATATCATTTTTAATAAATATGTCATTTCGTCGAGTAGAGATCGAACCCACAACCTGTCGCTTTTACAGTCACATTTTGTGGCTCTTCGCCCCGATTTAACATATAACTTAAATTTAATAACAATGATTTAACATTTTTTTGGCACAAAAAAGTATGTTATACTTTTAAGAATTTTGTGTCATTTGTTTTATCAACGGAAATATATCGTATAGTCATAGTAACCTAATTGTTTTCGATAAGTAAATTTTTTAAACCCATCTTAGCGCTATGCGCTGCTTGCGGCAAACGTGATGTTTGTTGTTGTGGATTCCATTCCCATTTGTGGGTTTTCCCCGTTTTATAGGACAAAACCACGTTGTTTAGTTTCGCCACTCTATATCCAATGCTGCGAATTCAGACGGAAAGTCAATTTTTAATATGAGATAAAGCGTGAAACTTGAAAAAATATTGAAAATTTGAGTTCACATCACGAAATTAAGATGTATATATATTTATAACTAACATTAAAATTTTGTACAGAGTGAAAGAAACTGGCATATCACCACCAGTCCCTCGCAACGAAACTGACTTAGACCCTGCTGCCAAGTATCACGTGGCCTCCCACGTACAATACATCACGTAAGTTAACATACTATTTCTAAACTGTGTTTGCAAATTATATTTCATAATATTAATGTATGTAAGAAAAAAATATAAAGAAAAAACACAGCTTTAGTGGGATAAAAAAAACGTATAAATACGTAAAAGAAACCTGAAATATGTCATATTATACATATATAAATAGGCATAATTTACGCGTAAAATATTAATAATTTATTTCTTCAATACAAAAAATATATAGCCACAATAATGATTAACTTAACTATTATTCTTGAGTTGTCAAGCACATTTAGTTCCTACCAAATTTTCCTTAATACAGTTAGCAAAAACAGTATAGTTGATGCTTCTTGGCCGTTAGCGCTTATCCGAGCGTGCTTGGCGTGACAAATTTTGTTTGCATTCTCGAAACGTTTCAGTTGTAATTGATTTGATAATAATTAAAATATAGTAGGCTTTATTCAATTTACAAAATTTATTGAGTAAGTAAATTAGTACGTCCTTTCTATGCTAGAAATGAGTAAATTAGTTACTACTAATTCACTTATTATTAGTTACTACTAATTCACTTATTTCTAGTACATAAGTAGTTGTGCTTTTCATTCAACAGACTTATGCGTAAAAAAATCAGCTTCACGCTGTATCCCGGACACAGTAAAGTAGACATAATAATCTAGTGTTAAGACACTCCGTTCCGCATTTTGTCGAATCCTGGAAGCATTGCGTGTTGAGTGGCGGAAGTCAATACCGCGCTTTTCCACGACACCAGAGCAAAGAAATGAAAACATAAATTTTGATTAATATTTTATTTCCTGGAGTAGGAATCTACAATCAGGTACGGTTACAGTAACACACTTGTGCCCCTTCGTGACGACTGGCCTCTTACTAAAACTTACCGATTCATTGAATAAATACTCTGTACTCTATATACTAGAAATGAGTTAATAAGTTAGTACTAATTCACTCATTTCTAGTATATATTTATACTCTTCATTATAAAGACTCATGCGTAAAAAACATATGTATACGAGTACATTTTTTTACTAATTCGTGGCAGCAAACAGTGACTTTATGTTGTCACTTTCGCAAATAACAAGACAATATTAATACGTGAACAAATAAAATTTAACCATAACATTGATCGTAAAACAAAAGAAATAAATGTTTTGTATTTTTTATTATGTATAATGATAGTGTTAAACACATCATATTTTTTTTGTATAATTACTATTTTATACTTCATTAATTTTATGAAAATATAAAAGTGTAATGTGAATTTTAGTGTAATGTATATGTCATTTTATAAGAGGCCAGTCGCAGAAGCACAAAGTGTGACTGTAAAACCGACTGGTTGTGGGTTCGATCCCCACTCGAGGAGATGAAATATTTATTTAAATTTACTTATTTAGAAATAATAAGTGTGGAATAACACTTTAAAATGTTTAAAATAATTGTTTAAATTTATATTTCCATGTCTTCACTCTGGTGTCGAGGCAAAGCACGGGGTTGAATTCTGCCACTCAACACGCAATGCCTCCAGAATTTGACAAAAAATGGGGAACGGAGTAACTTAACATTAGGTTCCCTATGACTACCCTGCTGTGTGCGGGATACAGCGTGAAGCTCATTTATTTATTTGATTTATGATATATTTTATTTCAGGTATCTAATATCAAATATTTTAGAATTTCAAATACTGTCATCATTATGCAAGGCAGCAAACCACACAGGACCTTTACACGAGTGCTCTCTACATGGCGTGAAGGAAGCAGGAACGTTGCTGAGGTACTTCCTTATGGCTGTATAAGATTCTATTTTTGTCATTATAATTTTAATGTGTGCAAAGATTTTGATATATTCATGGAAAATAACTTAACTAGCCAGCCTTCCTTATTGTTAAAGTAAACATATAATAGAGATGTTAAATATTGATAGTTGACTTACTTCATTTTTAACCATTGCAAAAAATTGGCAAATATTTATTATTTTTTTGTATTTGAAGACCACTATTGCAATGTATAGCGCAGTTGTGTGTTGTCCGACCTTACTGTGTGATTGTCACGAGTTCAAATTTGTATTAAATGCTCTTCGTGCTAATATATGCCAAAGTTTTAAACCAGAAAAACAATGTATATTTTTTCTGTTATACAAAAATATAATTCTATTTGATGCCGTGGTGGTGCAGGGGCACAAACATGCTACTGTAAACGCAACGGTTGCGGGTTTGATTCCCACTCGGGTAAATGAAATATTCAATATTTTCATTTCCTCGCTTGAGTAACGAGGGAAAGCGTGGCGTTGAGTTCCGCCACTTAACACGCCATGCCTTAAGGATTTGCGGCAAATTGGGAATTAAAAAAATATTATTGGGAAACCGAGTGCTTTAGCACTAGGTTCCCAGGTTCCCCCTGTCTATTATCTATACGCTTTGTCGATGGATACAGCTTGCACAATACCTTAACGTTAATAAGTTATATTAGAAAAAATGTACCTTCGCTAATATTACGACGATTTTTCACAGCGAGGGTATGTCTCTTGGGGCAAGCGAAGACTGGAGGACTGTCTTGAAAACAATAACAGGCGAAACGGAACTTTCAACAGAGGGAATATTAGAATATTTTGCTCCACTAAAAGATTTCCTACAAGAGGAAACTGCTAAACTAAAAACAGCTCAAGACGACATGGATACGAGCGCACCGATCGTCGTTGGAATAATAGTTGTTATATTAACTTTACTTATGTTTATAGTTTACTGTGTGAAAAAACGGAACGTGGTAACCAAAGCATTGTCTGTATGCGGATTTAGCAAAAATGGTTCTCTCGACATAGTGACCCATGATGTTTCTCAAGGAAAATCCAACGATATTAGCGGAGTCAGCGAGGATAAAGTTTAAGTTTTTTTTTGCTGGTTAATAAGTAGTTTTTTATCGTAAAGTCTTTTTCGACTGTTCAATTTTATCACAGATAATTACTTTTAAGATGTTACGTGTAATGACTTATTTACTTTAAATTATCAATATTTAATAAATGGTTTGGATTGTTTATTGTGCTGTTATTTTTTTTTATAACAAAAATTTAATCAGCTCACGCTGTATCCCGCACACAGCAAGGTAGTCAGGGGGAACCTAGTGTTAAGACACTCCGTTCCCTACTTTCCGTCAAGTTCTGAAGGCATTGCGTGTTGAGTGGCGCGCTTTGCCCCGACACCAGTGATAAAAAATAAAATAAAATAAATCAGCTTCACGCTGTATCCCGCACACAGCAGGGTAGGCAGAGGGAACCTAGTGTTAAGACACTCCGTTCCCCACTTTCTGCCGAATTCTGGAGGCACTGCGTGTTGAGTGGCAGAACTCAACACCGCGCTTAACCTGTCGAGGTTGCCTGGTGTCGACCAGAGCGAAGAAATGAAAATATAAATTTAAGTAAATATTTCATCTCATCGAGTGAGGATCGAACCTACAACCAGTCGGTTTTACAGTCACACTTCGTGCCGCTGCGCCACGACTGGCCTCAAAATGACACCAGTGATGAAATGAAAATATAAATTGAAATAAATATTTAATTTACTCGAGTGGAGATCGAATCGAACCCACAACCAGTCGATTTTATAGTCACACTTTGTGCGCCACGACTGGCCTCAAATTACAAATAGATAATAAAAAATTGTATATATCACACTATGTATAATTAATTTTACTAATTTAATAAAAGAATAATTTAACTGACTAACAAACCTAAAATTAATCAATCAATCTGTCAATTTTTATCAGAAACACAATCTAAACTTCAGGACGAGACAGAGCTAGAATATGTCACGGTCTATTAGCTCCAAAGGCTGTATGAAAGGTTGTACCTATATTGTATTGGTGAACGAAAGGTTAAATAAATAAAAATAAAAGTAAATATAAAATATATTGAATATAGATTTGGCTTCAAGCTTTGATTGTAAATTGAATGTTAACAGGAAATGTTAGTGTATTTAACTTTCCTTCTCGCTATTCTTATATGGTATCATGATTGATTTTCAATATTTATATTTAAACTATAGTCTCGATAATTTAATATTAAGAAAATAATGAAATAAATAACAAATTTAAATTATTTTTATACATATTCTCGTATAGGGTAGTCCAATTAATAACTTACTTTTTTATCGGTAAATAAAAAACGGATTATTTACCAACTTTAATATATATATATATATATATATATATATATGTATATATATATATATATATGTATACATATATAATATTTCATATAGAATTTCTTTAAATTTTATTTAGCAATTGGTGGTGCCCACCTCATTAAATCTATCAGATAGCCTTTTTATCTTGCACATTACATCACTTTACGTATACTATTATAATTGTAATCATTCTGTTTTTTCTATAGAAATCGAACCTATAGCTATCAAATAGAGTCAGCCACTTTATTTGAGGCAAGACGACCTTAAATTCCATAATACTTATCTATAATGAATCGAATATCAAAATCACAATTCACATGAAATCCTTCAACACAAACGATCAAAAGTCACATCCAATCAATACAACGAATAAAAAATTGCGTATATTTCGCATCAACTATCAATCGGCCTTACTTATTCAATGTCATCTAACAAAAAGGCTAAAAACCCAAACAAATTTGCCCACTCCCATAGAAATGGTGTATATTTGTAAACAAATATTACGGTATTCAAAAGCAACGATGGAAACTAAATCGATCTGGGCATCCGTTGTAGGTACGTGGTCCTCGTGGTACTGTCGAAATGGTGAGTGTGAGCGGAGAATGACAACAATCATCCGACAGCTACCACTTGAGACGCACACACCGAGCGCCCTGTATACGTGAATCGCGAATTTTAGTTTACTTTCAATGACATTTATAAAAAGACTGGCCGCTTTTAATTAAAAAATATATATATATAGAATATATTTATAAAAAAAAGATTTTTTTAATATTGGTTTGTTGCTAAAATATATAGTTGATTTTATTTGAAAATATAAAAAACAGTGATAAGTGATGAAATTTGGTTGTGATATTTAAGAATATAAGGGTAAGTACTGTTACTAAATGGATAAATAAATTAAAAAGTTTTTTTTATTATTTAAATCTATTAGAGAAAGTTAAAAGCTGGTAATTATATCGTATACATAGAAACAATATAAGATACAAGAAAGTCACTAAAATATTCTTGTTTATATATTTTTTAATAGAAATCAATCTAAGCGAGGTCTAGGAAATACAAAATAAAACCTAAGCATTAAAATTATAAAACCTAAATGCAATTAATTTTATCTTTATGATCTTTTTAGTGTTAAATCATGAGAGCCAGACATATATTGTTTTAATTTCTAAATAGGAAATAAAAATAATTATAATAAAAAAAAATACCAAATTTTTTTTCCAAAAGGCCAGGCCAAAAGGTTTGATTTCATTTGTTAATAAAGCTGTTCTCTCTTTTGACTAAAAATGGGGAGCGAAATGTCTTAATATAAGGCTGCCTCTGTCCACCCTTCCACATGCGGGATTCAGCGTGAAGCTGAAAAAAAAAGAAAGTTCAAATAAAATAAATACAAATATATAATGTGCTATAAGTATATGTAATCTAAATATTAAATAAAAAACCACATTGCAAAACTTGAATATTATTGTTCAGATTTATTGAATAAAATAAAACTTGAAAAATTTCAAGTTGTAGTTTTATACAATTTATTCCATACATTTAGCAAACTATCGGCTCCAAATATTAAACGATATATTAATAATTATTATAAAATATACTAGCTAAAATTATTATTGAAATCACATGATCACAATATTTGCTGAAAATAGAGAAAACGTACACTACCATCTATCTAAATATCGAAAATGTTAGGTCTTTATTTATTTATTTATTAGGTCTGCCAACAGAATAGACACACAAATTCTAAAAATTACATTGCAAGGTGTTATGCAGACACAACATGCTCCAACTGTATACTTATACATTATTTTACAATTAAAATTAGGTTAAGTAACAAAGATGAACAAAATACAATAATCAAAAAATAAAAATATTGAAATATATATTTAAAAAAAAAAGGAGAAAAGAAGAAAATTACGATTCACTGTCATTATTGGTCCAGGTATAAAATAGTTCAAAATTGAAGGCCAGTCGTGGCACAGGGATGTAAGTATGTGGCAGTAAACGCTACAGTTTTTGGGTTCGATTTCCACTCGAGGAAATTAAATATAGAATATTTTCATTTCTTCACTCTGGTTATGAGGCAAAGAGCGGCATTGAGTTCCGCCAATTTACACACAATGCCTCCAGAATTTGACGGAAAATGGGGGACGGAAGTGTCTTAATGGGAACGCAGTGTTTTAACACTAGATTCCATTAACTTTACCTTACCCTGCTAAGTTCGGGATACAGCGTGATAGTTCACACTTCACTGTAATTAAATTAAAGATACAGAATAAAAATCAATAATATTTGATACGGCTTAGCATATTAAGACGGATATCCTAAAAATGTCTTTAAAAGATTAACAAAATAATCAGCTTCACGTTGTATCCCGCACACACCAGGGTAGGCAGGGAACTTAGTGTGAAGACACTCCGTTTCCCACTTTCTGCCGAATTCTGGAGGCATTGCGTGTTGAGTGGCAGAACTCAACGCCGCGCTTAACCTTAACACCAGAGCGAAGTAATGGAAATATATATATAAATATAAGTAAATATTTCATTTCCTCGAGTGGGGATCGAACCCACAACCAGTCGGTTTTACAGTCACACCTCGTGCCGCTGCGCCACGACTGGCCTCAAAAAAATCACAAAATAATATGAATACAAATTAAGTCGGATAATTTAAAACGACCACAGAGCACTCGTGAGTGATAAATATTATACATGTGATAGAGAACAAAAACGAATTACGTATAAAAACTGATTTAAATACAGGTAGAATTAATATAGTTTTTATAAATTTATAAAGACAATTTAAAAGTATTTAAACTACTGCGAGGAAAAGATTCTAAACGCGACAGTTGAAGGTTCGATTCCCACTCGAGGAAATGAAATATTTAATATTTTCTTTTCTTTGCTCGGGTGAAGCGCGGCGTTGAATACCGCTACTCCACTCGCAATGCCTTCAGAAGTCGACAGAGAGTGGGGAACGGACTATCCTATTATGGGTGGCCGTATGGGTTGTAGCGTGAAGCTGATAAAAAAAATATAAACATTATAAACATATGTTCTGTAGTTCAAGCAATAATTTACAATAGTTAATTGATAGTCAATACAATATTATTTAAAATTTATCGGTTTGGTAGACGTTGTCCTGTTTGAAAAAGAATCGTCATATTTAATATTTTTAATATTAAAAAATATTAGTTTCTTTTCTTTCTATTTTGAATAGTAAACATTATTTTTTATTATTTTTATTTTTAATGCCCACGGGCCTCAATGTTTATGTTTTATTCAAAACCATATCTTACTATTTTCTTACGTTGCGCGTCGCCAGAAAAGGATTCATCACGATGGACAACTTTTCCCAAGGCGTTATCTCTCAGCAATTAGAGGGGCTCTTATTGTAGTATTTAGATCTTCCACGTAAATTACAGCATCTTCCCGAGGACTAACGCATAGACAAACAACTGACAGATAGACAAAAATTCCAAAAGAAATATTTTTACCGTCTTTATCTACATGTATTTTACGATTACTAGAAATATATATTTTTAATTTATATTTCATGTACAAAACAGGGGTCCTTTTACAGTTTTTTTAAATTCATATTATCAGTTCTTCGCTCCGATGCCGCAGAAAAGCGCGGCGTTGAGTTTCGCCAGTCAACACGTAATGCCTCCAGAATTCTGCGGAACGTGGTGAACGGAGTGTTTTAACATTAGGTTGCTTCGGCCTACACTGCTGTGTGCGGTACAGTGTGAAGCTGATTAATTTTATTTATTTTTATAAAATTGTCGTCTACATTACAGGTCAAATTAATGGCACTATATAAGTACATAGATATTATACCAACATTTTATTATTAGAACTAAGAACCTGCATTAAGAAAAAAAAATCTACCAAAGATTGATTTTATCACTCTTGCTAAATATTTCAAACACGTCAGTCAAACGGAGGTGGGTTAAAATAAAACGTTGCTTGGTCCCAAAGTTTTTATTGAATACTAGCGGCCGACTCGTGGCTTCGCCCGCATACCACCTAAAATGCCTTTATTATGCTATATTTGCCAACAGATTGATACATTCAATGGCTGCGGCTATGATAAGACGTCAGCGGAGGCAAGGGCGTCCCTCGCGGGACTCGAGCCTAGAGATTCGATATTGGTATAGATTAGTATAATTAATTACCAATACATAATAACATACGTATTTTGTCTTCGGTATTGTGTATGAACATTTTTTGATAGTATCTGTAAATTAAAATAGTAGATATTATTAGACGTGTATACATTATTAAATTGCTGTACTGTGTTAAATAAAAATGTTAAAGAACCTCTATTATTATCACATTTCTACTTCACATGTTTGTGCATTTTATTAAGATTATGATTAAAAAATATATAAATTCTTAGTTTAAACCAATTCAACAGTGAAATAAACAGTTAAACGAATTATCATGCGTTGTCGTATATTATGTCTAGTCCATACTGCTTATAATATGGACATCGAACGAGTTAAATGTAAATTGTATGACTATGGCGATATTAAGCTAGCATATGTTATAACATATGTTACATGTTCCCTCTGCGTATCCTAGTTATTTCACATTTTGTTAATTATACTACAGTATAATTAACAAAATGTGAAATAACTAGGATACGCAGAGGGAACATGGGAACTTAATTTTAAGACACTCCGTTCTCCGCTTTCCGCCGAATTCTAGAGGCATTGCGTGTTTAGTGTTTAGAGGCATTGCAATGGGGTAACTCAACGGGCGCTCTGTCTCGTTTCCAGATTGCAAATATTAAATATTTTCTTCAAGTGGGAATCACAACACCACCGCCTCGCTCGCTATGGTCGACGCTTGTGCTCCTGTACCATAACGACCTCAACGTGAAGTGGAAAACTTTAAATTTTAGTTCTATTGCAATTAACAATACAAAAGGTAACAAAAGGTGTGGTACTCTATTCATATCGATACGATTTGGGTATCCCCAAAAAGCGCGTCTATCTCCTTCTGAAAGGCCGGCAACGCACCTGTAGCTCCTCTGGTGCTGCACGGGGTCCTGGATGACGGTGTTTACTTACAATCAGGTGATCCGTAACCATCCGTATGCTCGTTTCCCATGTTTAGTTTCCATAAAAAAATCTTTTTTACTTTGGATATATTTTAGTTACTTACCAATATATTATACCACCCGTGGAATTTAAATACCAATATTGTAGTTTCAGTGCTATTATCATGACATTACCTTTGATTTATACAGTCGTTATTGTCACAAAAGTACTAGCTCTAAGCATTTTAAATACATAAACGAAACATAATAAATACGACGCTTTGGTTGTGAGTTCAACTCCCACTCGAGGAAATGCAATATTTAATATTTTCATATCTTCGCTCTGCTGTCGAGGTAAATCGCAGCGTTGAGATCCGTCACTCAACACGCTATCTCACTAGGTTCTCTCTGCCTAGTCTGCTGTGTGCGGGATATAGTGAAGTTGTATTCATTCTTAAATTTACAGTACAAAAGCATTATAACACAATTTAAATATTTTTATTCTTAGTTCGTGTAATGCGTCGCCATAAAATTTATCGATATACAGGTTTTACGTTTAAAAATAGAAATAATAATTATATTTCGATTATTTATTAGTATAAAATTCTAATAATAGTCGCAAAATTTTATTTAGATCTTAAAATATCTTTTAAAGTTCAATGTTGTTTACTTAGAAACTAGATCAAGGCAAACCTAAAAAAACATATTTGTTACATACAATAACAATTACGTTATTTACATTTTGCTGTGACATATTTTTTTTTTGTTTTGACGGAAAAAATATATAAGATTACATAAAACGGTGTAAAGATGATGGTATCTGCCCCTAATGGTCTCTATATGGCCTTGCTAAGCCTGTCATTCAATTGTTGCCCAACCTCATATATTCATAATTACAGTATACTTTGTACTCTCCGTAAACATATAATTGAGGCCAGTCATGGCGCAGAGGCACAAAGTGTGACTGTAAAATCGACTGGTTGTAGGTTCGATCCCCTCTCGAGGAAGTGAAATATTTATTTACATTTATATTTTCATTTCTTCGCTCTGGTGTCGAGACAAAGCGCGGCGCTGAGTTCCGCCACTCAACACGCAATGCGTCCAGAACTGAGCGAAAAGTGAGGAAGTGTGAGAGAGTGAGAGTGTATTAACACTAGGTTCCTTCTGCCTACCCTGCGGGATACAGCGTGAAGCTGAAAAAAAAATCATATAATTGTGTGACAATCCAGCAAAAAACAAAATGTTACAGGATGTGGAAATTATAGTGAGGAATTTTAAATAATAGATCTGTCGTGGCGGAGGCACAAAGTGTGATTGTCAACGCAACAGGTTGTGGGTTCGATTCCCACTCTTCTCGAGTGTTTATTGAAATATTTAATGTATTCATTTCTTCGCTCTGGCGACGAGCAGCGTGACGCTATAAAAAAAAAGTGTAAATAACGTCATGTATATGTATGTATATTTATCATTATATGTATGTATGTATTTTTTACATGACAAGGTTGGTAGAAAATGCTCTTAATCGTTAAACCCGCCTTTTGTAATTTTTTTTTAAATTATGTACAATAAAGTATATATAAATAAATAACATCGCTGAGTGGGTACGTCTAGCACGTGCCTTCTAGTGACAACGACAATATAATCTTCTTCAAATCGACATTATGCAATGCAATTACTCAATTAATTTTGCCTTTTGAATGGATAATGATGATTTAATTATGAATCATTACTATTTTTATAGAGGCCAGTCGTGGCGCAGTGGGACAAAGTGTGACTGTAAATCGATTGGTTGTGGGTTCGATCCCCACTCGAGGACATGAAATATTTACTTAAATTTATATTTCCATTTCTTCGCTCTGGTGTCGAGGCAAAACGCGTCGTTGATTTCTGTCATTCAACACGCAATGCCATCAGAATTCGGAAGAAAGTGGGGAACGGAATGTCTTAAGACTAGGTTCCCTCTGCCTACCCTGCTGTGTGCGGGATACAGCGTGAAGCTGATTTATTTGATTTTTTATTTTTTTCTATTTTTTCGTTGAATAATATAGTTTATATTGCATTACTTTAGGAAAACTAATTTTATATGATGAATAATAAGAAATATTAGTAATTTGTTTAAAATTATTTGTTTTTAAGCTTCACGCTGTATCCTACACATAGCTGGGTAGGCAGTGGGGACCTGAAAATTAAATGTTAAGACACTTCGTTCCCATTAAGACACTTCCGTTCCCCACTTTCCACTGAATAATGGAGTCATCGCCTATTGAATGGCGCAACTAAACGCCACGTATTTCCTCGTTACCCTAGTAAAGATATGAAATTAAAATAAAATATTTCATTCTTACTAGTGGGAATCTAATCCACAACGTTAGCGTTTACATTCGCACCACTGCGCCACGATGGCCTCAAACTATAGAAATAACAAAACTTATAGGGTTGATTTTCTTCTCTGAATTATATATGTATTTGATATCTCGTTCTGCACATTCCAAGCTTTGTTGCTTATTGGACAAGTAAAAAATCTGTCTGGCACGTAGTGGTACGAGCGAATTATACTGCCGAGTACGATTCGCGTAACTATTAAAAGGCAAATATTATGGTTAAAATTTTACCACACATGTATTATATTACGATATTACATCGACATTATATTGAGGCCAGTCGTGGCGCAGCGGCACGAAGAGTGACTGTAAAGCCGAGTGGTTGTGGGTTCGATCCCCACTCGAGGAGATGAAATATTTACTTAAATTTATAATTCCATTTCTTCGCTCGGGTGTCGAGGCTAAGCGCGGCGTTAAGTTCTGCCACTCAACACGCAATGCCTCCAGAATTCGGCAGAAAATGGGGGACGGAGTGTCTGAACACTAGGTTCCCTCTGCCTACTCTGCTGTGTGGGGGATACAGCGTGAAGCTGACATATATATGTTATAAATATTTACAGTCTACAATATATAAAATGTAAAATTTATTTATAAAGGGAGTAAATAAAAATATTAACTAAGATAAATAAATTTTACATTCTTAAATATAAATTAAAAAAATATAAAAACATACTCTTCCGAGGGCGGGACCAGGGGTCCATCGATGATTAGGGCAGTTCTAGAGAGAGTCTCAAGTAAAACTGCCTTCTGAATCTGATTCTTGATCTAACAGGCGATAACCTCCTAAGATGTTGATCGATGCTTTTCTATTAAACTGTTAACTGAAACCACTATAGGCACAATGATGGTCGCATTGACATCCCATATGGCAGTAATCTCATTGGCTAAGTCCAAATATTTAGATATTTTTTTTGCTTTTTGGCCTTCATATAAATTAAATATTATTATTGAAGCCTGAGGCCATCAAGGCACAGCCTCAGACTGTCAACTGATGCCTTTTAGATTCCCACTGAGGAGAACGGATTATTTTCATTTCTTCACTCTGGTAACAAGATAAAACGCGGGGTTAAGTCCGCCACTCGACACAAAATGACTTCTGAAATGGCCCGAAAGTGGGGAACGAAGTGTATTAAATACTAGATTCTATATTGCACAGCTGTCGTAGATTGCACAGTGTGTGGACTGGAAACGCGGCCGTTGTTGGTTCAATTCTCACTCGAGAAAATCAATCATTTAATATTTTCATTTCCTTGTCTGATAACAAGATAAAGCAGGGCGTTGAGTTCCGCTACTCAACACGTAATGACTCGAAATTTCAGCGTAAATTGGAGGACGTAGTGCCTTACCTAGTTTTCTTCTGCCTACCCTATTATATGCGGAATACAGCGTAAAGCAAAAAATATAAGTATTATCAATAAGATCTAAAAAAATATATATTAAATAAAACCTTTTACCGTTTCGTTGTTTTTTTTTTATAAATTAAACGTTTTATTTATAAATAAATATTTAATTCAGTAAGTTTTTATGTACAGCTGTGATTCAGTTGAGAATGAAAGACAAAATCAATTATGTTTAAAAGTTCAAGGATTTATGCACTTCGACTTAACGAAATGATTGAGAGAGAGATATTTACTTTTTAAATCTGTCAGGAAACAAGTATGACAGGTATGTGACATAATATTATACTTAGGCAAGAGCAAACAAACTTCATAATATTTTTATTTTATATAAGTCAAGGCAGTATTTTAACTGGATCTCTTTTTGACATACATTCTCTTATTATGTAATATTGTCTCTTTTTTACTGTACAATCTCCTTCGTGTGCTGTTCATACAACGTGACATTGGAGAAGTGATTATCTCAATTGCCATGCTTGGAACGCCATAAACTAATAATTGAGCTGAATTTTCATAATTAGTTAAAAACTAATAATAGATTTTAAAGATGTTACGTTAAAAATTTCATGTTACTAAATATTTGTCTTTTCTTAGAATAATAGATTAGTTATAATTAAGATGCGTTTTTATATTTAAGGTTCAGTTGTGGCGAGGGGCACAAGCGAGAGACTGTAAACGCGCCAGGTTGTGGGTTCGATTCTCACTCGAGCAAATAAAATATCTAATATTTTCATTTTTTCTCTTTAATTTCGAAGCAAAGCGCGGTGTTGAGTTCCACCCCTATCAGTCGGCAATGTCTTCAGAGTTCGGCAGATAATGGGGAACGGCGAACTTAATGGCAACGAAGTGTTTTAACATTAGATTCCCAGGTTCCCAACTTGTATCTGCCTACACTGCTATGTGCGGAATATAGCGTGAAACTTAAAAAAAATATCTTCTGTCCTCCATAATGTTCTTGTGACAATTTATTCCGTTCTCCATTTTCAGCTAATTTTATACATATTACGGAATTTTACACCACTTATCATTTTTTTTCTTTAGTTATTATAATATTTTATTATAATTCCATACCTACATTTATTTCTTTTGCCAAAACAACATCTGATGTGTGCACATAGATTACTTTGGTGACGTCAACATATTTTGACTACAAAGACTTGCATATTTTTTGCTTCAAGTGCGATGTACTCTATAAAAAAATAACTTAACGTTAAAGAATTACATACTGCTACACGTTCCTATACCTACTTAAAACAGACAAAAAATTTACTTTTGTTATCTTACTTATACATATAAGTATCGATTATAATCGTATATTATATGTTGGCAATGTATAAATTATCTGGGGCGTTCATATAATTTATGAAAAAATATTAATATTACTTATTTAGAAAACGTATAGAAATTTTAACGTAGCGGGATTCGAACGCGCCTCCTGGAAGCCGAACAGGTCGGTTTCCAAGTTTCCAGGCTTTCTAAATAAGTATTTTTCTTTCCTAAATGTGGAATAACACTTTAAAAATGTTAAAAATATTAATATTATTGTCCATTATATACTTTGCCTAGTCAATGAATAAAATTTTTGGGTATTGTATAAAATACCTGCAGTGTGTAAAATAAATAGATCTTGGTCCATATACTTATACTCGAGCTACAGAGCGTCCATTCATGGCGCAAAGGCACAAGCCTGTGATTGTAAACGCGACAGGTTGTGGGTTCGATTCCCACTCGAGGAAATGAAATATTTAATATTTTAATTTTTTCGGCTTTGAGTTCCGCCACACAACACAATGTCTTCATAATTCGGAGAAAAGTGGGAATGAACAACAGACTAGGTTCCCTCTGCGTACCCTGCTATAAGCGGGATACAACGTAAAGTTGAAAAAAAAAGAAAAAAAAATACTTGTTTTTAAAATTATTATAGACTGGATAAGGTTGATATAGAGATATTTGCCACGAGCTACGATGCAAAAGTAAAAGATAATGTTATCACGTGAATAGTTTTTGTAAAATAAAATTTAAATAGCGCTGTCATGATAAATTACCGAGCAACGGACTTTCGAGGTGAAGTTAATTAGAAACATAAAATAAAAGAGAATAGAGTGCTTAAGAAAATAAAAACATTTTAACATAATAAGTTTACGCTGAGACACTCCGTTCCCGACTTTCCGTCAAATTTTTCAAGGCATTACATGTTGACTGGCGGAACTCAACGCCGCGCTTTTGTTTTGTACATAAATATTACATTGAGGCCAGTTGTGACTGCAAAACCGACTGGTTGTGGGTTCGATCCCCACTCGAGGAGATGAAATATTTACTTAAATTTATATTTCCATTTCTTCGCTCTGGTCTCGAGGTTAAGCGCGGCCTTGAGTACTGCCACTCAACACGCAATTTCTCCAGAATTCGGCAGAAAGTGGGGAACGGAGTGTCTTAACACTAGGTTCCCTCTGCCCTGCTGTGTGCGGGATACAGCGTGAAGCTGATTTATTTATTTATAAATATTACATCGATTTTGAATCGAATCCCCAACCTGTCGCGTTCACAATCCCACTTTGTGCCCCTGCGCCACGAAAATTAAAATTTATTCTATTTGTATATTTATTTAAATATGTTCTTCCAGCGTTGAATATAAAGCAACACTGTAAAAAGTCAATATTGTTCACTTTCTGTGACAATATAGCTCAAAGGTTTTGTGGTAAAGTAATAAAAGATGAGTTTGAATGGCAGTATAGTAGTAATAATAATAATAATAAAAAGATGTCCATATTGTACTTTTTGTACAATGGCTAATTGTTTTAATGTTTTGTAAACAATGTGTTTAATATAAATAATAACAACTCAAAATGTCGCCGTCTGTTGGTTTATTGTGAGTGGTAGTAAATAATTATTATTCACTAAAAAGCACCTATTAATATTTTCTGTATTAGTTAATAATTAATTTATTAATTTAATTTTTGTTTCAGGGTAGGCAGAGGGGGCTTAGAGTTATAACACTCTGCCTCCAACTCTCCGCCGAATTCTGTAGGCATTGTTTGTTGAGTCGCGGTACTCAACGCCGCGCTTGGTCTCTACACCAGAGCGATTAACATGAAAATATTAAATATTTCCTTTCCTCGAGTCGAAATCGAACTCACGACTGTAACTATCGCGGTTACAATCACACGTATGTTCCCATGAATTACAACATGGCCTTCTGATTAAATATTATGATACTTATTAATCCTTATACATAAAATTCTTTATTCTAAATAAAGTCAAAATAAATTTACACAAGTGTTTCAAAAATTATTGTCTGTGAAATATAATACACCATTCATATACATGATTTTAAATACAATACCTATATTTTCTTTATTCTTTGAGGCCAGTCGTGGCGCAGCGGCACGAGGTGTGACTGTAAAACCGGCTGGTTGTGGGTTCGATCCCCACTCGAGGAGATGAAATATTTACTTAAATTTATATTTCCATTTCTTCTCTCTGGTGTCGAGGTTAAGCGCGATGTTGAGTTCTGCCACTAAACACGCAATGCCTCCAGAATTCGGCAGAAAGTGGGGAACGGAGTGTCTTAACACAAGGTTCCCTCTGCCTACCCTGCTGTGTGCTGGATACCGCGTGAAGCTGATTTATTTGATTTTAATAAAGAAATGAAAAAGTAAGCTTTATTTGCTAACTCTATAAAAATTGAACCAACAACCACAAAATCTTGTTTTAACACTTAAAAACAATATATTTTTATTTAAACATTTTTAAAATGTTATTTCGTACTAAGAAATGAAAAGTAATTTATTCGCTCGCTTTGGATACCTTCTCATCAAGGCAGGTAAAACACCTGTAGCTCCTCCGGTGTTACACGAAGCCGTGACTGGCGGCGGTAACTTACCACCAGATGACCGGTGCGGTCGTTTGTCTTGTTTTTTCATATAAAAAAACTACTAAAATTTGTACTGCAAGTTCTCCCTTCTTGCCAAATATCATAATTGTAGATCCAGAGGAAGTACCGTAAAGGTTTTATTGACACAGCGAATTTAATACAAAATGCAAAAAATCGATGCATAAATGCTCGTATCTTTTGATTGCGTTGACTAAGAAGACCGTAGATCTGAAAATTTTATGTGAATTTCAGCTTAAAGTGGAGGTACCACGCGATCTTGAGATAAATGGCTTAGACAGGCGGACAGACGGACAACAAAGTGATCCGACAAATGTTCCATTTTTACCTTTTATGGTAGGAACCCTCAAGAATCTAAAAGTAATGTTCAAATTTCGTTTTTCTTACATGGTTCTACTCATTGCCAATTTTTAGATTAAATATTAGTTAAATTTCGCGAGAATGACCTTGCAAGTCGGAGATGTTCATGTATACCAAGAAGGTGAGCTGCAGTTAGATTTGTAATAATTTTCTGCCTTGACCTCAAAAATTTATCGCAACAAATATCGTGTTAAATTGAACTAGCCATATTCTTTTTATGTATAAATACAGATAAATATTAATTATTTTTGATATCATTGTTAATATGCTAATGGGTTCTAATTTTCAGATAATTATGAATAATTATGCTCATAGACTCTAAAAGCTAGGTCATTATTTATTTGGACTAGCTAAAATCGTAGTTAAAATAATAAAATATTTTTAAGATTTTAACTTAAAATATTTTAAACTTAACTTTTAAACTTAACGATTAAACTTAACTAATGTACTAAAATCATATTTTTAAATAAATAAATGAATACAGAAGAAATTGTATTTGTCATAATCAGCGTGAAGCGTGAAGGTGATTTTAAAAAATATATTTTTGCCAATATAAAAATGCTGCTTCGTGTCATGTCGTGTATAGTTTTAATAATAATTTATATTATAATAATAATAATTAAATCAAGCTCAGTGTTCCTATCGTAAGTCGTAATTCATATTGTTATTTCTAAGATTACTCAATCTTACGTTTCAGTTAAATCGTAATTAGTTTTTCTATAGTGTAAGGAGAGTACCTACTAGAAATATTAGGATACTTAGAAGGAACGTAGTGTTAAGACACTCCGTTCGCTACACACCGCTCAATTTGCGTTTTGAATAGTGGAGTTCAACGCCGCTCCGTTTTAAGATTTAATTAAATATAAAATATAATCAATAGAACTCTACACAAAATGAACTTTTAGAAACAGATGCTTATATTAATAGAATTATAACAAAATTTAAGAGAGCAGTTTTTTATGTGTTATTAGCGTATATTATCTAAGTAAACATAATACAATGACCAATAGGCAATGACCATATACTGAAAAATATATAAATCACCATAAATAATTTCATAGAAAATCATCGAGAATCGAAATTTCAATAGACTCTAGTTAAAACAAATGCAAGACCTATTCAACATCTTTAAAATGTAGGCTTAGTTTATGCTTTAATAGTATAAGTCTCAATATTAAATATTCAGTTCGTTGATACTTACTTCATTTATATATGTATTTAAAAATATCAGCTTTGCGCTGTATTAAGCATGTAGCAGGTTAGGAAAAGAGTTTGTTTCAATAACAGAGCAAAGAAGCCTGTCACTTTTACAGTCACATGCTTGTGCCCCTGTGATACAACTGATCTCATTTCTGTATTTAGCTTTTGTACATAATGTTACATACGTAGAATATATAAATAAAAAAGTTTTTTTTTCAATCTACTTATACATAACATATGGTTTTAAGCATCTTCTAAGTTTATTTAACGTAGGTGAATAGTGAAGACAAAATGATATTTTCAACAAGCAGGCTGGGGTCAAATATCAGTCCAGTCCTGCCCTCAGAAGGGCACAATCATATTTTCGTCAATTAGATTTTCTAACGCGCTCGAGTAACGCGCAAAATCCCCGGTTCGGCTCCTCTACTATATAGAAAGTGCTCGTCATGTTGATATTTTTTTCCTAGAGTATTGTATAATGGGTATTATGGCTATTCATATCTGTTTAAGTTTAGCTGTGCTCATATATTTCAAATAAATTATAGTCTACGTTATATGCTATCGAGAACTAATAGGTACAAGTATATTATAAAAAAATAAAAAAAATAAATTAAATTAGCTTCACGCTGTATCCCGCACACAGCAGGGTAGGCAGAGGGAACCTAGTGTAACACACTCCGTTCCCCACTTTCTGCCGAATTCTGGAGGCATTGCGTGTTGAGGGGCAGAACTCAACGCCGCGCTTAACCTCGACACCAGAGCGAAGAAATGGAAATATAAATTTAAGTAAATATTTCATCTCCTCGAGTGGGAATCGAACCCAGAACCAGTCGGTTTTGCAGTCACACCTCGTGCCGCTGCGCCACGACCGGCCTCATATTATAAAAAGTTTTCTCAAAATCCGTCCAGCAGTTTCTGCTTGAAAATAAACAGATAAACATTCCAAAAGGTATATTTTTTAAATTTCTATAAACTTCTAGAGATAGAATATTTTCATAACTTTATATTTAATGCACAAAAATAACCCTTTTTAAAGTTTTCTTATATTTTTACATATCATTGTTTCGCTTTAATAAGTGGATTACATCAAACGGAATATGAACCTATTACTTAGTACTTTCAAGTAATTTAAACTTAGTATCTGTTCATTTTGTAAATGTTACAGCAGTAATCAAGTATTAGAGACAAGGCCGAAGCTATTCTTAAGTTACTTCAGAATTCCGAGTGAATGGTGTGCCCTGTGCTTGAGTTATTCACGATAACTGTCTAGGTTAACTTAATTTTTTGCTCATTTACTTATATTCACTGTTTATTAATACGCCTCTTTCAACGTCAAGTAAAAATCACAATGTGCTCCAAACCAGTATCATTTTGTCTTTGCCAATATAATCAGATAAATACTTCTGCTCTGCGGAAATCAACGCCGCACCTGCGGCACACCAGTGCAATGAAATGAAAATATTAAATATTTAATTTTATCGAGTGGGAATCGAACCCACAACCTGTCGCGTTTACCGTCACATGTATATGTCTCAATACTGCCTACTATGGCTTAAACTTTTTCAGTGACTGATATTTTTTAATATGTATTCTTTTAAATTTTCCTCTATAAATACCATAGTTTTTGTATAATGTAAATTGTAATATACATATTGTTAAATCGTCGCCATTAAGTGCTTAGTCTCGCCAAGTTAATCATGAGCTATCAAAGTTAAAATTTACGTAACAATATAACGTATTCTTGTTGTATTCCTTTTCCTGTATTTTGTATGTGTCAAGGCTTTTGAACTTTTGGATTTTTTGCCAATTTATTAGACATTATAATAGTTATCTAAATTTCCTATAGGAAATTTAATAAAAAGCGTTACGATTACATACACGGTAAAAAAATGCATAAATATATGCTATTTTTTTGAAATTAAAAAATATAATTAAAACTAGACTTTTTAGTGGTTTAAAAGAGCGATAATTTTTTTTTGCAATTTATCGCTTTCGATAATAAACTTAGACAGACCATTGAAATATGTGATTATCTGATAATTAAAAAAAACTATTTTACGACTCGAGGCAGGTCGTGGCGCAGAGGCATAAAGTATGACTGTAAAATCGAGTGGTTGTGGGTTCGATCCCCACTGGAGGAAGTGAAATATTTATTTATATTTATATTTTCATTTCTTCGCTCTGGTGTCGAGGCAAAGCGCGTCGTTGAGTTCCGCCACTCAGTACGCAATGCTTCCAGAATTCGGCGCAAAGTGGGGAACGGAGTGTCTTAACACTAGGTTCCCTCTGCCTACCCTGCTGTGTACGGGATAGAGCGTGAAGCTGATTTAATTTTTTTAATTTAAAAAACTATTTGATTTTTTTTTAATTTACCTTACTTTATTCAACAAGACAACTACAGACTAGATTTTTTTGTTTATTATGATATGATTTAATTAATGTCGCGTATCCGATTTAGCTTTTTTAATTACACCTGGTAATAAGTAGAGAAATATTTATTTAGAAAACGTATAAAAATTTGAACGTAGCGGGACTCAAACCCGCGCCTCCTGGAAACCGACCTGGTCGGTTCGAGTCCCGCTACGTTTAAATTTTTATACGTTTTCTAAATAAGTATTTTTCTTTCCTAAGTGTGGAATAACACTTTAAAAAAATATTTAAAAATATAAGTAGAGAATATTATAAATGTTGTTTTATTTTTTAGTTTACTAAGTTAAATAATTATTCAATTATTTATTTGGTTTGTCGTTAAAAAAAGTTTAATTAATCTTAATATTTATGACTTATGATAAAGATTATGTAGATAGTGATGTCAGCATCTCAAGATTGACCTTCGTCCTCCTTCCTGTTTATTTCCTTCTGTACTCCTTTCGACCTTATTAATTACAAATTAATGATAAGAAAGATTACATTATACGTACCTCTTATTATTAGAAAACGTAAAAAAATAACGGGACGGGATTTCAAAAAAAAAATAATTTCAAAAAATCTAATTATGCGGCACTCGAACCCACTCACGGAAACCGTCCAAGCATTCTTGCCGCCTTACGTTCTTACATACATAGAATCTCTATAAATACACTTTTTTGAAATATTATTTAACTAAATGAACTAAGTAAGTTTTTTTGTTTATTATCCTCAACACTTTCATCTTTGTATGGTTGTTTAAATATGTCAAAATTTCTAATTTGCATAAGTGTGTCAAGTAATAACCGAAACAAACTTTTTATTGTTTGAATTGTTAACGTAAAATGCGTTAAATATGTATTGTGTATATGTATGTTAACATGGAATTAAATTTAATATTCTTAATATATTTTTTGTTAGCTTCACGCTGTATCCCCCACACATAGAGGGAACCTAGGAACCTAGTGTGGAGACACTTGCGTTCGCTATTTTCCACCTAATTCTGGAGGTATTGAGTGTGAGACGAAACTTGACGTTGCACTATTACATATTTAATTTCATCGAGCGGGAACCGAATCCACAACCTGTCGCTTTTACAGTCGCACTTTTGTGCTACCTGCGCCATGATAAATCACTCGAAAAAAAATCTCGTGAAAAGAGTACAATTTTTTTACTGTTTCATAATTTGAATACATATTTTAACATGTTGTCATTGAGCTGCGCCTGTGAAACTTTCAGAGATTATTCTATACTAATATTAGTAGTTTGTAAAATTACGTCTGGAATAAAATCACTCACAATTTTTTTCGCTACAACCCTAAAACAAAATTTTTATAAAATTTAGCTTATTTAAAAACATTTTTTGTTTCCATGCTATTCCCAAGGTTTGTAAGCCTATAGTTTTGAAATACTACATTATTCAAAAGGCCTACTATGGAGCTATATTGAGAAAAAAATCACGAGCGCAGACTCAACAGTCGGGATTCTCAAATATCTGCCGAACTACTGAAAATCAGCGAACATACATGGGAGTAAAATGAAAAGATGCTGAGGTCCTCTATCCATAGATAACCGTTGATCTGTCGATCTCGTTACACTCTGTATATATATGGTGCTCTTTAAAATTGTAATTATTAAATATTTAAATACTTAATATATAGTATAATATTTTCACTTTTGCCTACCGTCGCTTTGATTGATCACTTTATAATCTCGCACATAGTAGTGTAGGCAGAAGGAACTTAGTGTTAAGACACTCCATTCCCCACTTTCCGCCGAGTTCTGAAGGCATTGCGTGTTGAGTGACGGAACTTAACACCGCGCTTTACCTCGACACCAGAGCGAAGAAATGAAAATAAAAATGTACACAAATATTTCATTTTCTCGATGGGGATCGAACCCACAACCAGACGATTTTACAGTCAAATAAATATACAAATAATCTCATTTAAGAAATCATATTATAACGAATATTGACTCTAAAATTAATAGAAATGCTCATATCATACAATTTACAAATCTTCTTTCCGCGAACTAACCTTGATAAGGAACACGGAATCGACGGGACGAGGCCGATGCGATGACACTGTTATACAGTTTTTGTTGGCCTGTATTGTCGAGATGTCCTCAAGGTTCATATTATGATCTCTGCATCCGCATAAATATACAAAAAAAAACAAGACTTAATATGCTTAGTATTGTACAATCTAATAATTAATTGTTTCTTACTATGTTGACACTTTAATTGGAGAGTAAGTGTAACTTAATAGAGACTATATTGCAAAATTTTGATGCCAGTCGTGGGGCAAAGCCAAGCGTGTGTAAACGCGGCAGGTTGTGGGTTCGATTTCCACTCAAAATGTTAAATCTTCCATTTCCTCAATCTGACATGAGGCAAAGCGAATCCTTGAGTTCCACTACTCAACGGGCTATGCCTATGAAGTGCCTTCATGGGAAACAGAGTGTCTTAACACTGGGCTCCCAGGTTCCCTTTGCCTACACCGCTGCTACGTGCGGTACACAACGTGAACCTAAAAAATTGTACATTTAGAATTTTTACTTTCAAATTGTTATACTCTAAATTATAACGTCTTCAATTGAATTTTATTTGTTTATCGGTAGTGGTAGTTGTAGGAAGCACGACGTCATTTATTACTTTCTGAAAAAACCACAGAATCTATCTAGAGTCGAATATATAGACTTTGTTTCCAAACAAAAATGTCGGAAGTTTTCATTCTGCTATAGAAAGGAAAATATTCGTAATATTAGTATCTATAGGTATAGGCGCTATAATATGTGATTGATACTTTTCTGTTATATAACTATTAGATTTTTTTTTCAGCTTCACGCTGTATCCCGCACACAGCAGGGTAGGCAGAGGGAACCTAGTGTTAACACACTCCGTTCCCCACTTTCTGCCAAATTCTGGAGGCATTGCGTGTTGAGTGGCAGAACTCAATGCCGCGCTTTGCCTCAACACCAGAGCGAAGAAATTGAAATATAAATTTAAATAAATATTTCATATCTTCGAATTCGAATCGAACTCACAACCAGTGGGTTTTACAGTCACACTTTGTGCCCCTGCGCCGCGACTGGCCTCAATTATTAGACTAAACGATTAGACTGACTTAAAACAATAATTTAATAAATATTATGTATAGCTAAGTATGTTTATTTTTATAAAGGAAATAAATTAACGCAGTTTTTATGCAACGTAGCTTGCTGAACCATTAAATTAAATTCTATTGAACTTGACGACAGAAGTGGTAATCATTTAGATACATCCGTGTCGTATCTACCTTACTTACTTGCACATACAACAATGTGTTTAAAATATAAACTAAAATAGCGTGAAAAATCAAAATGTCATACATTCCGTGCTTTCATGAGAACCGACGATATGAAATATGATAAACAAAATATGGCGTCTAGGTAAAGTTAATTCTGTCTTGTGTTCAGATGATTACAATAAGCACGCAGTAATCATGAGGTGATTACCGCGTCCGGTGTTTATGTACTGCGTTAGCGCATTTAACATTCATATGTACAAAAGTTTGCCGAACGACAAACGAAATTGGTATCTACTGAAATTTGTCGATTTAATTGGGAAATTTGTTTAGAATATATCTTCCTAATTTTTTTTAAGGTTCACGCTGTATCCCGCACACAGCTGGGTAGGCAGAGGGAATCTAGTGTTAAGACACTTCGTTCCCCACTTTCTGCCGGATTCAGGAGGCATTGCGTGTTGAGTGACAGAACTCAACACGCGCTTTCCCTAGGCACCAGAGCGAAGAAATGGAAATATAAATTTAAGTAAATATTTTATCTTCTCGAGTGGGGATCGAACCCACAACCAGTCGGGTTTACAGTCACACTTTGTGCCACTGCGCCACGACTGGTCTCATATCTTCCTAATGTTCTTAGTTTATTTAATATCATAAAAAATTACAGTCCATTACTGAATTGAATACGAAATTTTTGCGTAGTCAATGCTATTTATAATATTCATTTTTTGTTTCAGTTCCGTGAGAAGTAATAATGACTCTTGATGCCAAAAAAACTGGTAAAGACAATGAGGCTTCGGAAAAACCATATAAAGCTAACGGAGGCAGTAACTTAAATGCAAACGATGCTATTAGAAATAGTTTTAAAAATAAAATGGAGAAAGAGAAGACTAGTATAAAAAATAATGTCAGAGAAATAGATAATAAAGAGTTAAATATATTTCAAAAGGCAAGACGCATGATGTCATTAATCACAGTTGAACCTATACTAGCATGCTACGTAATGCCGTCCGTCCTTTCAGCTTTAGCTACGCAGAATTTATATTTAGAGAAAGCTTGTAGAGTTAATCTAGGTTTCGATCACCATATTTGCGACGCACTCACTAAAAGGCAAACAGCTAATTACACATTTGAAGAAGAAGCAGTACAAACACTGGTGGCCTCAGTTGCCGGATGGAAAACAGTATTACAGTCATTTTTACCATGTGGTATATTAATATTTCTCGGAGCATACAGCGACAGAGTTGGTCAAAGAAAATTCTGCATGCTTTTACCTATTGTCGGAGAGTTCCTAACAAGTATAGGTCTCATAGTTAACACTTACTTCTTTCACGAACTACCCGTAGAAGTAGCTGCTGTGACAGAAGCAATATTCCCTGCTTTAACTGGTGGCTGGTTTACTATGTTCATGGGCGTGTTTAGTTATATTGCTGATGTAACCACGGAGGAACAAAGGACGCTAAGAATAGGAATAGTTAATCTGTTTTATTCTTTGGGAGTGCCAGTAGGAGCGGCCCTTAGTGGAATTTTGGTGCGCAAAATTGGATTGTACGGTGTATTCTCATTGAGCGCCAGTTTGTACGTCATGAGCTTCTTCTATGGCTTTTATAGGATAAAGGAAGTGAAAAGGGACGATCTCAGTGTGGTACGTATGAATTACTATTTATGTAGGTGTGATACTTACTACGTTGCTATAATTATTACGAAAGCAAAAATTTTTCGTTTTAATTAAAATCTTATAATAGCCGGCAACTCATCAATCGGTTCAACGTTGCCTTTGAACTAATGTTTGTCTAATCGGTATAAAAAATATATATAAAACATTTCCTCGAGTGGAATTCGACCTCACAATCATCGCTAGTATAAACAAACACTTTCCAGTGCAATGTACTACTACATTACATCAACATGTCAGAAACTGGTTAAATTATATAATATTGAAAATTTTTAAGTAAACATTGAGCAGGTACCTATTTACTTAATAAGTACACATTAGCTCGAAGTGGGGATTTCTCTCTTCCGAAATAAATCACGTTTTGAAACTCCAATACAAAAAGTTAGTGGGAGATAAAAACCTATGCCAGAGATTAAAACTTATAGCCAGCTTCACGCTGAATCCCGCACACAGCAGGGTAGACAGAGGGAACTTAATATTAAGACACTCCGTTCCCACTTTCTACCGGATTCTTATTTACTTAAATTTATATTTCCGTTTCTTCGCTCTGGTGTCGAGGCAAAGCGCGGCGTTGAGTTCTGGCACTCAACACGCAATCCCTCCAGAATCCAGCAGAAAGTGGGGACCGGATTGTCATAAAAACCTATGACCACTAATAAATTCGCGTTGCGTGTTCACTTACATAATATAATAGGTCATGAGTTCAATGGCTAAATCAGATCATTGAGCGTAACAATACAAAAAGTCCATCAACTTGACCCACTTCGTTGTCACTCTCGCTTGAAAGGAAGGACTGCAGTCATGCTCCGGGAAACAAAATATATTCTAGACGTTATGTTTCTGAACAAATGAAATATATATTTGAAAAAGCTAACAGTAGTAGTTGGTTATTAAAATGTTATGTCAAAAATAAAATATTAATCTCTTCAAAGCAATAATATTTTTTTATATATTTCACACATATTATGATTATTATCATTTTTATATAGAACGTAATTATTTTTCTGATCTTACTTTAACCTTTTTATTACATACTACAACTCAGCAAAAATAATATATTCTTACTAATATTTGACCTATACAAATCTTTTATAATATATTGGAAATTTTGCAAATCGTCATCGTTATGTAAAATCTTAAAGATGGTGACGATATTTACTATATCGTTACCATCTTTAAGATTTTACATTTCAAAGCTGTATCGTAGGTTAGTTTTATTCGGTTAATAGAATAATAATGATTGGAGCAATTTCCAGTACCTTCGAGACTACAACTGAATTATCTAGATTCTAGACTAAGATCTAACGATGTATGATCCTATCCATAATTAAGTATGACCTTTTTCTGTTTTTCTTAGAAATGTGAACTCAGATTTAACAATAGCTTATGTAGCGTTCGGCTCCACTTTTAATGTTTTTTTTTAAATGTAAATAAAAAAAAGTGTAAATAGCTTCACGTTGTAGGCAGCATACAATTTAACCTGGTGTTGAGATAATCCGTTCCTCATTTAACAGAAATGTCGAATTCTCGATGCATTGCGCATTGAGTGGTGGAACTCAACGCCGCGCTTTAGCCTCGACACCAGAACGAAGACATGAAAATATTAAATAATTCATTTTCTCGAGGAGGTATCGTACCAACGCACAATTGGTGAATTTAATTTATGTAAAACGTGTTTTTGATAGGCGTTACGTTTGTTCACGTGTTGAACTAGATGTATTTATTGTTCTAATATAAGATAATTTATTAAATGAGTGTGACAGTAACGTGACGTTTGTGAGTTCGATCCCCACTCGGGGGAATGAATTATTCAAAGGCTATGCGGAGACAGTTTAGCTGATCGAATCCGCAATGAAGAAGTACACAGAATGGCAGGTACTAGCGAGGATGTCACGGTGAGAATGAAAAACGTGCTCAGCTGGTTTGGGCACGTCGAACGGATGAGTGATGAAAGAATGGCAAAAAAGATTTATGATGGAAAAGTGAGTGGTAAGAGAGGTCGGGAGAGACCTCGATTGACCTTCGAAAACATAGTATCAAAGAAGGTCACGTAAAAAGCATGAGGACCCCCACATAGAGAGAGTAGATGTAGAGACTACGGTCTCTTCATCTACTGGCGCTCCGTCCTCTCTGACTACCCCGCTAGAACGAGAATTTAAGTTAAGTTAGTATTTTTATTTTAAATACGTTCACGGGTAAATTAACAAACACATTTAAATTAGTTGAATAAACAATTTTTCTCAACATTAAAACGTAACCGTTTGAATTTTCAGACATCCCCACAGTACCTACATAAATTTAAAAATTAAATTAAACCAGCTTCACGCTGTATCCCGCATACAGCAGGGTAGGCAGAGGGAATCTAGTGTCAAGACTAGGTTCCCTCTGCCTACCCTGCTGTAGTGTTAGTGTGCTAGCGTGTTGAGTGGCAGAACTCAACGCCGCGCTTTGCCTCGACACCAGAGCGAAGAAATGAAAATATAAGTGTAAATAAATATTTCACTTCCTCGAGTGGGGATCGAACCCACAACCAGTGGATTTTACAGTCACACTTTGTGCCTCTGCGCCACGACTGGAGTACGTACCTACATACATAATGTATATATACTTTATAACTTTGAATTTCGAGCTTTGTAGTCCAACCAAGAAATATTAATATTTGTTAACATTTAAAAATAGTAACGAAACCAATGTAAAACAAAAACATAAAATACGGTATTATAAAATGAAAAGGAAATTGGTCACAGTATATAAAAATTTAAATGAGACTTAGGCGTACACCAATTTTTGGTTGATACAATAGGTATTTATATAGCAAAAACAAAAAAAAAAAATCTACCAACTGGTTTTTACGTTTCGGTTACTTAGACATATTTAAAAACAGAATAAAATAATTACTACAGCAAAGTGTGAATTTGTATAGGTTATTGGCCTTTGGGTGCAGTGTTTATTTTAGCTTTGAGAACAGTGGTTTCACCCAAGCCATTTCTGATAAGCCAGATAATTTAATTTTGCTTCTATTAATCTATTGGAACTCAAAATTTTTAATAATTATCCACTTTCTATATAATAAAATCAGCTTCACGCTGTATCCCGCACAGAGCATTATAGGCAGATGGAACCTAGTGTTAAGTAAAAGTAGGCTAAATACTACAATATTATCTGAGTAAGTACAGGCCTGGTTTCGTATTGCATAACCGTATATCCAAATATACTATTTCTAAAGATAATATACCAATTGCAAAACCTTCAAGAATGTTTTAAACTTAGCTAGAACACGATTGTTAGAAGGCGCGAGCAACAGTTAGTTCTGTATGAAATTATTGAATATTCGACGAACAGCAATTACTGTAAATATAACTTCCTATAACGTAATAACTAAGTACAAAGTAAAATATTATGTATAATATATATGTATAATCTTAAAACGTTTGTGCTAGTTTCTTCATGTGAAGTATATATTTAGCGTTTTTTTGTATCCCGCACACAAGAGGAAGGGAAAGAACATAATGTTAAGACACTCCGTTGCCCATTTTTCCGCCGAACGCCGGGGCAACAAAATGGGCAACTGGGCAGAATGAAGAAATGAAAAAAATATATATTTTTTATAAAACTGCCTCGAGATGGAATCGAATCCACAACCTGCCGCGCTTACAGTTACATTTTATGCCACTGCGACACGATTGGCTTCGTAAAAAAAATACATCGATACATTTAAAAAGATGATTCTAAAATGACATTGTATTTAAAAAAAATATATAATAATTTTAAAACTAGATTGATTTTTGTTATGTAGGTACCGATTACTAAAAGCTTTGCATTTATTTGTTAAGATAATTGATATTTATTTAATTTTTATATCTTTTTGATGGGTCTGGTAATATTTATATTATTTAGATTGTTGTCTTTCTAGATATTTCAAGAACAGTCACGCAAGCGTTCTTACAGCCATAAAATTGATGAATTAAGATAAACTCTGTTGAAATATAAGTTGACCAATAAATTTACTTTAAATTTTACTTTAAATTTATTTATTTTTTTACTTTTAACTCTGCGGCTACCGTTTCCGTAGAGAGCTTTTAGTAATGTAAACGGTACCTAAATAAAGAAAATATTTTAAATTCAATCTAGTTTTTAAATCTTTTTTTTTTAAATGTATTGAATATTTTTTTACAAGGCCAATCGTGTCGCAGTGGCATAAGATGTGACTATAAACGCGACAGGTTGTGGATTCGATTCCATCTCGAGGAAGTTTATAAAAAATATATATATTTTAGTAATTTATATTTTATTTTAGAAAAAAACCGCAAACTGTTGTGAATGGCTGCGGACTTTCTTCGACACGCAGTACGTGAAAGATACTCTGATGGTGGCCTTCAAGCCGGGCCCCCAACAACCGTCGGCTGAGGGTCATCATGCTCGTGGTGGTGCTGTGTGTAGTTATAGGACCAATATATGGTAAGTTTTAACATTATAAGGTATCTTTACATGGTTTTTTTTTTGTGTTCTCTATACACAAAATCAAAATATTGTTTTGTAATGACATATAGGCTATGCATATAATACGATAGCTTTCTTTATCTTTTTTTTAAAGTGGGACGCTTATGTTTTAAAAATAATAATTAAAAATGTTTTTTTTTACTTTACACTTCTATATAATATTGCGAAATAAGCTGAGAGAATATCATGCGTTATGCACATTATTTTCTGCAAATTGGAAATCTGATATGATCTCCATGTGGCTGATAGAACTCTATTTTGTTTTTTTTTTTGTATCCCCCATATAGGTACGGGGTAGGCAGAGGGAGCCTGGGAACCTAATGTTAAGACACTCCGTTCCAATTAAAATACTTCCGTTTCTCACTTTCTACTGAATTTGAGTTCCACTCAACAACCTGTCGTGCTTACAGTCACACGCTTGTGCCCCCGCGCCATGACTGGCCTCCACGCTCCACGCTCTTTAACATACAGACAAATACCAAACCTAAAAAATGTGTTAGTATAAAGAATCGTCATCTATATTTAGACTCGACGAATTTTGTCACAATGGCCAATAGTACAAAACAATAATAAACTATAGGAATTTGTTTTATATTTATTTTGCTTCAGTCAATTGTATGAGGCGACATAATTCATTTCCTACTATGTTCATAAGTACTTTGCATAAAATAAAATCAGCTTCATGCTGTATCCCGCACACAGCAGGGTAGGCAGAGGGAACTTAGTGTTAAGAATTCTGGAGGCATTGCGTGTTGAGTGGCAGTATTCAACGCCGCGCTTAACCTCGACACCAGAGCGAAGAAATGGAAATATAAATTTAAGTAAATATTTCATCTCCTCGAGTGGGGATCGAACCCACAACCAGTCGGTTTTACAGTCACACTTCGTGCCGCTGCGCTACGACTGGCCTCGACTAAGTACTTTGCATGATTTTATAATATTATAAAATATATAATGCACTTTAATTGAAATGATATAACAATTAAAAATAACAATAGTTTATTGTTAAAGCACCTACAGTTCGCTAGTTATTACATAGAACGAATTACATAACTAGGAAATGTTAGTTAGTTAAATTTATGTTTTTTGAAGCAATTGTAAACCTAATAGCCTTTTATTCATCAGCTTCACGCTGTATCCCGCACACAGCGGGGTAGACAGAGGGAACCTATAGTGTTAAGACACTCCGTTCCCCACTTTCCGCCGAATTCTGGATGCATCGCGTATTGAGTGGTGGAACTCAACGCCGCGCTTTGCGGTGACACCAGAGCGAAGAAATGAAAATATAAATGTTAACAAATATTTCATCTATTCGAGCGGGAATCGAACCCACAACCAGTCGATTTTAGAGTCTCACTTTGTACCCCTACGCCACGCCTGGCCTCATTCATAAGTTTTCTATAGCTAAACGCTGTATCCCGCACATAGCGCGGTAGGCAGAAGGAACCTGGTAACCTAATATTAAGACACTCCGTTCCCATTAAGAAACTTTCATTGCCCATTTTTTGACGAGTTCTGCGTGTTGAGTAATGGAACACAACGGCGCTCA
Source organism: Heliconius himera (assembly GCA_021202915.1). Classification (NCBI taxonomy): domain Eukaryota; kingdom Metazoa; phylum Arthropoda; class Insecta; order Lepidoptera; family Nymphalidae; genus Heliconius; species Heliconius himera. The sequence continues at coordinate 557,710 of JAJHJA010000034.1, forward strand.
ACCTCGACACCAGAGCGAAGAAATGAAAGTATTATATGTTTAATTTTCTCGAGTAGCAATCGAACCCACAATCTGTCGTGTTAACAATCACACGCTTGTGCCCCTGAGCCACGACTAGCCTCGTCGCTATTCATAAATTATTTTTGTATATACTTTCTGTATGAATTTTTAGGAGCTTAAAGGGTCCTTTTAATATCGTAACGCTTCTACTGTAGGTATTTCAACAAAGCCTATTGTTATTCAATGGTACAAGATACGTATGTATTTACCTAACCTATTATTAGTGTTCGCGTACATTCTATTATTTATTTCGTGGGAACCATTTATTATAAAAGGATGCAAAATATATACATATATCCTCTTTTAAATCGGAATGTCATGTTTATTTGTCGTCATAATGGGTTATTCATTAAATACTAAAAACGTGAGGCCAGTTTTGGCGCAGGGGCACAAAGTGTGACTGTAAATATGACTGATTGTGAGTTCGATTTCCCCTCTCGAAGAAGTGAAATATTCATTTAAATTTATATTTCCATGTCTTCGCTCCGGTGTTGAGGCAAAGAGCGGCGTTGAGTACCGCCACTCACCATGCAATGTCTTTAGAATTCGACGGAAAGTAGGGAATGGAGTGTCTTAACACTAGGTTCCCTCAGCCTACCCTGCGAGATACAGCGTGAAGATAATTTGATTTGATTTACTAAAAATGTCTATCTACAAATAGATAGACATACTGATATCTATATACATTAATTTAACATTATAGCATGTTCACTTCGTAACTAAGCAAATAATATTATTTTAAACTTTTCTTAAAGACTTCGGCTTGGGCGACAGGCGTTCTCAGAACTCGCTCTATAGTTTTTATATGTATATGTAATATATACAGAATGGTTCGGTCGGCGGATGAACGGTAATATGTTCAGCTGTTCGGTAGTTTTTATTGTAGTTTATATACATATAGATATTTGGGAATCTGTTTATTTTTGAAAATCACCGCAGTCTTCAAAAACGCTAGAGAAAAAACAGCCTAAATGTTGAATCTGTGCTAAGGCTGTAGCGAAAAATTAATTGTTTTTTTTTCCTACACAACAACAACAACTAATTTCATAAACTACTGATATTCTTGTGGAATAATCACGATTGTTCTTTCATATTTCTTTTCAAGATTTAAACAAGAATTCATTTTTTCACAATTTTTAAATATTTAACTGAACATACATGGTGGTCATCTGGATACGCACCTATTGAACTCCACCATCTGTGGATGATCCATCGATGAAGATACATCCTGTATATCGAAAAAAAAAAATCCGGACTTTTTATCCACGTTCTCAGACGTCCCAATATATACAACAAAAAAATATTATATTATTCTTAAAAACTTATGAAAATTTATATCCGTGACTGGCGTGGCTTTACACTTTGTAATTTGTATTATGTAAAATTTAATGGTAAAAGCCAGTCAATATTTTACATAAGACCATTTAAGTATGTGGTTACTTAATACAAAGTATATTTCGTAAACTTTCGGACTTGTATTGTTAGAAACAATAATATCAATAAAAAAAAAATCTTAATAATACAGTTTTAATTATAAAATATAATTAAAACTGTATTATTAAGATTTTTAAGATTAAGACTATATTATTAGATATAAATAATGAAGAAGAAAGTCGCAACGTAGGGGCATAAATGTGTGACCGAAAGCGCAACTGATTATGGGTTCGATCCCCATCCCGGGAAATGAAATATTTATTGAAATTTATATTTCTTCGATCAAAACGCGGCGAAAAATGTGGAACGGAGTGTCCACTAGGTTCCCTTTGCCTACTCTGCTGTGTGCGGATACAGCGTGAAGCTGATATTAGTAACAGTATTTATTTATATAAAGGACAATTTTTTACTATAAGACATTATTTATTTAAAACAATGAATAAGTAAACATAAGGTCGGTCGTGGCGCAGAGGCACAAATTGTGGCTGTAAAATCCACTGGTTGTTGGTTCGATCCCCACTCGACATAGTGAAATATTTATTTACATTTATATTTTCATTTCTTCGCTCTGGTGTCGAGGCAAAGCGCGGCGTTGAGTTCCGCCACTCAGCACGCAATGCCTCCAGAATTCGGCGGAAAGTGAGGAACGTCTTAATACGAGGTTCCCTCTGTCTACCCTGCTGTTGCTAGCTGATAAAAAAAAGAAAAAAAAAAGTAAATATGAGAAGAAGACAACACTAAATAAATAACATTTTTTATTGTTAGCTTCACGCTGTATCACTCATATACACTAAGCATTTTAAAACACTGCTTCTCAATTTTGAGAGGCGGAACTCAACGCCGCTAAATTCACCGTCATTCACTGTTATTTTTTAAATATGTATTATTATTGTATTAATATATTATTATTCACAGGTGAGATGTCAGTAATGTATTTGTTTACGAGATACCGTTTTAACTGGAACGAAGTGGATTTCAGCATGTTCTCTACTTACGCTATGTGCACTTCCCTAGTTGGTACGTATTATTGTGATAATAGTGGTCTATTTAGAACCGCACAATGTATCCTTATACTGTAACATTTTAACCTTATGATATTGTGAACTAACCTCTGGTTTCTATGAAATAATGTGTTTTTGTTACTTATTTAGTAACTGATGTAATGGTGGAAGTATTTTATACTCATATAGCTTCAAATTATTTTGTTGGGATATGATTATTATGAATGTATTAAAAATATCAAATGTTAAAGTGACATTATAGCGAAAATAACCTTACAGTTTCTGTATAATGACAATACAACTTTATGATTTTTTAAACTAGCAATAGTAAATCTTTCTTCTCTCTTTATATCTCCAAAGAAAAATCTAGAAAGACTAGCTAAATTTGGACGACAAAAAATATAGAAGAACAGATTTACTCGCATTCCTATGATCATAATTACGATATTTCTATAAAATAAAATATCCGTTGCACTAAGTATCCAAAACGAAAGAATTCTTGTCTTGTCAGCTTGACGCTGTATCCCGCACACTGCAAGGTAGGCAAAGGGAACCTAGTGTTAAGACACTCCGTTCTCCACTTTCTGCCGAATACTGGAGGCATTGCGTGTTGAGTGGCAGAACTCAACGCCGCGCTTCTCATCGACACCAGAGCGAAGAAATGGATATATAAATTTAAGTAAATATTTCACCTCCTCTAGTGGGGACCGAACCCACAACCAGTCGATTTTACAGTCACACTTTGTTCCCCGCCGCCACGACTGGCCTCTCGACTCGAAGAATTCAAATGTCTATATTATGTTTTTTCCAATCACAAGTAATGATACAGCAATACTTGTACAGTATAGTCACTAAATTTAAATTACAAAGTCTACGACACGATTTTTTTGTTATAAACTGTTATATAACAATGCAACATGCATCCGGGTGGTGGTTCTGAATAATTACATTCCAACAATATTTCTTGAAATATTAAAGTTAATCAAAATACCTTCGTCTCATTATAATATTTATTTATTTATTGGAGTGTCTTAACACTAGGTTCCCTCTGCCTACGTGCTGTGTGCGGGATACAGCGTGAAGGTGATTAATGAATTATTTATTGTAGAGGCAAAGCGCGGCGCTGAGTTCCGCCACTCAACACGCAATGCCTCCAGTACTCGGCCGAAAGTGGGGAACGGCGTGTCTTAACACTAGGTTCCCTCTGCCTACTCTACCGTGTGCGATTACAGCGTCAAGCAAGTTTTTTAAAATTTAATTTGTTTTTTTATTTTTTTATTTATTTTTCGCAGGTACGCTGTTTTCCGTCGGCGTGTTCAGTCATTTGTTAAAATTCGATGACGCCATTATTGGAGTTATATCTTGTACGAGCAAGATCTTATCTGGATTTATGTATGCGTTTGCTACTAAAACTTGGCACATATATATAGGTAAAAATGTATATATTATATAGTTGATCGTACATTTTATTATTTTTACGGTGTTATTGTAACAGTATATTTTTTTTGCATATTAAAAACATGGAAGTTACTAATTTCTAAACCACAGTATATAGGGTGGAAGTGTCAGCGTTCCGTTTATGGAAACAACGTATAGGGTTAAATATTTCATACCCATACCTAAAGAAATTAATCAAGATAACTCAACAGTTTAGTTTTCTTTTCTTCTTTTTTCATTTTTTTCATTTCACGATGTTTATCCATATCTGTATTTCGATGATGCAGTTACGCATAGATACCAATAAAGTAAACACACACTACTGCAAAAATACTACTAAAGGTTAAACAACTTTGAACTTTGCCACCAACATATACGACTCGATTTCGGAATGAGGCTTATGCGCCGGTTCCCTTTGATAGGTTTATGTGTGCGTGCGTCGATCTTGACAAACGGCATTTTATTTTAAAACGACAATTTTATTATTTATTTTGTTTGAAAAAATAACTTTTTAATTTTTGGTAAATAACATTTTTTTTAATTGTATTAGGTTTTTATGGAGTAGTTAAAACTATGGTTTCATTTAAAGTGGTGCTGACACTTCCATACATATAAATTCATTCTATTAAATCCACCTTATTAAAGATTGAAAGGAATGATTGAAGTTAACGCTCAATAAAATTTTTATTGCATTGCATTTTAAATATCTACTTTAAGGATTGAACACTTTTTTATTAATAAATACTATATAGTTTATAGTATATACTACGTAAAGTTCACAATTTGAAGTAGTATTTTTATATTTAATTATTTATATTTTAGCTCCTCTTATTGAAATCTTCAACGGGACTTCGTTTATTGCAATGAGGTCGATGGTATCGAAGCTAGTTGAGAGGGATGAACTAGGTAAGATATCCAAATTTATATCTATTTATAGAATTGTATGTTAAATTTCTGATAGAAACTAGTATTTAGTTTCTTAGTTAAAATTAACATGTACCTACATAAATAATAAATAGATTTTTAACTACTTCCCGATTTTTTCAGTATAAATCTGTATATAGAATTAGATCCTATATACAGAGATATATAGAGATATTCGGTAAAAAAATATAGAATATAGAGATATTCGGTAAAATAATTGTGAAGACTTATTAAAAATATTTATTTTTAAACATTCTTTATCGCACATCATAATATCAATGTTAGTTGATGACCACCATTCGATGTTCCTCACATTCTCCATTATGCGTTCAAGCAAAATTATTTTGCATATAGCCTTAAGAGGAAAACGGAGCGGTCATTTGACCGTGAGTAGTAGGCCTTCTCTTACTATATTATTGTAGTAATAAATATAGTAAGAGAAGGCCTACTGAACCTTGAAAGTTAGTATTAAGACACTCCGTTCCCATAAAGACACATCCATTTTGTTTAAGTTTCGCTACTCAACTCGCAATGTCTTCAATTCTGGTAATGGAGAACTTAGCGTCTTGACACTAGGCTCTCACTGAAAAAATAATGAATTAACAAACTTAGTTCTTTCAGTGGTTCGGCAGATATTTGATAATTTGTTATTTTTGGAACAATTCGGATTCTTGAACTAAATTATCAAATACAGGCTGACTGTTGAGTCTGCGCTAGTGATTGTTTTTCTCAATATAGCTCAATAGCAGGCCTTTTGTATAATGTAGTTAATATGGGAATGTGTTTTCAGGTAAAGTAAATTCATTTTTCGGTGTAGCCGAAGCAATGATGCCCTTAGTTTACGCACCCATGTATACGACAGTGTACACAGCTACCATCAAAACTTTTCCTGGCGCCTTCTTCCTTCTAGGCGGTGTACTTACTGTGCCGGCTGTACTTATATTCTTGTAAGTTACTTTTTTTATGTTCTACAAATCTATTCATTTTAACAAGTGTAACGCGATCGACTGATCGACGGTTGTCTATGGGTAGAGGTCCTTAGTACTTATCCATTTTACATCTGTGTGTTGACCAGTTTTCAGTGGTTCAGCAGGAAAAAATCGGATTCTTGAACTACATTGTCAAATACGGCACAAATGTTGAGTCTACGCTGGTGATTTTTTTATCTCAATATAGCTCAAAAGTATACCTGATAATGTAATATTTCAAAACTATAGGTTTATAAACCTTGGAAATAGTATAAAAACAAAAATTGCTTTTAAATAAGCTACATTTTTTAGCGAAAAAAAAATTACTGGTAATTTTTATTCCACAAGTAATTTTAAAAACTAATATATTTGTAGTAGTACTGAATAATCTGATGATAGCTATCCTAGCACAGACCTTGAATTGGCTAATGTCTATATGAAAGGGGATGCAATTTTTTCATAATTCATGTGAATGTGTAATCACGTGTGGTATGGAATCGTATTTGAATATGTCACATCATATTATGTATGGATGTGAGATCATATGCTTTAAATATGTATTCTTAATGTCTGAATGTATCAACGTCATTAGATTAAAATGTAAACCATTACTATCTACTAATAAAGGTAGAAGACAATGACTATGAATATGACTTGATGTTCAGATCAAACTATATCTATACTTATATGTATAAAACTGCAAAGAATCAGTGTATATACATAAAAGATATATAAGAAAAGAAATAAGTTGCATTTTATAAAGTAATAAAACCAATAAAATATTTTTCTTGTCTGTGTGTTTGTTTACGCTAAACTCAAAAACGGCTTAACCGACCTAATTGTAGTTTTCACTATTGTATTTTGGCAAATTTCTCTTAATATTTACTATTTGTGGTGTTTTTATTGGTTTATAAATAAAAAAGTTACACCATTTTTGAATTTGCTAAAACTTTACTTTTCAATATATGCTGTTTCTTAAATTATATTATTAATCTCTATATATAATAAGACAGTAAAAATATTTTGTCTGTACATTTAGTAATTTTGACTGAAATGGATAGAGGGACACTTAAAAAGATTAATAGAAAGCAAAAAGATTTTTTTTGAATTTCTTGTCTGTCTGTCTGTCTGTCTGTCTGTCTGTCTGTCGACATATTGTTGTCCGCATTTTTCTCTGAAACTACTGAACCGATTTACTTGAAAATTTCACCAATTGCTTTGTTTTAACTCAATTTAGGTTCTAAAGTTTGGTTCATCAAAATCGGTTCATTAAAAAAAAAGTTATCGTCATTTGAATGCAACTCAAGGCATTAGCTTGCCAGCGAATGTTATATAGAAATCGCGCTGGTATGACCCTGGCTAAAGAATGACGTTCGAAACGTCTGGGTTATATGATTGTTGATAAAAATATATATTTTTGAAGCACTATTATATAATATTTTATACAATAAAGTAAACAAAATTGAATTGTTAGTGGAGATTACCTTCTTTAATCATATTTCGAAATTACAAATAGTTTTAGAGAAAAGCTATATCGACTCATGTTATCCCTTACTCTCAGTGTATAAATAAGTATATTAGTTATCTTGGCCATTTAATGTAGATCAAAATGTTGATTAGTAGCACAGATTTGAAATTACGATACTAAAAAATTCTTGCTGTGTAGCGGCTCGCCGACCTCCACGCTTCCTCCCGCGCCCTCGATATTTTGCTTATAAAAGTGGATCCGCCGCACCCGCCTACCTTCCCCCGGGCATGGAAGGAGGGCCTGCTCATCATGTTGCCCAAGGCTGGGAAGAGCCCATAGCAGCCTGAGGGGTACCGATCTATAACCCTCCTTTGCGCGGTCTCCAAGCTGTCCGAGAAGTTATTCCTCTCACTTCTCCAGGCGCACATCCACCCATGAAGCGAGCAGTTTGGCGAGCGGGTATACTACTCTGGTTACACTACGCCGTAACAGCGATCAACCGAAAGGAAAGAGCAATAGCAGTCTTCTTCGACGTAGTACGCGTATTCGACCACGTCTGGCACCCGGACCTACTTCATTAAGTGCTCAGAGCCGGCACCCCCCAGCACGTCGCGCATGTCTTTGCCTCCCTGCCTCAGTGACAGGACATTTTTCCTTGAGAGTTAAGAGTTCGAGGTATAGCAGCGACTCGATCGTTGCCGTTCTTCCCCAGGGCAGCATTTTGTCACCTGCTCTCTACGCACTATACACTGATGACATCAAATCGCCCTAGCGAGTATCACTCAAAGAGAAATCCTGCAGGTGGTCCAGAACCTCATCCTCCGTCGAGTGACGCAGGCGCCATATTACGTGAGAAACACCACGCATCACCGCAACCTAAAAATAGAAAGCCTGGAGGTACACATTGGTCGTCTCGCGTCCAACGCATTCCGCTGCGCCAATGTATCGGGTCACCTGCACCTAAGGAGCAGCACTCCGTGGCATATCCGGCCGCCCGAGGTCAGACGTCAGATGACTTCCGAGGGACTTTCTATCCTCCTCCAAATGCGACTCATGAGCCTTGCATTGATCCTTGGTCGTTTAAGCTGGGCCTCCCTCAGGAAACCGAGGGTCTCACCTGACTGAGTTGACCGCCTAGATGGCATTTGATAATCTTTCCAATCCCGTCCCGCACGCCTCTCTCTGTGTCTGCTCTAGAGCAGGTTATCGCTTGAGACCACGGCCATGGAACCAACGCCCAGATGTCGTTCGGAGCTACTAAGTTCGGAGATGGACGAGAGAATGCTTCAATTCTGTGCCTGGGTCTATAGCAAAGTAAATTTAGAAGCGATTGCACGTATTTTGGAGTTATCCAATAATTATAATGTATTTCGTCGCGGCATTGTTGGTTACATCTTTCGTTTAAGTATTTTTGGGTAAGAGAATAGTAGGTAGTCTGTTGTTTATAATTTCTTTCGTTTAAGTTTTCTGTTGTTTGTGTCATTTGTTCAGGTGTGTATTTTTTTAAACAATTGGAACATTCTTATTGGAGCTACGAAAATGTGGCTTGCATTAAGGTTTCAATAATTTTCACATTAGTAATCTTAAGTGCTTTGCAAACATAGGTACATTATATGAATAATTGAGTAGTTAAAGCGGGCGAAGCCGCGAGCGGGTCGCTAGTAGAAAATAATTGTAATGTAGATTAGTAAACTAATAATTATGTAGTTCAAGCCTCGTCCTTTTGGTCGGAAAATATAACTATAACATACTACTATCAAATGAAACAAAGAATTCTCCGTTTTATTCGAACTTAGTGTAAGTTCAATAATATTACCTTTTCCTAAATATATTTTTTATTTGATCCCAAAGACACTAGTCAATCCGCCTCTATATCTAAGTACATTTAAACAAACTGTACCTATGCGATAAAATATATTAATGTTTTCTTTAATATTCTTTCCAGATGGTTGTATTTGGCGAATAAGAAGCATGGCAATGTAACACATAAAGAAAATATTAAAAATGCAAAAACAGACGATACGTCCGTGAAAAATGGCATTGAAAATAAAGCTTTTGAGGCTGAAGATAGTAAACAACCTTCTAAGTTGGATGCTAACCAGGCACAAATGGCTGATCCCTTAGAAAGTAGTGTGAACCAATCGCAAATCGAAATGGGCTTCACTGAAAGTATGCTTTGTACTAGTAAATTATAATTGAAAATGCTGATACAAACTTAAGTTTATTTTCAATAATGATTAAGGATTAAAAGTAAAAATTAAGGAGAAAAGTTTATTAAGTTTAATGCTACCTAGATATCATTGGCTTAATAAATATTCAATCGATAGAAACGATTTATATTTGCAAAATAATATAACGTTCTATAGAAATCCGTCCACTCATTTTCAACCTGTGTATATAACATAGTTAGATATTTTTTAGATTAGTATATTTTATACTAATTAATAAGCTACAAGCTAAAATGGCCATATCATACGATATATCAGTTGCAGACATAAGTTATTTTTGAATTAATATCGTATTTAATATTCATCTGTATATATATAGATGAATACTAAATAAAATTTTATTGTATAAAATACCCTATACATTAATCCGAAAAATAAGGAGAAATTCGAATTTATCTAAACATATATCGTTTTTTTGAGGCCAATCGTGGCACAGGGGCACAAAGTATGACTGTAAAGGCCACAGATTGTGGGTTCGACTCCCACTCGAAGAAACGAAATATTAAATATTTTCATTTTCTTCGCTCTGAGGCAAAGCGCGGCGTTGAATTACGTTACTCAACACGCAATGCTTCCAGAATTCGGCGGAAAATGAAGAACGGAGTGCCTTAACACGAGATTCCCTCTATCTACCCTGCTGTGTGCGGGATGCAATGTAACGGTATAAAAAAGATTTTATAATGTAAAAAAGTATTTTATATTATATGTTATTAATTACGAAGATCTATCATTCTAAAGATAAATAATTTTGTTTTTCTATTATGTCGAAAAAAAAACTAATGGTTCTACAAAGCAAAAAATCTTATACAAAACAAGACACCAATGTAAAATGATTAAACCTGTGATATGTCTATTAAATGAAGATATTTAATTAAACTGTGATCGTATTTTTTGTTATCGAGAAAAGCTATTTACAATATAAAAAATATATAATATAGAGATGAATTTAATAGTCTGTAAGTATTATGTATTCTGTGATGTGTGACCGCAATAATTTAAATATAAAATTTATATATTTAGGTACTTATATTATGATTTATATAATAACAATTAAATTATAATTCTAAATATTGTTAAATAGTAGGTAGAGCTATAGTGGAAAAGTTATTTTGTTAGATAATCTGCTATTCAATACATGTCTGAATACCAAGTTATCTTTGTCTAGGCTTTACTTTGCGGGAAAGAAGCGTGGAACTGCAAAATATGATAAGTGTAGGCTTGTTGAAATAATATCGATATATTTTATTCAGTGTATCGATATATATCAGTATGAAAACCACCCTAAATAAACGAAAGCACAACCGATATATCGATATTTTTTCCCCCCGATTTGTCGACGTACATATTGATAAATATACCTTAAAATACGAATGTATAAAGAGGTCGAATTCTTTTACATGCGTCTTATTAACTATACAAAATCTTATAAAATTATATTTGTTATCACTATGCCTATTGACGTAGTATATCGTATATTGCATAATTTATACTGTTTTTTAAGGAAGTCGTTAAAGTTTAAAATTTCAGAACTGCTACTTCTGTCAAATACATTCTAAGGCACACCAAATCATAAATCGAATATCATAAATGAGGGGTCAATAAAGAAATTTCTTAATATATGGACAGCCCCTAACATTACCAGCCGCCACTCAAAAAGCAATGCCTACTGAATCCGCCAGAAAGTGAAAACAGAATTTTCTTAACACAAGGTTCCAGGTTCCGCTTATTCTGCCTTGAGTGGGATACAGCGTGAAGCTAAACGTAAACCACTATAGGAAGGTATTATTGATCCAGCACTTTCCGCGCAAAAGTCCGCGCGTACATCTGATAAGCCATAAAGTTCTTGTCGGGCTAAAATACATTTTTTCATGAATTTCACAATTTATTTTGATTGCTAGTTAAATAAATTCCATTTTTATTTCTTAACTGATCCAGTGTAATTTGTGTAGCAACTATGAATTAATGTAATATATCGTTCCTTTAAACTAATATATAATAATATTTTAATTTAATAGAGTACTTATACTAAAATTTGTAAGTTGAAATAAATTATTTATATTAAATTTGTATTTGTTTTACTTTAACCTATATCCACACTACTGATATCACAAGCACTTTATATTTATTCATTACTATTATCACAGATATAACAAAATAATCATGTATTATGATTAACTTTTCTTTTCAATATCTTGAAAAACGACATAATTTTTACAAACAAAGAAATGAAGCTTATTGCTTTTAAAAACAATATTAGTATATAAAGAAAAAAGGATGAGAAACAAACATTTTCACAAAACATTTTATTAAAAATGTAACAATTCTTAAGAACTAGTTGTTACAAAATATAAACAATAAGTTTTATAACAGACTATATTGTCTTTTAAATCCTTTTCCAAATAACAATTAAAGTACTTCAATATTAGACATCTCTATGATGAGATTTAAAAAAAATACATAACGTTAATACTGAATTCCTTTAGAATAATTTAAGATCCAAACGCATTATACATTATTTTTCTTATATTGTATCCAGTTAAGTATAAACAATAAAACATAATGCAATAAACTATAATAATAAAACTTTAAATGGAGCACAGTATCTCGTACGCTTTGTGAGCAACCTCTTTGCCAGCGAACGATATGTACATTGCACGGTGGCTTGGATGTACCTATTAAAGAATAAAGGTAATTTAATATAAAAAATAATATAAAGATACTAAAAAAATTAAGAAACCCGCGGCCCAAAAAAATTCTGCATCATCTTGGTAAAGTGCTTGTGTAGACTGCTGATGACATTTTCATAAAACATAGCTAAGAACCATTGCAACAAGCAAGGCTTTCGATTTAAAAAAAAACCGCAGTCAAATCGGTTCACTCATTCAAGAGCTACGGTGGCACCGACAGACAGAAAGCATCACCACGAATTCTGCCACTCAACACGCAATGCCTCCAGAATTCGGCAGAAAGTGGGGAACGGAGTGTCTTAACACTAGGTTCCCTCTGCCTACCCTGCTGTATGCGGGATACCGTGTGAAGCTGATTTACTTTTTTTATTAGTTCTGCCACTCAACATGCAATGCCTCCAGAATTCGGCAGAAAGTGGGGAACGGAGTGTCTTAACACTAAGTTCGCTCTACCTATCCTGCTGTGTGCGGGATACAGCGTGAAGCTGATTTATTTATTTTATTCATCTCACCTTTCCCGGTGTAAGAGATCCTTGTTCCCTCACTCTGCCTACATATAATGGTTCACCAGCAGAAGTGTTGCCAGCGACTATTGCATTTGGTGGCACGACGCCATCCCGGCTGTCTATCCAACGAATTCTCTCCGGACGAGCACAACATACCTGGAAAAAAAATATATTACTTTAGCTCAACGCTATAACCCACATCGTCGACTTTCAAAAAGGATTTTACAATTATAATATTATCAAAAGGATTTTACAACTTCAGCAATCGATTTTTATTTTCTACTATACAAAATAAAGTAATCGATTTTATTTTTCACACTTTTGAATGGTATAAAGATGAACGAGTACGTAACGATTAAAAACGGATTTACACTCTAAGCCCACTATTTTGTTTGTGCAAGTATTAGATATTAGGAAATTAAAAAACTTTAGTTGAATAAAATATAATTTAAGTGATTATGTTGTCTTCTTGAGAAATAAATTTATTTAAACTTAGAGGGTTAACAAAGGGAACCCAGTGCCAAGACACTAGGTTCCTCACGCACTACCTAATTTTAGAGACATAGTAGTCATATCCAAAAAAAAATACGTTTTGTTGAATTATTTTTGTTTTATTAATCTGATCCTATTTATTGTTGTTGACTCGAAACTTACAATCAATAATTTATTGTAGGTTCTCTTTCCTACAATTTATTTTTATTTTACGTAAATGCTTTACTTTACTACCTTATAACCGAATATGTAGTGAGAACAATAAAAAAACAATTTCCTAACTGCTTAAACTATATACATAGCTGTCCTTTAAATATTTTAAATCGACTTAAAAAAACAATTAAACAACAACAAAACAACAAAAAACATTAAATTACCTCAATATTCTGCACATTATTCTCACGTCCTCCCCAAGGCACATAGGCTGTTTTGTGTTTTACGGCCAATTTTCCAGGTATGAGGTCCCCTTCGAACCTTGCTCTTATAACCCACAGTGGACTACCGTCGTGCCCTTCGTAGCCCGCTACGACCGCACGGTTGGATAGCTTATATGCGTCATTTGGGTGTATTGGTACCCATTCTACTATTGCTATAATAAGTGAAAGAGAATATATTAAAATTTGATATCACATGAATACAATATTTTATTTTAGGGCCATAATAACCTACAGTGGACTACCATCGTGGTATTCTTCATAGCCTGCTATAATTTGGCTGCTATTATGTGTTTGCACCTATTTTACAATTGCTGTCATAATAAAAATATTTTTTGTTAAATTTTGATATAACATGAAAATATTGTTATTTTAGATCAATTTATTATTTATGAATTTAAAAAAAAAATAACTATTTAAAAAAAAAAAAATTAACTTCACGCTATATCCCGCACACAGCAGGGTAGGCAGAGGGAACCTAGTATTAAGACACTCCGTTCCCCACTTCCTGCCGAATTCTGGAGGCATTGCGTGTTGAGTGGCAGAACTCAACGCCTCGCTTAACCTCGACACCAGAGCGAAGAAATGGAAATATAAATTTAAGTAAATATTTCATCTCCTCGAGTGGGGATCGAACCCACAACCAGTCGGTTTTGCAGTCACACCTCGTGCCTTTAACTAATTGATTTTATCAAAATGAAATAAATAAGTTGCAGTTACGTCATGGCATTGCATTTTGCAGTGTAAGTAAAGAGAGACGAAGAGGCCAGGCGTGGCGCAGGGCCACGAAGTGTGACTGTAAACGCGAGTGGTTGTGGGTTCGATCCCCGCTTGAGGAAGTGAAACATTTCCATTGCCCACTTTCCAATGATATCTGGAGGCTCAACGCCGCGCTTTGTCTCGACACCAGAGCGAAGAAACGAAAATCTATATTTAAATAAATATCTCATTTCCTCAGGTGGGGATCGAGCCCACAATCAGTAGATTTTGCAGTCACACTTTGTACATAAATTCTTATAAACTATATTCAACACTTTTGAATGTCAAATCAAAGCTCAATTTATCTAAAATTTACCTAGAACTGTAAAATTTTGAAAGGTATAATGATATTTATACTGGCGAATCCAGTATATTAAAAAATATTATATATTAAACACAATATCAGCCATTCATTTAGAGATAGAGAGCATTAGATAATGACAGTACCAATTTGTTATAGCCTTCATTCAATAAAAAACCATATTATACATAGTTATTAGGTTAATTTGTAAACACAATAATACTTTAGTCATGAAGTCTGATTCATATTATGTTGTGATAAGAATATGCATTGTTTACACAAAAAAAATAATTTTACAATACAAAATTATATTTTTTAGAATTATTTATAGAATGACTTTTACTCAACACGCAACGCCTCCAGAATTCGGCAGAAAGTGGGCTGGATGGACTGTCGTAACACAAGGTTCCCTCTGCCTACCCTGCTGTGTGCGGGATACAGCGTGAAGCTAATTTAATTTAATTTATAGAATGAGTCATATTTAAACTGATCTAAAAATATAAATGATTTAATTTAATATAATTTATAAAATATATTTATCTCAAGGGTAGAAACACAATGTAATAAACTGCAATGATAAAATACTTTTTCTGATTGCTTATCTTCTTATTTATCTTTAATTTTTAGTGTGTTGTTTATTGTTTTGTAATTTCATATAAATCCAATGTTTTTATACAAATCTGTTTAGGTGGAAGCTATAACAGAAGGAGAAAAATACTAAGCAAAACATAATTAATTTTAAAGAACTCAATATTAGTATTTTCTTTAGAGTAATAACTAACTTGCTTGCTTTTTAGCTTCACGCTGCATCCTGCACATATCAGGGTAGGCAAAGTGAATCTGGGAACCTGGTGTTAATTAAACTCTGTGCTCCATTAAGATATCTTTCCTCGTTTTACAAAATTTTTCAAGTATTACATGTTCCGTGGTAAATCACAATGGTGTGCTTCGCATTGTTAACAGAACAAATTAAAGTTTTTAAAATTAAATATTTCAATCCCCTGAGTGAGAATCACAGACACACATACTAAAATATTATAATAACCATAAATACTTATTGTTTTGATTGCCTATTTATGTAGACATACAAACGGCTCTAATAAGAAAAATACAGCAAAGTAAATCATTAAATTTAACTTTTCTATTAATTTTCAAGGCATTACATGTTCCCCTTGTGTGAATAGAACACACAACTGTTGCATTTACAGTCACACACAGTGCTAATGTGCCTTCCCTTGAAGATTTGATGTATTATAAGATACTTTATATCCCAAAAGTTAACCTGTAAACATTGAAAACAAGGAATAAAATTACTAGTAACATATATTAATTACTTACGTTCACCTCCCGGCTGTGGTGTAACTTGAGGAAACCCATATCCATATGACGGTGCAGTTGGCAGCCCTCCCGGGTAAGACATGGCAGCGGGTGGCATTTGACCTGCCTGAGTGGGATACACTGCAAATCCTGGTTGATAAGGAAATTGAGGATTTTGACCTGAAAGATATTAAATATACAGCTTTCAATATATTATAACAGTTTACCTGTGACCATGGACTAGCTAGCTCCAAATATATAAGATTTGTACACATTTTAACCATTTTATTTAAAATGTGTGTGTCTGTTTAACTAATGAAATTATAAATAAATATAATTAATTAAATTTAGTTAAAGAGTTTTATTTAAAATGTGTTCAAATCATATATATTTGGAGCTAGCTAATCCATTGTCATTGTGAAAATCAAGGTTTTATTTTATAGCATACATATCTTATAAATTTTTACAATATATATGAGCAGTAAGCAGAAACAACTTAAGTGTTAAGACACTTAATTCTTCCTTTTCTATTCAAATTCAAGTCATTGTGTTGTGAATTGCAGAACCTGACACTACATGTTTCTCTACCAAAACTAGCGAAACAGAAATAATTCATTCCTCTGAGGCAGAATGGCCACAATCCATTGACATTCAGAACTTGTACCATAGCAATAGCAATGGCTATTAATTTATTATAATAGTATTTTACATGTTATAAAATACTATTATGTGAATAAATCTCAATTATTATAATTTTTTGTGCATAGTGAATCAAATAAACAAAAAAATACCTGAAGGGTATCCTGGAGGTGCAGGTTGTCCAGGTGGCATGTTTGATGGGTTATATATTTGTGGATACACCTGATTTTGAGGAGGTGGGTACTGGGGATTCCCTCCATATGGATCTGTAATTTGTTTTGAGCTATTGAGTTTTAAATATAAAATTAGAATTATATTAAAATAAACATTTAATGTTGAATACATTAAATAAACCTTTTTGCTTTTATCATACTAAACTTTAGCTTTTGTCATAATAAAAAAATATTAATTAACTATCTTAATGTATTAGGTCATTAACTAAAACTCAAATGATAAATATTATATATTATATAATATTATATATTTGATAAAATATATAAAATTGCTTTTTACTTTAGCGTTTAATTACTATCTAAAGCAATAAAACATTTTTAAAACCGCTACAAAATTTTACAAAGAAACAATACAAACTTGCTTAAAAACAGTACAAACAAACATTTACGAAACTAGCGAAATGCAAAACATATTTGTCATTAAATATTTGTAATAATAGCTTTCTAAATGTAAGCAAAGTTTTCTTTACGTAAACAAAAATCGTGAGCAACAAGTCATTTGGTAAATTATGGTGCAACAAATTTCACAATTCATAACACCGGCGAAACTTGTAACAGTGTTCAAGTAGAATAATTCTTAGCAATACTTACATCCCGACATTGTGATTTCAATCTATTTAATCAATTTTCTCCTAAAACCTACTTAAATAATTGAAATAGGAAATAACACAACAGACTTCTTCACTTATCCAAATCGAAATAAAAAGTGAAACTTTAATTCTTGCACGTTCACACTTTATAGATGTGGTATTGTCAATGGCTATGTATGAAGACTACAACAAATAAATCCCGTTTGAGAACAATATGAAAATCAATAAAACGATAAAAGCAAAACTATTACAGCGTAATGGCTTTCGATATTATAATTTACAAATTACTTCACCCAAATGAACGGAAAGTAAATTGTAAATAAGAACCAGATTATTATCTGTGGTATTATGTTTATATAAATAGGTAGGGATGTCTAGTGTAATAAATCG
Organism: Heliconius himera; assembly: GCA_021202915.1. Classification (NCBI taxonomy): domain Eukaryota; kingdom Metazoa; phylum Arthropoda; class Insecta; order Lepidoptera; family Nymphalidae; genus Heliconius; species Heliconius himera. The sequence continues at coordinate 575,578 of JAJHJA010000034.1, forward strand.
ATTTTCTTGTTAAAACGATTATTGTTCTGAATCGATTTTTTATGTTTTTTGAAAATGCTGTCAAAAAGTAAATAGTAAATTTATTAATTATAAACAATCTCTCTTCAAATCTTATGTGAAGTTTTTACAGCAACATTTAAATGGATGTATAAAAAGCTGTATTTCAAGTTTAAGTTATTTCATCATTTGGCCCGTCTATTAGTTTCATTTTAAAACTTCAACTCAATGAGATTTATAAAGACTTAAGTTACATTTTAAAATATTTATAATAAATTAAATGAATTATATTACCTCCTCCTTCCACTACTACAACTATTTACTACTTATATAAGATTTGTACACATACTATCGATTACGTACTATTATTATTCGAATAAAATATTTTTTTAATAAGTGATGCTTCGTAGTTAGGGGCAAAGTTTCCTTTTACTCGCAATTTAACTTTAAAATATTACGAAAGATCTTAAAGAATGACTCATTGTTAAAAACAGTTCCGGTACTTTAAAATTTTATCCTGTACACTATTATATTTTCATAACGTGTCACATGGTGATTGGTTACTAATCAGTAATTACTTATTTGTGTTAGTCATGTACCAGTAAGTATATATCATAGGCTTTCAATTGTTTAAGAAAAAGATAAAAACCGAGTTTGAATCTATATTTATTACAATGGGAGATCACCTAAACAATAAAAAAAAAGAAATAACAAAAAAACTATCGACATTAAAATACTGAAGAATTAACCACGTAGCAACATAACAAAATTTACAATACAATCAAAAATGTCCCCTTTTCTGAAAGAGTACAATAATATATTACGACAAACATTACAATATCATTTAATAGCAAAAAAATTTTAAAAACATTTTCCATTTAATCCTTTTAAATATGTAAAAAGTAATTTGTAAAAGCATCTATATCTGCAAATAAACACTATGTTGTAGCTGTGTTTGCGTGCAGGAATGCTTTTATTTTAACTTCAGTGCCTAGATGGCGCTATATTATAATCTTTAAACATATTAAAAAATAGAATTATTACCTCAAGTTTTTTCATTTTATCAATAAATATCACAAAAAAGTTCAAAAAAATAATCTAGAAAATAGGTTTATAGCCTATTTTTATTTAAATTTTACACGATGAAAACACAACGGCGTCGCTTAGAAAAGAAGATAATAATATCGTTATAATACACATAATATAAGTTAAAAATATTTAGATTCACATTTCGTTACTGTGTATGTATGTACTGAACTTCACCTTTACCAATTTCTACACTTATGCACTTATAAATTTGAATTACATATGTATTAGTTACTTACATCATTATCCTACATACAATTATTACAAAAAAAATATTTAAAATAAAATCAGTGAAAAAAAGAACTAAAAAAACATCTGCAAAAAATGTTTTCTATATGTTACATTACTTTTTTTTGTTGTTGTTATTTGTGTTTTTATTACGATTTACGTTTCATTTTGAATATTGTATGTAATTCAGTGAATATACCACCAAGCTGTTAAATTCTGAAAAGATAAACCTCTTCGTTGAATGTTGGACAATGTAAAATTTATTTCGCACAGCGTGTTTCATATTCTTCATATTTTCGCCCTGAATTTTATTTCTCCCGAGGGAAATAACAGAACTATGTTATTTCTCATTTGTCCGCAAAAATATTTTTAAATTATCATTTTTTTCCTCGGTATCATACTTTCAATTTAATTTAACAGCTGTCGTAATTACTTTCACATTATTATTTTTTAAGTAATTAGTTTTTTGTAACCTTTTTATCAGCTTCACGCTGTTTCCCGCACACAGCAGGCTAGGTTGAAAATACACTAAAACAATTAAAAATTTAATTGTTTTAGTGTATTTTCAACTATATCATACTACTTTAAATTTTAACTGAATATATAAAAAGGGTGGATACCAACAGTGGTAATAGAAAACAAAACTAGTGACGTAAATAAAAATTTTGTATCATAAGAACAGAATAAGATATAACTCTTCCAGCAAAAGCGATCATCAATCTCAAGTTGATCGAACACACATTGGCTGATATTATCATATTTCTCGATTTCACAAGCTGCATCATAGTTTCTACTTGTTCACGATAGACGTGACCTAGAAAATAAAATAAAAAAATCAGCTTCACGCTGTATCCCGCGCACAGCAGAGAAGGCAGAGGGAATCTAGTGTTAAGACACTCCGTTCCCCACTTTCTGCGGTATTCTGGAGGCATTGCGTGTTGAGTGGCAGAACTCAACGCCGCGCTTTGCCTCGACACCAGAGAGAAGAAATGGAAATATAACTTTAAGTAAATATTTCATCTCCTCGAGTGGGGGTCGAACCGCGCAACCAGTCAATTTACAGTCACACTTTGTGCCCCTGCGCCACGACTGGCCTCCACATAGTACTTCTACTTGTTTACGATAGACGTGACCTATTACAATATAAATATTAAATTATAACATCAATTTATCAACTGAATAGTTTTTAATATGAATTACGACTACGATATCGTTAAGTTATTGTTTTTCCGTGAAACACTTGATATTAAATTCACTAGTAAATGTACAGTTTTCTTTTTTAAATAACTGATGCTATCGACATAGAAATTTTCATAAATGTACTACTATGGGCGTCCAAATTAGAAGTTGTAGAGAGAAAAAGAGAGAAAGATTATAGAATTCACAGAAGTAAGTACGTATTGAGACAAGTTAACACTTGTATTTGTTATTGTAATGATTACTTTGGCACACACTTCCGCACAATTTTTTTTTTATTATAATTCTATTGAATAATTAATGAAAAAAAAATGTATAAGCTTTAAAGAGTGTAATAGACTTCTTATCTGAATTTAGGGTACTGAAGATACTTAACTAAAACAAGCTAAAAGCTCTTAAAAATCCTTGAAACTCACCCAAGTTTTGATCAATTAAAACGTGCTGTAAAACTATTAAGGTCTTCTTTCTTTCTTGTATGAAACTCTCACTCAATTTAGTTAGGAGTATCGGTCGGAGATTTATAAATATGTAATAATATATATCAGTTTTAACAAAATCGGAGTTCTGGAATTTAAACAATAAATGAAATGTTTATTATGTTTTTGTTACATTTCTCTTCTCCTGTAATGCTTCTCCTGTGTCTAATGACAGACATCAAAATAAATGATAACAGGATTTCTCTTTAGTTGTTGTCTTCAGCCACACGCTTGTGACTCTGTACCACAATAATTATTAGGTATAATGTACTTATTAAATGAAATATTTTTTATTCATCTTTTTTTACTAGGCCAGATATTCAAAATAACTTTCTTTTCTTATAGAATACGGTTAATAATTTATTATCTCACGAGTTCGAATCCATAACCACCGTTTACAAAACCACCCTTATATGTTACGTATGCGATGACAATGGCCAAAGGTATCTAATAATTAGACCCTTAACCCTAGACAGCACTTGACGTTATCTTAAAGATACTTTCCTGTACTGAAACCGCTATTGGTAATAAATAAGGTGGATGGGACAAGTTAAAACAAATATTTTCTAGGAGAACCTTCTGTTCTATTTAGTACTTATTTCTATAAATAAAAATTTGCGGTTTATAATGGATTTCAATAAGAAAATATTTTTCACGTTGAAAAAAAAATATTAACTTACTTTTAATGTAGGAGATATTGATCTACATATGATTAGTAAAGTTGATAAAAACCAGGAATTGTACATCAATAGTATCTGCAAATAAATATGAATAAACAATAGATTTGAGATTCGCTTAAAAAGATTCCTTTATTCATGATAATTCATTTACGATATAACATTGAATCTAACAAATGTAACAGAGGCCAGTCGTGACGCAGGGGCACAAAGTGTGACTGTAAAGTCGACTGATTGTGGATTCGATCCCCACTCGAGGAAATAAAATATTTATTTTCATTTATATTTTCATTTCTTCGCTCTGGTGTTGAGGCAAAGCGTGATTTCCGCCACTCAACACGCATTGTCTCCAGAAGTTGTCGGAAAGTGGGGAAAGGAGTGTCTTAACACTAGGTTCCCTCTGCCTACACCGCTGTGCGCGGGATACAGCGTGAAGCTGATTTAATTTAATTTATATGTTAAGAAATTACTGTTATTAGGTAGGTGTCATATAAATTGGTACCTATTTCACATTGATATTTTTATGTAGGTACCTTTTTTTTAAATTCCGTTTTCCATTTTCAGCTGAATTTTGGAGATAGACTATATCTCCAAAATTCAGCTGAAAATGGAAAACGTTGACAGGCGGAACTCAATCCCGCGCTTTGTCACGACACGAGACGAACCGGCACCAGAGCGAAGAAATGAAAATATTATATATTTCATTTCCTCGAGTGGGAATCGAGCCCACAACCTGTCGCGTTTACAGTCCCACGATTGTGCGCCATAAGCTCCAGATACGTCGTTGTATAATATAATGTTTAAAAATAATATAAAAAAAATACCTGTTGGGCGTATATCTTGTTGAAAATATAAATGCAGTCGGAAATTTTATCATATATTTGCATGAGTTCAAACCAACAATAGCTGAATGTGTTCACTGAATTACTGAGCATTTTCTGAAATAACAATGGTTGTTATTAAAATATACCTAAAATTATGGATGAAAGGAAAAAACAGAGTAAAAATCGCAGTATTTTCATCTAGGTATTCATTTAGACAGGGTTAAAAATGAGTTTTTTTCGCTTACCTTTAATAAGTTTGTCGCTATATCATTTTTTATTATCAATTTCTTGGATTCTGATAAATTAGAAGCCTTAATTGAAAGAATATTGTTAAAATTAACAAGCTGTGTATAAATGATAACAAGAAAGAAAACACAATTCACACCTTGCAACATAACAAACAAAAAGGTTGTATAAGTTAAGAGGCTGGACAATTGAAACGTGTTGAAAAGAGGCGTTGAGAGTACCAAATTTACAGCAACGAATAATAAAAAAAAAACGAAACGCCTTCGTTTAGTGAATAATTGTTTTTCATCCATGTCAAAATGACCATCTATATCATCGATTGTTGTTATAAGATTTATATAACACGCACTTTTCTCGAAAGAGAGCACGAAGATGTCGTAGCTCAGTTCTATATTTTGTAGGATTGTAAAAGTTTTAGATAGCATGGTCAAAGGTATGTCCGCTGCGGTAATTCCCCATGTTTTCTGACGAATAATAACTGTAGCTGTTGTATACATAATTATTGTAACTAAACAGTGTATTTTACTAAAAATACCATTTATTTTTATACCACACTTAGAGTATACAAAAGCGTGCATGGAGACTATCGATGTAAAATATAATAAAGGTTTATATGCATATGCTATAGAAAAAGGATTTAGTATTTTCTTTTTTTTAATATTATGTAAGATAACCGTAAAAGCATTTCTCTTTACTGGTGGAATGATTTTAGATTGTGGAATTATAAAATCACTTGCGGACAGCATCGCGACTCTAATACAAAATCAAAATTGATTTGCTTCATTTATTTTATTTGAATACAGCCAATAAACTTAATAAACTTAATGTTATTTAAAAAACAGAAGTAATAACTTTAATTATAAATAATAAATTTAATACATTTAATGTGATTTTGATGTCGATGTTTCTATTCGATTTACAGTTCTATGAATCTGATAAGGCTAATTTAATTTTAATTGACGTTATTATTGATTAGAGGTTTTATGTGCATATTTCACAAATATTTATAGAGATAGAGAATTAATATATATATTTTTTCTCTAAAATAAATATATGTTTAATTATATATATAATATATTTTGAATAAACGGGTAGTGTCTGTTGTAGGTTTAAGAAAGATGACTTCTGATAATTAACTACATTGTTTACTAATTATATCTATCTACAATCATAAAAACTTAATTTAGATAACTTCAATAGATTTTTAACGCATATTATAATAGGTACTCTTAAAATACAGCCATTCCATATATACATATGTATCTACATACCACAAGAAAAAAAATACTTACGTTTATTGCAAAAATAAGTAAATAACTGGCATCGTTAATTAAACAAAATTCTATATTACATTACTATCCACTATTAATGATGATCGAAATCAATTTTACAGATACCATCAAATTATTATATTGTTTTTAATTTCATACTTGCAATTACGTATGGTACAAATTCGGGTTAGTTCAGTGATATATATTTCAATTCAATGTATTTGAGAACGATAAGGGACGATTTAGTATATATTGATTAAAATTGGGAATATATAGAAAATTTTAGTATTATATTTTGTTACATTATTAGGTACTATATAAATTACTTATTTGTTATCCTATAAATAAGTTATTATAAATTAAATCAGCTTCACGCTGTATTCCAGCACACAGCCGGGTAGGCAGAGGGAACCTAGCGTCAAGACACTCCGTTCCCCACTTTCCGCCTAATTCTAGAAGCATTGCTTGTTGAGTGGCGGACCACAGAGCGAAGTAATGAAAATATAAATTTAAAATAAATATTTCATTTCCTCGAGCGGAAATCGAACCCACAACCAGTTGCGTGTACAGTGCGCTCCTGCGCCACGACTGGCATCTATTATAGCTAATATAGTAGTATCATTTCGTACGTATGTATGTTACGGACTTACAGTATGCCGTTGGGACAATACATTACATTACGACATTCCATAGAGACTTGGATGTATCATCCAACATAAAATAGATATAGTGAGCGGTACTATATCATAGATAATATATACTAATAGTCTATTTTATATATTATTCTAGACGGCCTCGTGTTGCTTTTGTCTTTAGTGTATACAAACATAAAGGAATCCTAAGGTCAGTTACTAAGTTAACTGTACTCTATATCTGGATATGTTTTGTGATCGAACAAATTTTTCTATAAGTATATTTCATGTCTATACAGTATGATTGCTTTAGTAATAAACCTAAAAACTTAAAAAGTTTTTAGTTTTTATTAACTTGATTATATGTTAATGTTTAATTTCCTCGCTCTGGTAACGAGACAAAGTGTAGTTGTGTTCCACGACTCAAAAAGAACGAAGTGTCTTAATGGTAACGGGGTGTTTAGTACTAGGTTCCCAAGTTCCCTCTACTATATGCGGGATATAGAGTAAAGTTACCTAAAGTAATAAAAATGATGTATGAAAGGTGAAATCAATGAAGAAATAATAATTACTTTAGGTAAAAGTCAAACAATATAAAACGTCCTGTATTTTTAATTTTTAGGTACTTTAACTCTTTTATTCTTCTCCTTTATTCTTAATTCAAGAGACTTTTGGATTGGTCACTTTTCCTTCGCCCTTGCCTTTTTATTTAAATTGTTAAAGTGAGATCAAAAAAAACTTTCACAATTCGAAATCATATTTATTATTTTATTTAAATTAAGAATTCTTATTAATTACTGGCACATCATTTACAAATCATTAATCTTTGGAGTGGGTAAAAAATCTTCTGACCTCCACTTTCCACCCATTTTAGATGGGGATGGGTGCAAGAACAAAGCCGAACCACTAACATCATGTTTTATCTAATATAAATACGAAAACGAAAATATTTTAAAATCTAAAAATTTTATAGAGTAAAAATAAAAATGTTGACTAACAATCACAGTACTAACAGTCTTTTTAAACTATTAAGCAATGGTATCACACATAAAAATTTAAACACATTTTATAATAATGAGACTTAAAGAAACTATAATCTCTATATAATTTCACGTAATACAAGACACATGCACTAGTATGACAGACTCTCCATGTATCTAAATGCTTAGAAAGTGGAGAACAGAGGTACAGCTTATTCACAAAACGAGTTTACTAAGCAAGAAGACATGATGTAAGCTGCTCCAGAGATTTTTATGGAAAAAGGTCAGGCAAACGAGCGGACGGGACCTGATGGTAAGTGATCACCGCTGCCCATGACCCCGTGCAACACCAGAGGAGTTGCAGGTGCGTTGCCAGTTTTTAATTCATTATATTAAAATGATGCTTACGCTTAGCTAGTTTTAATTAAACTTCATCTACGTTTAACTTATGTTTTCTCTTGTAGTTTATCCTAGAATAAAAAAATAGAGTTAAGATTTCATTAAAAGAATAGCTTTTAATGGGGGAAATATTTAAGAGAAAGGAGTGGAAGAAATGGGAGAAAGGGATAGAAATGGATGTAATTTTTTTAATCATGTTGAGAATTTAAAGATGAAAATAAAGACAAAAATATGTTTTATAAACTAAGCAATAAAATTAATGAATATAGCAAGTTTCTATAAGTTATTTGGTTAGATGGCTAACTCAAAATGTAGTTTTTTTTTAGTTTAGTGTTTAGTGTGAAAAAGTTTAGTAAGAACTGGAGTTAAATAACATCGAAAGCTTTGATATATTTTAAGAAAGGAAGTAAATAATAAATATAAAATGGTACTTACCAGATACATAGCCGCCGACCCATAACCCCTATCACTACTATAACAATAATGATGGCTATAACTATCACGCAGGTAATAATTTGACATATTAAATTGCATATACAACTGAAAAGGAAAAAAAATATGATTTCACACTTTATCCTGCACATAGCAGGGGTAGAGCATATAGGGAACTTGGGAACCTAGTGTTAAGATACTCTGTTCCCATTAGGATATTTCTATTTCCCACTTACCGCGTGCGTGTTGAGTTTTGAAACTACACGCCACGCTTTGCCTCATTACAACATCAAGGAAATTAAATATATAATTTACTCGCGTAGGAATCAAACCCACAACCTGTCGCGTTTACTGTCGCACGCTCGTGATCTGCACCACAACTGGGTTCGAAATATCACATTTGTTTTAACAATGGAAATGATTAAGAATAAAAAAAAAGTGTCAAAGGAGTGTTGATGATGGATAAAATTTAAAAAAGTTTTAAGGAAACACTTAAAACAACTACTCTAATGCATAGAGCATGCAACATTTTTTTTCTAAAGCAATGAAAAGTATACCTACGGAGTAAGTAGCTATTTTATCTTTTTGCACAACAACAGTATGGATTTTTCAATTCGTTAAAAAAATCGATCAAGACTACGAGTATTGAGTAAGTAATAAAAATAATAATTTATTCTCACCACATATTTCCAGTTTCTTATTTAGATTTAATATTTATTAATATAAACGAGTACTTGGCCCGAACCCAGTTACTGCTCCGTATACAGCTATCTGAATGAGGAGAGAAGCACTTGTTACAAAAACTATCATAAGTATCCAATATGCCGTTAGATTGTTATACGTCCGTACATATTTTACAAAGAAAGGAAAAATAAATTTTACTATGTTATATTATGATTCATATTGTATTGCCAATGTAGAGTCAAGTATCAACTATAACTAGATTATACAGGTAATACCTAGATGTGCATAAGGGCTTACATTAAATAACAACTTATTAGAAATATTTTGTAGTGGGACATCGTCTGTCTGTAGTTGAGATGGTTGTGGGTTCAATCCCCAATCGGGGCAATAAGTTATCTTCATTTCCCCGCTCCCTGGTAATCCAGGCGCGCCATTGAGTTTCGCCACTGTGCTCGCAATATCTTGAAAACTGGATGAAAAATGAGAAATCTTTGCAATCTTTTTTAAGTATTTTTTTGTTATTTTTAATAATTTTCATGTAAATATTATTTATGTTTATCATTATCAATTTAAGTAGAAGTACGTATTGTCGTCACTGGAAAAATCAATATAGATACACACAGATAAAATTATATTTTGCGGAAGATAGCACTAAGTATATCAGCTTATATCATATATTGTGAGTCATACATAAATTTTACACACATAACAAATATACTAATTTAAGTTTATATAATTATTGATGTATATCTTCAAAATCACGTATTAAAAAGTAGGATAAACAGAAATAAACTGATTATAAGCTAAATATTTTAATTGATTTATTTACATAGCTCTTTTGAAAACTTTTGAGGCCAGTTGTGGCGCAGGGCCCCAAGCGTGTAGACTGTAAATGCGACAGATTGTGGGTTCGACTCCCACTTGAAGAAATTAAGTATTTTTATTATTTCGCTTTGGTGTCGAGGGAAAGCGCGGCGTTGAGTTTCGCCATTCAATATGCAATGCCTCCAGAATTCGGTGAAAAGTGGAGAACTATGTGTCTTAATACTAAGCTCCCTCTGCCTAGCTTGTTACTTGCGGGATACAGCGTGAAGCTGAAAATAAGTGCATGTAAATAAATAAAGAAAAAAGTGATACGTTGGAATCGATCTGAGTTTTGTCTGACATCCAAAGGAAATCTCGGTCGGGTTTGAACCTTCAACCAGCTACATGCCTTCTATGGCTCTATATTTAATATTTATGATATTAGTAATAAAAAAATGAAGTTGATAAATACCTGTAGATTATTAATTAACCCTATATTCACTTTATTTGTCTCCTGGGTATATAATTTTAATTAAAATTAAAAGCTGTATTTACTGAAACATTCATCCCCTTCGTATGACATGTGTCAACTGCATCTATATTATTTTATTATTCTTTTAATGTGTACTATTAACGTTTTTTACAATATATTGTTTTAAATATTAAATATTCAAAGTAAATTTTAAATTAAACTATATAGTCAAGATAATATAATGTGAAAACGTTATACCTACTTAAAATATATCATTATGCTTAGATTTTTTGAAAATTAATATTTTCTTCTAGACTTTATTTTCGGACGAAATAGAACTTTAACCTATTTTGTTAAACTTACGTAGGTTTTTGTAATATGTATATAAGTTCATACATATTATGACATGGTACATGTTAATATGACAGTATAATCAAAACTTAAATAATTGACCATTTATAATTTTAAGTAGAATAATATAGCTTGTTATTTGTTCTAGTGTTTAAACCGAATCTGTCTATCATCTGTTTCACACTTCATCAATTCATAATATTCTACAATATTAACTGTTATATCTTATTCGTTTTTTTTATTATATTAAATGGAGAATGCTTTAACAAATGTCATGTCAGGAAAATATACAGGTAACAAATAAATAAAAGAATAAAATAAATGTAAAAATTTTATTTATTTTTATATTTAAAAAAAATTACATCCTAAGAAATAAATAACGACTATAAATATTACATAAGTTTCAATATCTTTTATATGGAAATTAGTTTTTGTAGTGGTATTGAAATATGTTTAAATTAATTATATAGAGTCAGAGCTGACAAAGAAATACTTTTATTTGTAAAACTTCAGTATAAAAATACTTTTATATATATAAATTATTTATATTTACAATATAGAATATGATATATCACAATACATAAGACTAAAATATTTCTGAAGCTAAATTATTTTTATTATCTTTGGACTAATCTATGTTAGTTGGATGAATTTGTAAGGATATTATACAAGCATTGTAAGAAAATAATTATTTTTTTTCTTTTCATATAATAATCACTTACAACGTGAACTTCTTTCAAATGTACTTTTGTAAAATCCTTACATTTACCAATGCATGTTGGTAAATTTTAAGATTTACTAGTTAAATCGAAAATTTACCTATATACAGGTTTTGGAAGTAACATCTGTACCCTTTTTTTAATAAATAATTTAACACGTAATCTAAGTAAAGTTATGTATTATGCCATCAAGATTCTATTGATTATGTATCAGTCGTCAGAATCCTCCATCAGTTACCTCCTACACCCAATCTCATCGCGTGTCGTACTGAATTTGATATATCTGATGTCGAGGCGTTACTCTGCAGAAAATAAATAAAAAAATATTGTAAATAGAAAATATTAATTAATATAAAGGCATATGATGTTCGTTGGTGCTTGACTTACTGCATATAAAGTTTCGCCACATAACTCGTTAACGGGCAAAGAAAAAAAACAATTGTTTATAAAGTTTTTTTTTAAAATGAGGCCTCTTGTTTCACAGTTAAACAGCATGACTAAAAACATGGTTGCGGGTTCCCAATCAGAAATAGATTAAATAGATTATTTTTTTGCTTTGGTAAATAGAAATCGAAGGAAAAATGTCTTGTGTCTATTTCTCTCTGTCTCACCTAATATAAGCTTAATAAAAAGTAAAGCTAAAAATTATAACTAAATGATAGGTGCTTCACTTAACTAAATTCACAAATAATAATTACCTCTGATACAAAGATGACGCCCGTCGCCCACAGTATAATGAGCACAATAGCAATTATGAATAGAACTGATATAGCCAAACTGATGAGTTTGCATAGTAAACTGCATACACAAGTCAAACTGAAACAAAAACAAAGGTTCTATTATTAGGGACAGGGACAGACAGGGACTTACATACGAGCTTGTAGTAATCATCCAAACTAAGGCCATCAAAAACGCCCTACACGACA